>JAOVVA010000041.1:19889328-19906833 GCA_028565275.1 Leiocassis micropogon | reverse complement strand
CTGGTTCCTCTCAAGGTTTCTTCCTATTGCCACCTCAGGGAGTTTTTCCTTGCCACTGTCGTCCTCGGCTTGCTCATCAGGGAATATCTAACCATTTTGATTCATACACATTCACATTCCATACAAACTTGGACAATGACAATTGTTAAAATCGCTATACAAATAAAATTGAATTAAATTTAATTAAAATATGAAGTTTTATATATATATATAGACAGTATATATATTGTATATATAAAGCTGCTTTATAAAAGTGTCCAATGTTAAAATATACAAATACAGTTTTATTGAATATCTAAGTTTAACATTGGGTTTCACTGACTAAAATTCTACTGATGTGTAAGTGTAACAACTAGAAAAATTGTTTTACTGTTGTCTTTAGTGATAAACAGAAATGCTTATTTCCTTTAATGAATATGTTTGTTTTTTGATTTACCAGAAAACTTCCTACTGTACAGTATGTAACCTCAGTAAAGAATTAATTACAATCCGAACTGTGATCACTTTTTCTGAATTTCGTAACTAACAACTATACAGGTTACTAATTTGTAGGTTGTACATTGGAAAATGTGTGTAATAAAAGAGACAGTATGATAATATAGACAGGTTGCTTGCAAAATATTGTTTGTTTTAACTTATTTTCCAACTCTGCTTTTGAAACATTGTGAAACTGCTTTTGAAACAAAAACGCAGCCTCTCATTCTGTGCTTAAATGCAAATTAGTGTCTTGAATGTGTGAGTTTTATTTTGGTGTTAGCTTGCTCTGTGATTAGTGTGTTATTGCAGCACAGAATCTCAGAGAGACACAATAATTATCCATGCTGCTGGGCATCTACACGCACATTGCTGGGAGCTGCAGAGAAAATGATGGATGGGGAACTGGAGTGTGAGTAGGTGTAGGTGATTTGGAAGATACTACAGGTTGTCCAAGGGAACAAATGATATAAACTTGATTTTATTACTGGATCAAAAAAACCCTACATTATTTTGACACATATTGAGGTTGTGATTTAAAGTGTCATATATAACTCTTAAATGGTCACAATTGATCTCATTAGGAGAATGTTTGCAATATTTTCTTATCAAAGAAAATTTATTTTGAAAAATAAAGAAATACTTATATCTCAAATACATAAATATATATACAAATAAATGTCAAATACTTTTCATATTTAATGTCAAATACTATTTTTATAAATACTTTTTTATACTTTCTACATAAATTCCTGACAGGGTACACCCTGGACAGAGTGCAAGTCCACTGCAGGGCACACAAACACTACAGAGAGTTTGGAAAGACAAAGTAGAATTTGGGAGGGAACCGGAGGATTCCCACCAAGTACAGGCAAGAACATGCAAACTCTATGCATGCAGACCCAAGGTAGGAATCAAACCCTCAACGCTGGAGGGGCGAGGCCACAGTGGTAGCCACCATGCCACTGTGCCACCCCAGCACAAGTTGATTCAGTTTTATTTGTCTATGGATTTTAACAATGATCATTGTCACAAATCAGCTTTACATAATTAAAAATATGGATATACATAAAAAAAAAATTTAAGGAAAAAAGTATCAATTATAATTATCAGTTCGTTCCTGGTGAGCAAGCTGAGGAGAAACTGGCTGAGATGACAATATAGGAAACCTTGAGAGGAACCAGACTTAACAGGAACCCATTCTCATTTAGGTGATATCAGCTATTGAGACCATGAATAAATTCCTGTTATATCTGGGTGCTACAAGGTTGAAAGTTCATATAACAAGAAAGGTGTTTAAGTTAATAAGTCAAAGGTCCACTTTTACTGATGATGGATCAGGTACAAAACCCCAATTAAAACACAATATCATTTCAGCCCGATTTCAGCACTACTGCTGCCCTATATAGTGCTCTATATAGCACAGTCTAGATAATGAACAGTAAGGTGAGTACGTGAATAAGGGAATGATTTCAAAAACAGCACATGATCCTGCAACCTGCTGTCCTCTTTCCACTTTCCCTCTATAAATTCCAGCACACATGCTGACATTCCTGTCTCTGTTCTTTTAGGTCTTTCACCCTTCCCCCCTGTTCCTCTGATGTTTTTTCTTTACCACAATCCTGTGGTCACATCAATGTGAACACTACAGACACAACTCCCCCTTTTTCTGTGTGTTGAAGTCTCAGTGTTCTTAGTGGAATGTGGTGTTGTCTAGCTCCTATTCTTCTAACCATGACCCTTCACCTCTCAATGCCCAATGCAAAACACTCGAACCCAGGGAGACACTGGAAAACACACACACACGCACACAGAGAGGGTGAATAACATGCCAGTAACTGCAATGTAGAGGTGAGTGACTGTTTTTTTTTTTTTTTTTAAATTACACACCTGCCCATCCCCACAGTGATATTTTTTTGTATGCATTCACTTTCAATATATTCCCATGTTAGGGTGTATATAAAAATAAAAAATTTGCCCTGTCATATCTCATGGCCTTTCATGTACAACGGGCAGTTGCCCAGGGATTGTTGGAAGGGAAAGAGGGGAAAAAACAGTTTCATTGGATTTAACTTTATGCACATATGAAGTGCTGTGATTCTGATTAATTGGGATTCAGTAGACAAAGTGCCATTGTAAAACTACAAATATTTGTTTGCATTGCTAATTCTGCAAGATGTTTCAGCATGGAAAAGTATTTATACTGTAACTGTATCTCAGTTTGATGTATATCAGTACACTCCACTGAATCACACCAGTCAATGAATAGAAATTAAATTAATGTCAGCTGGCAGAAGGTTTCACTTCTGTTGGTGCCTTTGTCCAAATGAAAGCAAGATATGTCTGAACTGAATTAAAAGATTAAAGTAATCTGCTGTTCGTTCATTTTCTGTCTAGGCAGCTAAGGAGCAGAAATAAAAGTACTATATCCTGTGTATTTGGAACACTTTCATGGCTTCATGCTTTAAATGTGTATTTTATAATAGGCTAACACACATTTTTGTGAGTGACATCATAGTTTGATAAGTTCGGTGTGGAAGAACTCATCGAGCAGCTTTGGGATGAACTGGAATGGAGGTTGCAAGCCAGGATTTCTCGATTAACATCAATGCCTGACCTCATAAACGCTCTACAGAATGAATGGGCACAAATTCCCACATAAACACTCCAAAATCTTGTGGACAGCCTTCCAAGAAGAGTGAAAGCTGCAATATATATATATATATATATATATATATATATATATATATAGCTTACAGCTGCAAAAGGCCGACCAACAAAATGTAGACGTGTGTATGATGCCTCACAATCCTGTTCAGAGAAATGTGCAATCTTCATCTCATTAATGCCAAGACAGTCTGAATATAAAACACATATTAAAGCTTGTTATACATTCTAATTGTGATGGTTAAACATAATCCTATTATAAATATTTCTGTCAATATTCTTCTTATGTTTAGGTTATTTTAGGTGATTTATTACACTGATTATCCTGAAACATGTTAAGTAATACTGTGTGTGTGTGTGTGTGTGTGTGTGTGTGTGTGTGTGCGTGTGTGTGTGCTTAGATCACAGGGAAATGACAATCTGAGCTCTAAGATGTGGCACAGCACTGCTGTACACTGGTAATGTCTTTGTCATCGTTCTCTATGTCGTTCACTCTTCACAAAGCGACCAGCGGAGAAAGCTCTGATACACACCAGAGAATAATGCAATATTGTTCCCTTTTTCCCTAACAATCCAGACCTTGAGTTCTTGTTGCTTAGTCTTGGAGGTGGACCAGAGCGACCTACACTTTCACAAACAAGCCAAACAATGGCAAAATTATTCTTTTTCTTCAGTCGATTCACCATGTACTATAGGGGTGGATTTAATGCTTATTGCTGTGTCAGCAGTGCAGTCAAACTGTTCTGTGTGGATGTGGTTATGTTTGGCACCACAAAATTTAGTATGAAAGCATTCTAAAATCCCACAATAGACATTAACAGTGTAGCATCACTTGCTTCTGATCATTAAGGTGACTGATAACACAGGAAGTGACTTTCATATGTTAATAGGAGTACAAGTATTCAGGAAGTGTTAGGAAATTGCAAAGACACCCAATATTATTTACCTTTCTTAATTTATTTTCCCCAGTACAAAATCCTCTCCATCTGTTTGTTATAGAGTGTCACCATGTTCCATCAACATTTTTGTCCTTAAAGCTGATTTCTGTGCTCCCTTTGCCAAAAACTTTGTGGTATGATGGCAATTTCTAGAAACAGCAAATATGTCTGTGAACAATATTGAATGTGAAATGGTTTTGTTTAATTTATCTCCTTGCCTTCCTCCTTCTTAATAAATTCGGTTTCTTAAACAGTACACTAAAATCTTTCCTGTTCTACATCCCTCCTACACACTCTCACTTTCTGTAAAGGAAATGCATATTTCACTCACATCAGGCAGAGAGACATGTGGAGAGTACTAAACGGTACCAGATGTTCCTCTCATTGGGAACAGTGGAAGTCCAAACCCAGACAGAATCCGCAGACACTACAACAGCTTACACAAGCCGAACATTACACAACAGACACAAAAACCTGAATTTTACACCCACATACACAGAATGCCACAAAAGTTTATTTAGTGAAAACGTCTTATAGCAAAGGGTCTGTGCAGATGGGAAATACGTACAACACTACTATTTAAACTCATTTGGTATATGGTTTTGGTGTGAGTGTGTGGACATACTTACATGCTTCCCATAGAAGTATTCAAAAGAAGAGGTCTCTATAATTGACGTTCTAAGTAGAGGCCCTTTGGTAAGCTAATGATCAGTAACAACCAAAAAAATCTTGAAACTTATTGTAATGCAGAAAGCAATGGAAGTATTTCATAGATATAGATAGTACTGGAAGTCAGTGTGACAACAGGAGAAGATGGTGGTGAGAGAGAGAGAGAGAGAGAGCAATAAAATAAGACGAAACAGAGAATAATACATATTTGTATTTCTTTTTTTAAATCGGGCAAGTATCAGGGACAGCAGTCGTTGGTGTTGCCTTGGTAGTTAAACACTAAATGGCACTAAATGGGCTTACCATAACTGTCAGATATTTTTATCACCACAAATATGCTCCTTTAAATAAAGTGAAATAAAATAGAAACAAGTCTGTGTGTGATTGTGTGTGTTTACATGTCTCATGAGGCATGCACAGGAAATGGGATTGGGTGTGGTGATAATGTAGGGTTTTAAGAAGCAGAAAAAGCTCAAAATTCCAAAACTTTCCAACAGTGCTGAGGAAACAATAAGCACTACCTCTTACTTTTGGCACTCAGTGAAACTCTATCCATATATACTGTACTGCAACTTTCTGTAATACTATTAACCACTATAGCAGCTCAGCAAATTCACATAATTACCTCCACCTACCTAACTGTACAGCAGTGCTAAGTCTGTGAGTGGTTGCTTTGGACTCAAGTGCAACATCACAAGACATCTGCAGGTAAATTACTTTCTATGCTTAGCTTATAAATAGGATATTTATGGTTTCAGACAGAGCTCCTGTAAGATGAAAGTAAAAAGTTTTTGCATGCAAGATCCTGGGTTGCATGGGAAATGTTCTCACTGGATCCTGCACCATACCCAACTCTAAGGCTCAGGAGAAGTTTCAAGTTGTAATTTCAAATCTGCAATTCGTAAAAACTAAAACACACAAAAATTGCCCCCTTACCGAAAAATTTCAACTTGTCAACTCAACTTGGACAAGTTGAAGAAGATTCCTTTTCCTTTTCATGGAGTGACATCAAATCAACATCGCAGACGACACTGAAAAGTGTAAAGTTCCCCTCTACTTTTAATTTAGTTTGTACTGGTATTGCCTTTTTATCAGTTAATGTATTGATACAGTACTAGGATAAATCCATAACACTGACCATACTAATTGCTATTTGAGAAGGCAACCATCAACATAGGAGTTGTCAAAAATGTTAGCGAGCTAGACTTTTGCTAAACAATCATTATTGTCCGCTGATTAGCCTGACACAAGCTACTTGCTCTTCTCAGCTATTACTTATATTATGCAATTTCTGTCTACAAATTTACATGAATTTTTTATTTTTACTGTATATTTTACTCAGGCTGTGAACTGTGAATGTGCAGTTAAAGAAGCTTATTATGAGTTTATTGTGCTCAAAAAAACAGAAAACCAAAAGGCATGCTTTCTTGGAGGTGTCCATGTTTTAATTGTTTTTTTTTTTTCACTATGCACATTAAATGTCCTAGGATGGAAAACAACACTATTATAACTTGCCACTGCCTCACTTCACAAGGCACCACATGCAACATGGGTCGGCCTCGAGGCCTTGCTTCAGGCTCTTCGATTCACTTAAGCCAGAAATCTATTCGCCAAACACACCCCACATTTCTAGCATCGCCCTTTACAAAACTCAAACATAACTATAGCATTAATGGCAATTATATAACTATACATACCATTGTGTTTTTAAATTTGTTCTCTGCCACAAGGAAACTGCATGCCACGTACACAAGGTGACACAGTTTTATTAACAATATTTCAATATTAAATAGGTTAAAATATACAAACGAGTTCATATCCTGACTCTTGGGTTGTTTAGGAGAGGGGCAGAGATTAGAGATTACTAACTGTAAAGGAACCTGTGTGTCTTGTTCACACGTTCAGACATGTCCAAAAGTTTCAAAACTGTTTTCTTCAGTGCATGCAGTATACGCGCACACACACACACACACACACACACACACACACACTCTTGCTTAGTCACACTAAGTGAAGCGGTGAAGCCACAGTGTACTATGAATTTAGTCAGTTCAACAATGACAGAATCAATATGCTCAGACTTGCCTATTATGAGTCAAAAAAACTAAAGGGCGTATAAGAACACGATTACAGCAGCCTGCAGAGAAATCACACATATACGCATGCAGTGATACCATCAGACATTACTTTTAGATTCCAGCACTGAATTTCTCTGACTCAGCCCACTGCTTTGTCCCGCTCCTTTTGTCTTGTTCTGCCTCCACAGCTTCACTTGCTACTGTACGTGCTCAAATAAATAAACTCATAATGCTAACCACAATAATCTCAAATCAACAAATATCTTTTTATTTGGAAATTTCACAATACAGCCCAGGTAGGGTTACTTTATCCTGAATTCACATTCATTCTGTCTGTCTTGTACCTGTGTGTGATGTAAAGAAGATCCTGGCTGTGTATTCCCAACCCCATAGGCCTGAGTACATTGCTAACTAATTCTGTCAGAAATAAACGGACTAGATAATTGTGGTGTTCCAGATGAGCACATTATCTGTTGGGGTCAGCCTATAAAACCAGTGAAGAATTAGTTTTTATCTTAGTGCAAGGATTCACAAGTTGCAGCATCACTTCTTTACAACTAGGAGATTGCTGCTTCATGCAGGGGAGTATTTGTGGCTGTTTATAGTAAAACGACTGACCTGGGAGGGAGATTTTGAGTCAGTTTTAGAGTGCTGCACATGGGAATTGGTTTTATTTCAGCAAAGCGCTGAGGTTTTTAGCCTCTATAAATACACAGCCATGCATGTCAGACTAGGGTCTAATAGGAGCAGAAAAAGCCACAGATGTTTTCACACTCAATTAACTAAAATAACATGAGTGTCATGGAAATAAAGGTAGCCCATATATGTAATGAATAAAACACAGCTGGTGTGCTGTGTGACATGATGTTACAAACTGATTATGTTCCATTAGAAGCCTGTCCCGAATGTTTTATTTCTCAGAAATTTGCTAAAAAAAAAAAGTATTTAGTAAAAGTATTTATTGAAGTTAATAAGATAAAAAAAATGCAGCTTTTCATGTTACAGATAAAACATCTGTACTATGACTTTTCTCACTCACTCACTCACTCATCATCTGCACCGCTTTATCCTGTATTCAGGGTTGCGGTGGGCCTGGAGCCTATCACAGGAGACTTAGGGCACAAGGGGGGTACACCCTGGACAGGGTGCCAATCCATTACAGGGCACACACATACACACTCATTCACACACTACGGGCAATTTTGGGAAACCGACCAAGCACGGGGAGAACATGCAAACTCCATGCACACAGAGACGAGAATCGAACCTGAGCGGGAATCAAACCCGGACCATGGAGGTGCAAGGCGACAGTGCTAACCACTACATCACTATGACTTTTAAACATCAGCTTTTTATATGTTAAATAAATATGTATTTACAACAAACACAAAGTGTCTGCCATACAAGTCACTGTGTAAATTGTGTGGGAAAGATAACATGTAAGAACAATTTTATTTAGAAAACCTTTAGAAAAAACTATTGTCAGCCATGCTGTTACAGAAAATGAATCAACAACCTCTGATCTGAGAACTTCTAGACTCTAGAAGATCTAGACTATTGGAAGAAAATTCCAGGATAAAGGACATCTTATAATAATAATAATAATAATAATAATAATAACTCTCCACCTCCTATTTGTATGCATGTAACAACATGTAACAACAACAACAACAACCATAACAACACTTGTTTTGCTGGTTGTGGATTTAAAGGAAGTCCCCCAGCTCTGTCGCCATTTTCTGACTGTATTGTTGTTTTTGTTTTTTTAGATTATGAACAAACTGTTGAAACATCAAAACACCACCAGTTTGCATTTGAATACAGAAGCCCATTCACAACTGCATACACTTTACAAAAGTCCTTTAACGCTGTGATTTATTTTAAGGTCTTTCTTTCTTTCTTTCTTCCATCCCTCTTTCCTTCCTTTCATTGCAGTCACACAGTGAGCAGTAAGTGCTGGGTGCGTCAGTTACCTCCACCCTTCTGCTCCCACTCTACAATTAGAGTAAGTATAGCACAGCAGCTGTGTGTATATGTGTGTTAACAAGGAGTACTCTGCAGTTCAGGTGGCAGTGGATGATGATGTAACTAAGGAATTGCTGTTATAAACTAAGCATGCTAAAGGGTTAGCTTTTTATGCCCATATGTACTGAGTGATAGTTTTACCTTAGTTTGAGTAACCTGTAATGGTGTAATAACTTCATTAATAATCAGCCTTCACGTCTGTGTGCGTGGAGTTTACAGGTTCTCTCCGTGCTTGGTGGATTACCTGAAGGTGCTCTGGTTTCCTCCCACATGTATCTAGGCTAATTGACATTTGATGTAAGACTGTACATGCTTGTGCCCTGCGGTGGATCGCCACTCCCTCCGGAATGCCCAGGGATAGGTTCCATGCCTCACAGGACCCTGTGCAGGAAGAGCAGTATAGAAAATGAGTGAATGAGTGTGTCAAAAAGCATCTCAGTATGCACAAAACATCAGTCCTAGAGGTGGAGGTGGCTGTGCGTGCTGAGATTGTTTTCTGATTTTCAATTTGCCAAATGTCATTCTTCTCTGATCTCTCTCACCAACAAGACATTTCCAACTGTCACTTAATTAATTAATTAATTTTTTGTTTTGTTTTTTGCACCATTCTGTGTAAAATGTAGAGACTGTAGTATGTTAAAATCTCAAGCGAACAGCAGTCAAACCATCTAATCTTGCACCAACAATCATGCTACATTTCACATTTCAAAGGAATACATTTTATTTTTACACCTACTGATGTAAACATTAACTGAAGCTCTTGACCTGTATCTACATGATTTTATGCATTATGCTGCCGCCACATAATTGGCTGACTGGATAAGTAGCTTGTGTAAATATGCACACTTACTAACACTGAAGTGAAGGATAACATATGATCTGAGTTTTTTTTTAAATGCTCACACCTCACAGAACACATCATGTGTAGGTATGATTAATTTTTTTTCTCTGTCTAGATTTGATACGTTTGATGACTAGTTTTAAATACACAAATGCTTTTTGATGCTATTTTCATTTTCTGCTCTGCTGTGCATTTTGTATACGCACATTGTGTCACTCGGACTTGCAGTTCATTCATGTTGATTAATCCTTGTCTCACTCATGTACATGCACACTGATGCTCATTTGCTCCTGTCTGAAGTCTGGAATGAATGAAGGCTGCACTTTAGTCATGTATTACACACATAACAAAAAAAAAGAAAAAGAAAACAATTTAACTGGAATCCAGATTGCCTATTAACCAGGAGTCTCCTAAACTAGTGGTTCTCAAAACTGGTCCTGGAGGACATCACCTTTTTTTTTAATGTTGTTATATGTCCAGGGGATATGCCAAGGGAGTCGATCTTCTACTTTCTGAACTCTGAACAACTACGTATCGAAACTCAAACACAAATCCATCTGGGTTAAATATTTACTTGAGGCCGTTTTTTCACTTTTTACTCCATCATGTTCACACGATGACATCATAGTGAACCACAATCTCCTTGAAAACCTAATTTTTAAGTACTTAGTGCTATATATAACTTTTATGCTGAATTTACCAACAATTGAAAAAGAAAGATTAAAAATATATATTTTTAGCAATTACACAGAAAAAATTTTTCTGGGCCAATTTAGTTTGGACGGGACTACATTTAGTACGAGTCACGTAAAGACTACAAAAGGATCTATCTAAGTTATCCATCAGGGCTACCCCCCTCCCCCTCGCTTACATTAAAGATGCAAAAATAATCAGTGCACATAAACTTCAGTTGTACATAATTTTGCCTTTTTCATTAAGTACTGTGCTGATAGAAATACATATGAAATACACCTACTCATGCATGTGAAAACAATAGCACTGTGTACACTCTGCTCTGTCATTCCTACACACTTTTCGAACACTAGGGCTTCACAAGTTGCTTACACTGCCATGGAGATATCAATCATTCAGACGTGCCCAAACAGTTCTGATAAGGGCAGAAGTTAATTTGTGTTTTACCTTTTAGTTATAACAGCTATAAACTGTGGTTAGGGATAGAGTTCTTAAATATATCAGGGGAAAACAGTAATATTGATACATGTTTCACAATGGGTTTTAACATTTAAAATGATGTTGTGGCTTTAATAATCGTCCTCTGATGTGACTCACATCAGACTGAAGGAGAACACTCTGAATCTCACTATTTATATAGTTAATGTCCATATACAGTACTTTATAGCTAAATGTTGAACACCTTCAGTCTGATCTGAAAGTATTGGAACAGCAAAGCCATTTCTTCTGTTTTTTTATATAAACTAATTATATTCATGTTTGACATAAAAAGATGAAAATGAAATGATATATTAGAATTTCTGAATGAATGACTCAATAATCACTACCATTCAGGCTTGATGCTTGCTGGTTTACTGTAAAATATAGTAGATCCCTGGATTCTTTGTATATCAAAGCTCGGTGGATTAGTGTTTACTCTGTGTGGCTCTGTGGAGTCTCAGGCCTCTATCTGGCTGGCTTTAGTGATAATTGTCATTGCTGATAACTGATAGAAGTTTTAACAACATGAATATCTAAACAGCAGCTGCATAACCCTGAGTCATGTGGCAAACAAGTTTCGCTTTTTAGAAAGCTAATAGACATGCTCAGTGGCTGAATCCATTGTGTATGTGTATCCATTGTGTTCCTTGTGTTTTATCAGTTTTTTCCTGTCTTTGCTGGTGCATGACAGGTTTATAACACTGCTGCACAATACAGTGGAGGTCAGGCCAAACAAACACATGTGATGAGTGAGCTTAGTAAGCCCTGGGAATAGCTGAAGGGTTTGGCAAACAAGTGGCATCTCTGTTTTATTCGACATGTCCCCCTAGTCTAACCACATATACTGGGTGTGTGAATTTGCATGCTTCTGTTCCAATTCTTGATGATGTACATCGACTCTCCTCTTGCTAAATATATATTTACTTTCACAAGGTTGTGACCTGGAATTGTCTCATTTTGTTTGTTTATTTTTCATTAGTTCTTGTTTCCACCCCTCCTCCAACACTCTACCCCTCCACCGCTCCCTCTCCATCCCTCAGGGTGTAGGCTTAATCTTTCACCATCTGTCCTGCAGAAATATCTGAGGACAACAGCAGGGCAGCAGATCCTGTAGTTGGGTGCAATAGAGCGAGGTTTTGTGATGTGTGCATGCTTGCTTGGGTACAGTGTAAATGCCAAAGGTGGGAATTAACACTAAGCTAGATTATGTGACTGAAATTTTCTGGTGCTTATATTTCTGTTCCGGGGTACGTCCCTCTGACCTCGTTATTATTTGCGCTGCAACTTTGATAGGCATTAGCAGATGTTCCACTGCTGTATTATTGACGGTATCAGTTTACTTGCTCACATTCTGCAATATTAAATTCAGTATTGAGTGTCAGAACCAGAATCAACAATTTGTACCTACAATACTGCATTTGTGAATTATATGATTGTGCTACGAATTTCTCTAATGTGCTAATGTACAATGTATGCAAAATACTTTTAAATACTTTTAAAATACTTTTAAAAATACAAAATACTTTTGCAAATTGTCATGCTCAAATCACATTTGTTATTGTAATTTTTATGGCCTTCACATAAAAATCAACTGAATATTTTTTTGCTTGAAAAAGTGAAGTTACAATTGACTTTTTATTGTATATTTATAAGATAGAACATTAATTAATTTTTGCAGTTTAGTCAGTATTGATCCATTAATGACTTTTATGCATTTTTTTTTATTCTGCTTCTAATTGTGGAAGCAGATCCACTAGTCACTCAGAGGCTCAACACTGTTCTATACATTATGTCCAACACACAAATGATCAGATGCCCCCTGGGTCTGCACATCACACTCATTTGCTCTTTGAAACATGATCCACAATTTTAGAAAGCCCATTCTAACAACTACTACAGGGAAATATGCTCCATGCTACCTTTGTAAAGCTTTTAGCTCTGCACTTAAATAGGACTGCTCTCTAGGGTGTTTTCAAAGACTGAGGGATACAGAGAGCTCACACCTGTGCATTCTCAGCAAGATCAGCAACCACAGACTTCAGCAAAATTTTAGATTAACTTTCACATACTGTATTGATGTTTTAGACCACATTAATGTGGTCTATATAAATGCATCCCTTTCCTGTTACACAACATAGCCTGGGGTAAGCCTCTGTTGGTAACAGGAAAGTGATGCATTTATTTATCTAAAGCAAATATATCATTAACTGGTCATCAGTTTTTCACCATTCTGCTAATAGGGAAAATGTAAAAAAAAAAATTTTAAAAATCCAGAGACAACAGAATGTTGCAACAATCGATTTGTTAATCCCAATAAAACAACATATTTTTTTTATATATATAAAGGTCTGAAAGTTAAGGTTAATGCTTAGTTTATGACAACTTCATCCTCAGTGAAATCTAACCACTTCACCTTGTCTCAAATATGAGATCAAAATCTTCTGGTTCTTCTGGTGCACAGTCATGTTGAAATAGGAAGGGGCCATCCCCAAACTGTTCCCACAAAGTTGGGAGCATGAACTTGTCCAAAATGTCTTGGTATGCTGAAGCATTAGTTCCTTTTACTGGAAGTTAGGGGCCAAGCCCAATGACTTTAAAACAACCCCACACCAGTTCAAACATGACTGCACACCAGTGCGCAAAGCAAGGTGCATAAAGACATGGATGAGTGAGTTTGGTGTGGAAGAACTTGACTGGCCAGCACTGAGTCCTGACCTTAAACGGATAAAACACCTTTGGGATGAATGAGAGCGGAGACTGCAAGCCAGGCCTTCTCGTCCAACATCAGTCTCCGCCCTCATGAATGCGCTTCTGAAAGAATGATCAAAAATTCCCATAAACCCGCTCGTAAACCTTGTGGAAAGCCTTCCCAGAAGAGTTAAACCTGTTATAGCTGCAAAGGGTGGGCCAACATCAGATTAAACCCTATGGATTAAGAATTGGATGTTACTCAAGTTCATACAGTATGAATGTGAAGGCAGACGATCGAATACTTTTGACAATATAGTGTATATAATAATTTCATAAATGGGTAGGTTTCACACTAACTGTGGTAATAATTTCTAGGTTTTTTTTTTTTAAAGTGGTTAGATGTCACTGGTGGTTATATAGTGGTTAGATTACACTGCAGTTGGCACATGATTTCTAAAGAGACCAAGCAATTTTATTGATTTTTCTTCTTCTTCCTTTTTTTTTTAAACCCAAGCTTCAGCCGTCCAGTTTCAACTATCTCCTCTTTCATCAAGAAGGTGGTGTTTCCACCACAGGACTGCAGCTGACTGGATTATTTTTTTTTTTTACACACCATTCTGTGTGTATGTGCATAATTTTACACATAACTCATCTTCGATTGGCTGGTTAGGTAACCGCATGGATGGGTACATGTGTTCATATTAGTATGCCTGGTGAGCGTATACATCAGTACATATACTTAGATATTTATTGCAACTTGAGCGCATGTGACACATAGCGATCTGGTTGTACTCAGTCCCTTGTTTAACAACAGCAGCGTTTGTTGAAGTCCCCGAGAATCCTGACCAACAGCGCACAGCTCACTATTTAAGTATAATAAAGGTATGAAAAAGTCAAAACTTTACGTCTAATGTAAAAACTAAGAACTAAACTGATCAATCCTCTGTATTTGTGCAGTTTCCCCAGGTTACACTGCTAATACGGAAGGACGGCGCCATGTCTCCCCAAAATCCGCGCTGCGCTGCTCCATTCGGGACGAATGGAATGACAAGCAGCCGTGGACTCTACCACACTGCGCTGTATTGGGGGGGGGGGGAGGATTAAATAGTGCCTCACATGGTAGTATTGCCTTGTTTGTTTGCTTAGCGAAAACAAACAAAAAAACACTATCACTTTTTTGACGATCTCAAGCGGAAATATGGTCTAAGATTCTGAACCCGGTTTATTAGTCTATATTTTGTCACCCTTTCCTGCGGACTTGGCACATTCCGTTCAGCAGCTCCACATGTATCGTAACTTGTTACCTCTCCAGAGCGCACTGTGCCCGTCCTCACCCTGATGCGTTACTGTTCTGTAGAAAGGAGGAAAGAGAGTGTTTGGGATTATAGCGGATAAATCACGATTACGGAATTGGTTGGTCCACCGTAACAGAAAAAGGTGAGTTTTAATCCTGAATTTACTATTTGCTTTCATAATGTGCTCTTTCAGTGTGTGTAATGGAAGGAGGAGGAGAAGAGGGGGCAGCCCGAGCGACGCTGGAACAGTTGTTTCCCCACATCTGAACATTCAACGTGGCAATGTTTAGACTCCGCTACGTGCATGTTAATTAAAACAGAATGGGGTTATTTTTTTTGTAAGGGTAAACTCTTGAGTTGAGTTAGTCTGAGCATCTTCATGCAGTAACAAACCAAAGGCCAACTGTGTTTAACGCCAGACCAAGAGTGGGTTTGGACTGGAGCAGTTAACCAAACAAATGTGTCACCGCACACAAATGTGGAGTTTTGAGTTGGCAGACTTCGGCATTTCTCGTGAAACCGAATACACTGGTTTTCAACTTGCACTCAAAAGTTGTATTGTTTGTGCCTGTTTAAGAAAACCAGTCTGTCTTCTCTTGGAAACGTGAAACGCGTCGGGCTGGCTCTCTCTCCACCTGCGCGGCTCTACTCCACATCCGTTAGCAAAAACTCTCAATGCGTTTATAATTGGATAAAACCAGGAATCGGGTCTCCAGGGGCCGCCCGCCTGCCTGCGTGCTCTCAGTGTTTTATTGCCGAGTCGGATACATTTATATTATCACGTTGATTTCCTGTACGGCACAATTTACTCTACTTCACAGCCGAAAATGTTTATTTCTGGTTTCAATGTTCAGCTGCAGTATAACACTGGCAGAGAATAATACTTTCACGTTGTTCTACCGTACAGTACGTCTCATCCTGTGTGTTTACACTTCATGATTCGGCTTCAGATCTAATCTCTCGCTTGTGTCTCGTCCATTGCAGCTTTGGGATTCAGGAATGTTCACCATTTCCTCTAAAATCCCAACGCTAACACTTTACAAACAACAAATCTCAACACTGCTCTCTCTAGGCCCGTATGTGTTTAATCTTGGTCATCTTTTTTGTGTTGTTACCATAAACACATCGCTATTTGTATGTGGGCGAGTTTAAGAATGCAATAAAAATGTGTTTTTTAAAACCTGTTTTTTTTGTGGAAGCAGGCCTTGCAGCTGTTTAATCATCACCTTAATTAGAATGAAACCGTGACATCCTCATCCTGTCAACATCCTCGATTTCCTGCTTTTTCCCCCCCTTAAAGCTGTCCTGTCAAATCTTCGCTTTTTTTCTGGAGTTTAACTTTACACCATGCAATCAACTTGTGGTAATGAATTTTTCCATATTGGTCATTGCACCTTGATAGAGTTAGTGCTGATTGAGTTTGATATGTCATTTATTAGCTACGTGATCATTTTGTTTTGAGTAGACATTGTGATCTTAACTATAGCATATGGAGGAGCTTTCTGTATCAGGCAGACTTTGAGTGTATTGTCTTTTTAGGAAACATTGGAGGATACTATGTAATTTTTGATACATACAACTGTATTGACTAAAAAAGCAGTGTTATGTCTAGTAGGAGAATGAACATGAAACCTTGCTCACTGATTGACCTTGGCATTAAGTTGCTGTGTCAGTATAGTGTTCTTCGACATGTTTGTGTTAGAAGCTAGGTGGATTGTATGTATTTTAGGTTACAAATGAATGGGAGGTGTTGGTATGACTTCGGGTCAGTACATGGGTAAAGGTGAATTATATCATGTGTATGTTTGTATTCTCAAGTAGATGTGGTGTCATACTTTGCCACAAGAGATGCTGGAATACTATATCTGTTATACTGTGTAAAAGTTCCAGTAATGCTAGATTGCCTGTGTGTGGGTCCATGCTGCTATATCCACCTGTGTAAGAAAGCATGCAGGAAGCGGGTCATTCCCCGTCCCCCCTCCTTTTTTCTCGCTGTTCCATTTTTCCAGTCACAGGATGTTTTTCTTTGTTGCACAGGCCTTCTTTTGTGTTTAAAAATGCTTTGTGTGGGTATGTGTGAGTATGCACATTTATGCATCATGTGTATTATATGTTTGGTAATTATGTTTTATTTGATAAGACATCTTAAGCCAACTAGTGTTTAAAAGAAAACACATACAGGTTTGAACCAATCAGGTGCCTTGTATGGGGTGATGGGGGATTTAAGCCAACACAGACTGTGTTTAGCTCAAATGGAGCATAACAAACTGTTTTGTGACTGGTGTTTCAGAATGTGGCACTGTGCTGTGATTCACTGTGATTTTCTAGATGTTGGAGTTTACTATGTAAATATATGAATGTTTAAAAGTTATAATCTGTTTAGTGATTTAATGGTTGTCAGTAAGAATTATCATTGTCTTTTAAAATGATTAATCTTTGTATGGCAGTGTAATTGTATTTATAGTATCATACGGTTTACCTAAATGGCAATAAAAATTTATATACAGTACAGGCCAAAAGTTTGGACACACCTTCCCATCTATCTGTCAATGTGTTTTCTTTATTTTCATGACTATTTACGTTGGTAGATTCTCACTGAAGGCATCAAAACTATGAATGAACACATGTGGAGTTATGTACTTAACAAAAAAAGG
>JAOVVA010000041.1:19865381-19880470 GCA_028565275.1 Leiocassis micropogon | reverse complement strand
AATATGTCCTTAGTTACATTGTAATATTTTCATAACTGGAACTATAGCCAAAATTTGTGTATGTAGACGTATTGGGGTATTTTTTATTTTACATTTTAATTTATTTCTGATCAAAAGAATGAAATGAACGAAATGACTCAAAAAAAGATTCGTTCATTTTGATGAACGAGATTCAAAGAACCGAGTCACTAAAATTATTTGAACTTCCCATCACTAATATATAATATCCTGGGAATAAGAATTGTTTTGTGAGCGAATGAGCAAATGAGAGCAAGTGAGAGAGAGAGAGCACGCTCATTATGATTCTTATTGCACTAATTAAACCCATATTCTGAGTGGGCGGGCTTTACATTTAACCTCGGTCTCTGTCTATCTGTCCTGTTGAGTCTCATGCAGCGTCATGACTGAGTTGTCAAAAAAGCAAAGATACAAAAGACACTTCATCTCAACATATATTAAGATGTTCTCGTGTCTCTAATAGCAGTGAAATTAATGACAGTTTTGTTTATAGTGTATAAAAAAAAAACATGTTAAGCGGAATTTAGTTCAAAACGCAGTTTGCACATACTTGGGAGTTTATTATAAATGTGTTATTTGGAATATTTTATGATGATGGTCTTATCTTTTTATTTATGCATTTTTATTTATTTTTTTATTAAAGATTGTTTTAACTCCTTCAATTCTGAAATAATTGGCTGCTTTGACAATTATTTTTTTGTAATAAATACATCTTATTACTTCTTCTTGTTTAACTAGACATTATCAGAAATTAGCAGCCAAAAGTCTTTTGTTGTATAAGAAATAAATAACAAAAATTTTAGCATGTGCACACAACCTTCATCATCCTCTTGCACTGTATTCACTGAAGACTCGGATGATGTACTATATTTGTAAACAAAGAAATTATGCATTGATTGGTGTTTTTGTTGTTGTTAATCTGTTCTAAAAACATTATGGAAGGGGGTGGGGCTTGTAACAGATGTAAGCAACATAGCTGACTAATGCCAAGAATGCAAAGCAAGACACAGCAAAAAGTACAGGTAGCAGTTGGCTTAGTTTGTCAGCAACCTTAAAAGTGTGAACGTGTATTGCATGAATAGAGAGAAGTGAAGAACTGTAACTGTGTCTGTACATGCTGTCTGAGCAATGCCGTTTAGGATAAAACACAGGTAATGTAATTGTTTTGTATGTTGATGTAAACTTGCACAGTCTTGTGAAGATATAGCACGTATTTGTATGTGCATGTTGTGTGTTCCGAATCAAAGGCACACATTGTTGGAATGAGAAGCAGATGTTGGGTTGAAATTCTCCTGACTGCAGCAGTTCTCTCTCTCATTCACTCTTTCCCTCACTTTCTTGTGTGCGGCTTAACCCAATGTGACACCCATCTCAGTTGTTTTTCTCTTCCTCCATCACTTATTTTGCCATTTTTGTTTTGTTGACCATCACTCATAACTTTGACAATACAGCACTTTGCCTGAAACACTGTGTGCCATTTCATTACATTATTCAAACCTACTTAGTTTCACAAGTAAAACATGATCTCACACCGATGCCATCAACTTGTAAGAATGTCTTTTCGTAATTTTCTTATTGCAGCTAAATGGTGAGAAGTAAAAGGACCCTCTGTGTGTTTTTTTTGCCACGTCGTCAGAATGGCTGAATATTAGGAAGTGACTCAGGCTCAGTCCATTTCAGAACTGCTGCCCCTCTTTCTCTCAGTCTCTCTTTCACAATTTTTCTTTCATGGAGTGTGATTTCTTTTCCAAGAAAGCCATCTGCACTCAATTAAATAACATGGGACTTGCAGATCTTTTTTTGTGTACATGGATACGAAGCTGTCTCTTACATGTCATTGAAGTTGGTGTCTGGCAAAGCAGATGTTCAGATTGTCCCTAGCAAGCAAAACATTCTTTGTTGATGAGATCAGAGCAGCGGGACAAAAAGTGACTGTGATGTTTGTAACAACAATATTTTGGACTGCGTTTAAACAAATGAAAGTCTCTTTATTTGATTAACTCCTTTGCCTCTCTGTTTTTCTCTCTTTCCCTAGGGACTGGACGTGAAGCGTTCAAGTGTATATATGTGTGTGAGAGAAAGCGAGAAAGACTGTCTGTCCATGCATATGTGAATTTACCAGAACCCCGTACAGTGAGTGCGCAAGTGTGAGGGCGCTCTTGGGGGCGGAGCTCCACAAAGGGGCAGAGTTTCCAGGAGGAAGCCAGACAAAAAACATGAGCAAATTGACGTTCCACAACAACAAGACCATGCAGGATCGCCGTTGTGTGTGTGTGTTTCTCCCAAACGATGAAACACTCAACGTCATTGTCAGTGTAAGTTAACCACAATTCCTGAGCTCTCACTCATAGAATGATTTGCCACTTCCTGATGATTCCTGCTGGAATATTCCAGTTTTCCCCATGTTCATCTGGTATGATTACACTTAGGCAGATTTCAGTTTCCAGTGGAATCTCAACCCGAACATTTGATTATATCAATTTATTATATAAATTGACGAAGTGTTCAGGTCTTATGATTTTATTGAAAAATATTGACTTACAAAATGATATCACAGCTTTTTTCATTATGCCAGTGTCAAAGCTCTGAGTTCTGCCTGATGTTTACCATCTCTTAAAGCAACCTTTTAATTTAAATGACAAAAGAACTAAACAAAATAGTAAAACCACATAAAGCACAGTGCTTTCGGCAGGACAGAACTTTCCCTGTTGAAAGCACCGTGAGCCAAAGCAATACCATGGCATCAAACGGAGATTGCAGCTACAGTGTTAGAGGTGTATATTATTTGGATTAAATGCAGACAGGGCAGGTCTCGGCACAAAAGACGGGTTTAGGAATTCACACACAGGTCAAAGAACTTCTTTTTTTTTTTTTTTTGCTTTAAAGTGATTTTGTTTTATGTATGCTGTTGCCTTTAATAGTAGACCATCAGATGTGCTACATTATAGAATAAGTCACAGGTGTGATGGTGAAGAGCTTTAACACAACGTGTGTCTGAAGTTTATCGAATACTTCAGTGAATCCAGATTGTATTATCTCGGATACCATATACCTAGTATTGGATCGGTGATTCCCCTATTGCTGGATCACTGGTTAATTTAAAAATCTCAGTATCCATTAAGTTAATTGAATTCTCAGGTAGTCAGTCACATTATATTAATAGCGGTAGTTCAGTGGGTAAGTCATTTGGGGTACGGTCTGGAAGGTCCCAGGTTCAAACCCCAGCACCATCATGACCCATTGGGCCCTTGAACAAGGCTTTTAACTCTCAACTGTTCAGATGTAATGAGCCACAAATGTAAGTCAGTCTGGATAAGGTCATCTGCCTAATACTGTAAGTGTAATGGGGAGTATAAATATATCTATATAATATATATATATTTGATTTTATTCATTTTTCGAAATTTTTGTATAATTTAACTGTTATGTACTTTACCAGCTCATTATGTTAAATCAGAACAGGTCTATCCTAGGTCACTGTTTGATGAACAAAATCATAGTCAAACATTGTCTGGACAGTCCTAACACAAAGCTTGTACCTTCTGTGTGGGTGTAAACTATTATTAGCATAGGCTAAGATATATTGTCCTGTGTCAAGTAAAGGATTGTTTCTTCTCTCTTTCAGGTGAAGACTTTGTGTCAGGAATTATTGGAGCAGGTTTGTGATCTGCTCCGCCTGAAGGATTGTCACCTATTCGGCCTCAGTGTTGTTCAAAGTAAGACTTTCACACACTTAAGGACTTCTCTGTGTACATTTGATTCTTTTATTTGTATAATCTGCCTGTGTGGGTAAGTTTAAAATGTATGTAACATATGATCCCTTATTTTCCTTTAGATAATGAGCACATCTATATGGAACTAGGACAGAAGCTGTCCAAATACTGTCCAAAGGAGTGGAAGCGAGAAGCCAGCAAGGTAAGATACAGCACCACACTTTTGTTACAATCACAGTTGCCCTCAAGCTATGTTCAGGAGTCAATTTAGCAAAATGCATATGGATGCACATTAACTGGTGTTTAATTAGCTGCAATCACTTTATGGAAAGTACCTTCAATTATGAATATTGAGTAAAATCTGATTTATGTTAATGTATGTTTAATATAGGGAATTGATCAATTTGGTCCGCCAATGATTGTGCACTTCAGAGCTCAGTACTATGTGGAGAATGGCAGACTTATCAGGTATATTTTTACATATTTACACAAATGTGCTATGTGTATATGTTACAGTAAAATTACAGTAGTTTGTTTAGAAATATGTTAATTTATTTGTGTTTAGCAATGCACGCATCACACCCACTAAGATGTATCTTCTATTTTCCTCAGCGATCGCATGGCAAGGTATTATTATTACTGGCATTTGAGGAAGCAAGTACTGCAGTCCCAATGTGTCCAGCGGGAGGAGGCCTATTTTTTGCTAGCTGCATTTGCTCTTCAGGCTGACCTAGGAAACTACAAACGGAACAAACACTTTAGCTCCTACTTCCAGCCAGAGTCCTACTTTCCTTCCTGGGTGAGCACTGTACCCTTCCTGCACCCTGATGATGGGATGTTTTAGCACTGCATGATGTGGACAAATTAAGATGCATTTTCTCTGTCTTTGCTCTATCTATCTGTTTATCCAACCATCTCTTTTGTCTTCTCTCCAGGTGATCACAAAGAGGGGGAGAGACTACATTCTGCGACATATTCCCAACATGCATAAAGAGCAGTTTGCTCTTACAGCATCGGAGGCTCAGTTAAAATACATCAAACAAGCAGCACTTCTGGACGATGTCACTGTCCACTACTACCGCCTCTATAAGGTCAGGGAGGGTGCATTAATGTGTGCATGTACATATTTGTGAGATAAAGCTTAAAAAAACTTAAAGGGATAGCCAAATAAAAGCATTGCCTATATTGTTGGGAGACCCTGAGTTTGAATTCTGACAATCTCAAGTTATTTATGGCCTGGAGTCTAGGAGAGCACCACTTACCATGCAATCTGGATGGGTGAAATGGTGTTATTCTCTCCCATATCAATTAGAGCAACCCTAAACACCTGTGGGTAGCTGGGAGCTCAAGTATGTGGAATATGGAAATTAGTGCTTTTCTACAATGATGCAGTGACTCACTTTATGTGTCTCGAAAGAAACATTTGCTAGAATTTAACCTCACTGCTTAAAGCCGTGTGATGAGGAAAGCTAGCTAGTAGGTGAGAATTGGCATGTTATGAAAATTGGGAGAAAGTGGGGTAAAATCCAAAGAAAAGTCAATAACCTGCTGGAAAAAAACTCTCTTTCAGGATAAGAAAGAAGTGGATGCATCTTTAACCCTGGGGCTAACTCTACGTGGAATCCAGATCTTTCAGGTGTGTGTATTATATTTTACTGTCTCTTTGACCCCTGCAATGTGATGGATTTTGATGGAAAAGCCAGAATTTTTCACCCTGAATATTATTAGCCCTCGTTGTTACATTAAAGCAAAGCAGGAAGCATTAATTAGTGCTTTCTGAAGCATTTCTGAAAAGATGTTACTACTGATGGATTGATCCTTTCGTTGTTCTTTAGAATGTAGGCAGTGTCCGGCAGCTTCTATATGATTTCCCCTGGACCAATGTGGGCAAACTTGTATTTGTGGTCAGTATTATAATAATAGCAAAACAGAATGTTTCTTAATTTGACATGCCATTTAATTAATATTTCAGTGTTTTATTTATTCATTCATTCATTTATTAATGTATTTATTTATTTAACATTCATACACCCATAGAAAATTGCTTTAAAGGCGTTGGCCTCTCTTGGTGTGTGCTGTTTTTCCTCTCAGGGGAAGAGGTTTGAGATCTTGCCCGACGGCTTGCCATCTGCCAGAAAGCTCACCTACTATACTGGCTGCCCGCTGCGTTCCCGCCATCTCCTGCAGTTGCTTAGCAACAGCCACCGCCTATACATGAACCTTCAGCCCGTACTTAAGCAAGTCCGACGCCTGGAGGAGAATGAAGGTACTTCTGCTTTTGTGCACGTGTTGATGGTTTTACAACACCTAATTTGGTTTACAATACCAAGATAGGGGCACCGAAGGCAATACTGTGGTAGTAAAAAACTATAAATTGTATAAATAAAAACACCATAAAACATGATTACTGTATCTTCTGAATTTATGTTATAAATGCATAAAATTATTATGATTGATCGTTAATTATGGTAATTACACTTCATTATACTCTTTAACCACTATTGTTAATTGGGGTGTTTATAGACTACCCATGTTGTTTTTAAATTTATTTAATTTAATTAGTTATTTTATTGGTAATGTCTGGGTTTTCGCTTGAATTTAACTAGGCTAACAATCATTGTTTATAAGTAAGGACTAATTAAAGTTCGAAAAGTTGCAACCCTCGCACCACTAAATGTCAGTGTTGCACTACAAAATACAGTTACAGAGTTCCCAGATCAAAGTGAAATGGTTTAAGGTAAGATGTCGAATCCAATTGAACTGAACTATAAAATGCATGTCATATTTGTTGACACATTTTATACTCTAAGACATAAAGGTAGGAAGCTGTACTTTCCATTGTCACTGGGGACAGTACCATCGACAGTGCTCTATAGGTTAAAAGTCATTTAATTAGCATTTGGATTAAAAGTGATTTTTATCACTATATATATTACAAAACTTTAACATAACTACATACAACTAAATGACTTGTATTATCCCTAACAAAAAGAAACTCAATTTTGTCTGTTAAATTTCTTAATCTTAAAAATCAGGCGATGTGTGTATGTTTTGTAGAGAAGAAGCAGTATCGAGAATCATATATAAGTGATGCACTGGAGTTGGACATGGATCAGCTGGAGCAGCGATCTCGTGCTAGCGGCAGCAGCATGGGCAGTGTTTCACGGCAAAAACGTTTTTCACGTCACTCCACAACCAGCCACAGCAGCTCACACACGTCGGGCATCGAAACCGACAGCTTCCGTACCCCAGCGCACACACCACATCGGCCACTCCGCTCGCACTCCTCCTCTAACACCAGCCATGCCAGCACACACACATCCGGCATTGAGAGCAGCGGCAAGGAGCGAGGCCTGGATGATGATGGTACGAGTCGCACACCCACAGAATTCAGTTTTTATTGCTATTATAAGTCTATAGCTTTTTCCAGCTGCCTATTTAAAATATAATCAGTTAATTATTGGAATAGTGCTTGGTAGAGATGAAATATGAGTGTGGGCTACCTGGCATCTAACCCTAAGCACAGTGGTGCACCACTAAATGTGAAAAACCACAGCTGCGTAATCTGCACGGTTGGTTTAATAATGCGTGTTTACCGTTTGTGCTTCTACAGAGATTGAGATGTTGGTCGATGACCCTAAAGACTATGAAGAACTCACTGATTTAGCATTGGAGCTCAGTCAAGACCTCTGCATTCACATCACTGAGGACATGCTAACATCTGCACAAAGCAACGGCTATTCAGGTACTAATACACACATGCATAATTCTGATTTACAACAAAAAAGGAATTGTGATAAAATATGAAACATTAGACTTTTAATTTAAATGATGCTTGTGTGAGGTTTTATGTTGTGCTGGCAGAGGAAACTGACATCTGGCTGTGGCACTGATAAAGCAGAATGTCCACTCAATATCATTGTTTAAAAATACATTGTAATTAAACATTGGGCAAAGTTGCTACTTGAAATTGTGGCGCCTAAAACACATAAAAGTGCCTATACAGCTATTTGGCTTTTATTGTAATCTTAATCGGGTAAAAAGGTGGCAAAAATAACCAAATTCTTTATTCACATAAGCACATGGTATAATCATCCTTAGTCATTTTGACTAGTTTTAAATTGGAAAAAATTCCGGCCTCTTGTTATGAGGTTATGTAACATAGGAAACACCTGTGCCCTGATGTTTGGGTGGTAGGCCTTTTTTTTTTTTTAAGCTATTAGGCAACAATGCCAATTCTGCTATTTTGAAACATTTTATATAACAGCAAAAGATCAAAGTAATAATTAATAATGATAATGGTATTGATGTGCACACAGGATTAGTTGTGAAGGAAGTAAGCTCATCAACTTCGAGTTCATCTGAAACCGTGGTGAAGATGAAAGGCCAAAGCATTGAATCACTCCCTCAGGTCAAATTCGCACGTACACCGCAATACCTCATCTCCTAATCATATCACATTATATATTATATTTATTATATATATTATATTTTTCATTTTGTTGGAGTTATAGTTCAAATATTGTACTGTAGTAGTCATTTCTGTATTAAATCAAATAAATGTTTGTGATCTTCAATAAGTTTTGGAGGATTTCCTTAAAGTTTCTAAAACTAGTTCTAAACTACTACATTTGCTTTTTCTAGATATTAAATGAACAATGCTCATTTGGGAACCATTTCAATTTTACATAAAAATGACATGCCCATTAACTTCAATATTTAATATAAGGAAAGAAATATAAATCTTTAGTGTACTGTATGTGTACATTCACCAATGATTTTCTCCCTCCAACATAACAATCAAGTATTCCAGAATTTATTAAAGGTCTATCAAAATAATGAGACATCTCACTCTTTAGTCTTTTACCTGTGTTCTTATTTGCTTTGTTATTGTGTATTTATTATTCAGATGGTGTCTGGCAGAAAGTCTCAGAACTCCGCCGACCGACACAGCCAGTCACTGGATGATATCCGTCTATACCAGAGGAATTCCCCAGAGTGGGTGGAGTCTTGTCAGGACTCTGCCCACAGTTATACATTTGGTTGCGTGGAGGAGCTTAGCAATGGTTACCAGGGACTTGCAGAACAGCGGGCTGGGATCTGTGATGACCAACACCCTTTTCCCATCAAAAGAACCAACAAGTACTTCTCCCTGGACTTGACCACAGAGGAGGTGCCTGAGTTTGTGGTGTGAAAGAGGGAGGAAAATCAAAACAAAAAAAAAAAGATGAAATACATGACTGAGGACATTTATATTTTGTGTGTGTGTGTGTGTGTGTATGTGTGTGTGAGTTCGAGTGAGGGAGATCGAGAGAGTATAAAGATCATAATGTAATGAAGCTGCTGAATTTCGGACGAGAAAGGGAAACTGCAGTCTGTCTCAGCTGCTTTAGCAAAATGTGAACATCTCTACGTGTGTGTGTGTGTGGGTATTGTGTTTGTGTGTTGCATGCAGACAGAATGAAAAGTTCCATTTCATGTTCATTGTGTTGGGCTTTTCTGGGGTGTATATTTTGTTTCTACTCTATGACACTAGAAGGACAGTACAAGTCTATGAGGTTGCATTGGTTTCTTTGTGCGAGTACGTATGAGTGTTTTTGATCGTACTATATGAGCTATTAACCAAAGATGAGCCGTTCTCAGTGTTCAATAAGCAGCTGAACATACAAGCCATATCATAATACTTAGTGGACAGGAATGGTACTAGCATATATTTACATTTCCAGGCAAAGTTTGGACACACTAAATGTGTATTTTTCAGCATCTTAAAGGTATTTTGATTAATCCCAATGTTTGAATCTGGATTCTAAAACAAATGTAAATAGTAAAGCTATAAGTCTATTTCTAAATATATTTTTAATACATATTTTTTTGTCTGGGGTAAATTGTTTCAGTTTGAACATTAGTGAAGCAAACAACAAGTGCTCAGCTTATCTGGGAGCATTTAGAAGAACTGGGTAAGGCTTATACACAATGAAGCTAGTTGAGAAGATGCCAAATGTTAGTATTTTTAATGTTTCTTGACCACTGCACAATTCCATATGTGTGTTATGTTTAGTGTAAAATAGAACACAAAAAGAAAAATCCTTATATGCAGATGTGTCCAGACTGCTGTCTGGTTTTGTGTATGTTCTGTATGTAATATGTGTATTCCGGTGCTGGCTGCTCGAAGTGAACCACCTATGCCTTTGTTACACTATGCAAGTTTGAGACCATGTTACTGGTAGTCTCCCAAGTCTCTCATCTGTGCACCAAGTACATTTTTACACCTATGCCAAGGATACAAGCAGAGACGGTTACTGACTGGGTGGTCCCACAGCTTTTAGTGATGCTTGAGAAGTTCCTGCTCTTATGTTAAACAACCTAGTTGTGGTGAGTTGCACAGATGCAATCATAAATTTGTCTTCCTTAATCCTCTATAATAACCAAACCACAGGTTTCTTGCGTTTTAAGCCCGAGGGGGCAGAATATTGATGTCAGAATACTGAACTGGTGAGCTCCTCCAAAAACAAACATGGCACAAAAATGTGTGTAATCACCACTAGACCAATTATCATGCAAAGCTGTAAAGTGGGACGAAATAGAAAAAAAAATCACCAGATCTGAAATTCTACTCATAGTGATTTTTAGATTAGGAAGAATCCTAAAAAGCCAAATTGTGGTTTTCCAAGAAATTGCAGGGCAAATAGAAACCCACCAAGCAGACTTTTCCTGATAGTCTATATTTACAATAACACCATATGCTTTATGCTTGTCTTTCTTCTTATGTGTTGATGTCTCCTTTATCATTTTTATGAACTGGAACTTTTTGTTTTCTAAGTAATTTGTTAAACTGTTGTTGTCATAAAAGTGGGAGCCATGTCTTTTGGTTATGTTTGTTTGCGACATTGTCAGTATTACTTTCAAATGGAGGTCAGTATTAGAAATGCCTGTTCTCCCATTTTACCAGTGTGTTTGTGCTGTGTGTTTATTCTCATTATGAAATTATTTACTAACATATAATCAATAACATATCAATATCTAATGAAGATTTTTCGAATATATTCCAGGTAAACCTGTGAAATATCAAATGATAATGTAAAACAAAAGCTAAATTGTCCTCCCACCTGTCTGCTAAAAAAAAAAAAAGAAACTAGATTTCTTTCAACGTTTCTCTGTTTTGGGTCATCATCAGCACTTTTAAAGTTTTCTCATGCATGTGTGTAGCTCTTCAGAGCCATCTAAAGCCCCCCACCCCCACCCCACATATTGCACCATGGTGATCCTTCAATCTCATTAATGCTTCACATTACTAAAAAGTAATTATACATGTCTCCCTCTTTATATTTCTGACAACTAACAGTTGTTAACACAGCAATCAATATTGTAAATGTTTTTGATAATATATATTGTCATATTATATAGTTATTAAAACTGCAGTTTACAAGTTAAATACATAAATGTAGTAATAAATGGAGCAAAACATTTAAACTTAATAGTGATTAACAAGTAAATATCATCAGACTGAAACAGGCCTTCCATATAATATCCACATTTATTCCGATCTCTTTTTAATTTGTTTGCCTGCAGTTATTTTAGTCCTTTCTATGAAAGGAAATGCCCTAAAATATTATTTTTCACCCTTCTTTTGTAAACCTGGTTAATTGATGCTTATGTTCCAGTAATAAATTGTGGCGCGTGTCTTGCAGGTACTGATGTCCTATAATGTACGCAATAAAGGTACCTTTGCAGGAAAATCTGTAGTCTTTTATGATTTGGACATGGATTTCATATTTGTCACTTAATTAATTTTCAAATAAATGTGGTTTTTCCCAAAATACTTTATAGTATTATAGTGAGGTATTAAAGTAAACAAGGATTATTCACTTAAAGTAAGGTTTTCACTCTTTTAACATTAAAGTCACAGTAAGGTTAAAATATGGATTTTTATTTCTGGAATAAAACAAGACTAGCTATAGCATACTCTCACTTTTTATGATGTATTAATTAATCTGCAGAAAATTAATAGATAATAGATTAATCTTTTTTTTTTTTTTAGAAACTAGTCAGTGGGTCTATGGGTCATTGAGAGACAGACATTATCAGTGACTGGCCATGTTAAACAATGGTGCCATGTTAAAGTAATCAGTGCCTGATTGTAAGCACAGTACACTCAGGCTTTACACACTGATGGTGGATCAGTTGAGCTGTACTAATTGGCATTTTTTATTCATTAATTTTTAGTAACCACTTTATCTTGGACAGATGGCAAAAGTGGAGTTATAAAGCATTTGCTTGGGTCAACAGATCACAACGATGCATATCCATTTGCACAGTTCCTGGTAAAACCAGCCAACTGAAAAAAGGGAAAATACAATCCCATCTAATGTAAATGAAATCAGGCAACAACATAAATCAATGCAAATCCGTTTCATATTAGCTTTACCATTCCTCATTATAAATCCATTTCTTGAGGCATATGATCTAAAACTGTTTACTATGTTGTTAATAATTTAATATACAGATGCATACAAATACATAACAGGATAAATACGCTATGCATTATGAATTTCCACCAAATCAGCCATAACATTAAAATGGAACACATAGACAGATAGATAGATAGAGAAAGAGACAGAAATATAGACTGACAGACAGACTTTATTGATCCCGTGAGGGATATTATTGTTTTACAGCAGAAGGTTACACAAAAAAGGGATGAAATTGTACCTTATATAAATTAATACAGTATTGCAAATGTTCTATAGTAAAAAAAAAAAAAAAAAAGAGTGCAAACTGGCAATTCAAAATAAGAAAAAAGAGATGAAATGTGCAAATTGTCAGTGTATGTATGTGTGCGTAAAGTGACAGTGAGTATTGTCATTATAGTCATCTGTTAAATAGAGGTGAGTCGTTGTATAATGCAATGGCGAATGGTAGGAACAATTTCCTGAACCATTCTTTGTGACAGCGAAGCTGTCTGTTTGAGAATGAACTACGCTGCCTCTGTATATAGTGGGTGGGATGGATTTTCCAGGATTGACAGGAGTTTGTTCAGTGATCTGTTGTCCCTCACTGTCTCCAATCTGTCAAGGTTGTGTCCAATTATGTGTTCAGTTCATGTGTTTTATTTATCTTGCATGCATCCCTAGCACTGATGCTGCTCCCCGAGCAAACCACAGCACTATAAATGGCACTAGCCACAACAAACTGATAAAACATTTCCAGCATCCTGCTGCATACATTGAAGGATCTGAGCTTCTTTAGGAAATAAAGTCTGCTCAACCCTTCCTTATACCCAGCGTCAGTGTTGGTCCTTCAGTCCAATCAGCTGTTTAAGTGAACACCTAAGCACTTGTAGTTGTCTACAACTCCAGCCTCCTCACCCATGATTCTAACAGGTTTAATCATAGTTTTACCCTTCCTAAAGTCCACTACCATCTCCTTGGTCTTTATGATGTTTAGGAGCAAATACTTACATTTACATTTGGCAGACACTCTTATCCAGAGCGACTTACATTTTTTATCTCATTATACATCTAAGCAGTTGAGGGTTAAGGGCCTTGCTCAAGGGCCCAACAGTGGCAACTTGGTGGTTGTGGGGTTTGAACCTGGGATCTTCCGAACCGTAGTCCAATGCCTTAACCACTGAGCTACCACTGGCCTGTGTACTTTCTGGTGCACCACTCAACAAAGCTGTCTAGAAATCCTCTATATTGTATAGGATCCACTGGTGCCACTGGGGCAGCTCTGATCCCGCATGGCATGACTCTAAAAATCCTATGAGCCAATATTTCATTCATAATAGAACATAGGGAACATAATAAATGTTTAAACTTAGAAATTTCAAATTTGATGCCTGCTACAGGTTTCAAAAAAGCAACAAAGGGCTGAAAAGGCAAGACATTTTGAAAAGATTCACCTGGGAGAACATCTAGCATCAGGTTTGTAACATGATTAGCTATCTTGACTGCAGGCTGGTCAATTCAGCAAAAGGAATGTCTTAGAGGCAACGTCTCTCTAATCTGTGAAAGAGTGCATAAAAAGATTGTGGAAAACAACGTTCCTCAACGTCAAATTGCAAAGGCTTTGCAAATCCCATCATCTACAGTGCATAACATTATCAAAGGATTCAGAGAAACTAGAGAAATCTCTGTGCATAAGGCCCTCAGACAACACTGCATCACTCACCGGCATGATTGTGTCACTGATATTACTAAATACTGCCAGAAACCACTGTCTGTAAATTTGGAAGTTGATTTAGGTCAACTGGACTTCTTTTTAGTTGGTGTCACTGTCGGTAAACACAATCCACAATGCCATCTGCAGATGCCAACTAAAGCTATATCATGCAAAAAGGAAGCCATATGCGAACATGGTCCAGCGCATGTAATTTGACACCGTGCCCCTTCACACACACTCTCTCGCCTTTACACCCCACCCACACAGCAGTTGCGCGCATAAACAAACACTTATCTGTCGGGATTTATTTTTATTTTTTTTTAAGATAAATTGCAGGTTAATTTGTTTTATTATTACTTTATATTTTGTATTGATTATTTTTATGGGGTTTTTTTGGTTGGTTTTTTTTTGGCTGTGGAACGAATAATTTGAGTTTCCATTATTTCTTATGGGAAATTTTCTTTGCTTTACGAGTGTTTTGGAATACGAACCCACTTCCAGGGCTAATTATGCTCGTAATCCTAGGTTCCATTATATGTCTTTTAAAGACTGTTCTAATATCAGGTCAATAGTAGCAATGTTTGCCATTTCCTAACAAATCACAGGTAAGTTGCTAGCTAAACAAAAACATAATTATCTAGCTAGTCTCAGTGTTGGGCAAAGTACACAACTATTTTACTTGAGTACAAGTAGAGATACCCTAGATAAAATATTACTTAATCAAAAATAGAAGTCATCCGTTTACAGTTCTACTTGTGTTGTGTTGTCACTCTTGTTTGCACATGTGCACGTGCACTTTATGTTGTCTTTTCTGTAAAGGACTTAGAATAGTTTCTGTTGATTAATAATGTTAAATCTGGTTTGTCTCAGCTAGCCAGCTAAATAGATTTCTGAGTTAATTTACACTGTAAGTTTATGTCGTATGTATCACCTTGGTCCTGGAGGAACGTTGTTTCGTTTCATCGTGTACTAAACTGTATATGGTTAACATGACAATAAAAGCCTACTTGACTTGACTTTAGGGCTACCCTACCTTTCGGCACACCCCGACCTTTCGGCACGCCTTTTGCTCCAGCCTGCAGTTATCCCTACTTGCCCACTTAGACACACACACACGCTTTCTCTCTGTTTTACACAGAAACACTGCTCTGTCGCGATTCTTTTCAAAGGTAAAGTGCAGGTTAATTTGTTTTATTT
>JAOVVA010000041.1:19831120-19865281 GCA_028565275.1 Leiocassis micropogon | reverse complement strand
CATTTTTCTGATTGTACCTGTACATAGAAAAAGGTTTATACGGTAAACAGTGTGTGTGATCAAGAAGACTCATTTGAATACTGATTCTGAACAAGCCAAATATGTGTTAAACATCTATGGGGGCTGAGCCCCCCTTAACCGAAAATCCTAGAAACGCCCCTGGTGCAGAGTATCCTTGCGCTTCTGCCATTTGCAAGACCTGCGTCGTTACATTTATATAATGTTATTTTTTTATCTAAAAAGCGAAGATGAGCCATTAAAACAATATTTAGCCTAAATCTCGAGAAATTTAGCCTGAATCAGTTGGGAGCTGATTGTGATCTTTTAAAATCTGTGGTTTAACAAAATAAAGATATGCATTACATATATTAATGAAACTACATACAGCAATTAAAAGAAAGACAGGATGTTGGCTGCACATAGCTAACAAACAAAGGACAACCAAAGACAAGACTGCTCACAAATGAGAGGAAAGGGCTTAGTTAGGTGTTGGGCCACCTTGATCCACCAAAACAGCTTTAGCCTTGACAAAGATTCTACAAGTCCCTAGAAGAAGAATGATCACAGTTATTCCTTGCACTGGTATTTTGATGATCTGTTAGTGAGCATGTTGTTTGAAATCATCTACATGCACTCAGTTGGCTTGAGGTCTGCTCTAAACCAATTTTATCTACATCAAACCATTCAGTGAGCCCTCCTGCCCCATCAATAGGCAGTAGGACAGCTATCTTACATTTTCCCAGTAAATTTTTTTATATGGCTGATTTCATACATCTATATTTTATACATCTAAACACTATACTACATAATATTCAGACAAGCTATAAACAACTGGTTGCCAGTGACAACAAAGACAACATTTGTCCACTGCGGTGTTCCAGCAGGACACTGATCATATTCCTTCTGATCGTTCTCTTTAGTTCCTAACTTATCACACCCCTGTACAATATTCATTCTTCACTTTGGCTGATTGCTAACAATATCAACTTTGGAAAAATGCTACTTTATTTAACAATGACTGGCTAAAAATTATTAACACAAGGGCGATTAAAAAATGATCCACACTCCGGTTATCGCTAGGATTTTGAGAATGAAGGGTAGAGTATGGAATGGAAACATCCTCTTTCACCAACCAGGAAAATTTCAAAAGTCAACCATCAGCTGTAAAATTGATGCTTATAGTTTTCTAGGATTTTCAATGGCCAGCATTAGAACATTATAAAGAAAATGGTTCAACAGTCAGAGATTATGAGGACCTAGTAGTTTTTGGTAATGTCCCTTTCCTCTGTAATAGCAGTGTGCACTTGAGCCAGCATGAATCCCACAAGTTTGTGCAAAACCGATCCATTTTAGATTAAATCCATTTGAGCATTACCCATGCTTCAGTCAAAGAAATAAAAAAATGAGGAATCCAATTTTTTTACCAAAGCATTTAAAATTCTCAGAATCACACATTTAAATAGAGAACTGAAGAAAGTGTAGAATAGTGAATATTAAACATATGCCAACAATTTGACATAAAATCTGCAGGAATTTATGTTCATCAAGGCTGTATACAGGTGGCAAACATGCATGTTTAGTTACACACTGCACCCATAGACAAATAAATGCTTTATTTTACCAGTGCCTCTCATCCCACATGGCCAGTCCATCCCATCCAGTGAGTAGCCTACATTGTGATCTCTGTCTCCTGAACATCAAGGCAAGGACTTCATCGCGTCACCTGTTAAATTCTATGAGCAGATGTGCTGCTTGTCAACAGGCTGACAAACTTATTTATTATTTATAAAATAATGGCGATGAATGTTGGCTGAAGTGGCCCTGTGCATATTTTTTCCTGGAAGATGTCATGTCTCCAACTGCTAACTCCTGCAAATTTATCATTGCTCTGCTTTCTCTATCCCCCAAAATCATCATTGCTCTACTTGCCTGATCCACCAAAGACGTAAATTTTCCAGAGCAGAGCAAACAAAAGGCGTTTCTGTGGAACCTTCCATGCATTTTTTTTCACTTTGCAAGTTGAATGTTTGAATTGGAAATCAGATTATCACAACAACACAGGGAGGCACTATGGCATGTACGAAGTTTTGCATGCACTGTGGTTTTGGCAACAATAATATCTTGTTTCTGTTTGTTTTTGATTACTAACCATGTGCAGTTCCATGACCTCCTGATCTCTTAAAAACAGCTCTGGGTAACACTTTTGACATCGCTAGAGGACGCAAAAAAACTGTTTACTAATTTATAAACCAATATTCCCATTCAGACTTCTCAGCTAAATTATACAACTTTACCTAGCAAAGATAGTTAACCTTAAGGCAATATTAGAACCATGCTGCTTTGTGAAAAGAAATTATGTTTTATAATTATAACTATGATTTGAAAATGATAATTATGTAGGCCTACATAATTATAATCATTTTATTCATATTTTGCAATGGAACCATAGGGTAAAGGTCAATAGAAACAATTATTGCTTACAGGAATCCGATTATTGTCACTGGAAAGGTGCCACTATTTCCTGTAGGTAATTAAAAATTACATTTAATATCGGGCAGGTGTTATTGCACATCAACACCTTGAACCAGTTCATATCATTTAAATGCAAATGTTTTAGTGGCTTAAAATAAATCATGCTGTGTCCTGGTGTATAAAGGTCAGCATAGAAAATATAGGGTTATCATGAACAGGTGTTATAATTGAGATTTCTGTAAACCATAAATGAATGCGGGAACATAGTCCTGGAGTAATGTTTCCTGGTGTACTTTATGCAACTCATGGGATGGACTGGTATAAATGGCACACTAGGACTGTCATTCATCAGATTACTTTAAATTTCTGCATGACAGATCTTAACTGAGACCTAAAAATCGGTACATTTTCTCTATTCTTAATTTAAAATAAAATGCATTTTCATTCTAGCCTAAGCCTCATTGAAGCTTAAAACTTTATATCATGACTCTTCAATCTGGATTAGGCAGGAGGCAGAACCATATAATTCTAGGATCACAGAAAGAAACAGGGGATTTATTTTGTAAACTGAAATTATTTAATTTGGGAAACATGTAGATTATTTATTTTTCTTTACCAAATAGTTAAAAGTCATCATCATCATCATGAAGGTTTGGATTGTGTGTGCACTGCTGTGTGCTACCTTTACACTGACACCTGCCACAGGTGAGACAACAATAGTGTGGTAATTGATATAATATTTTTGACTTGTGTAGTATTATTTGTACTGTGAAATTTATGTTGTTTGTGCAGCTGCAGCAGTTGAGACTAAACCTGAACAGGAACAGAAACTTCCAGGTTAGTGATAACCTACAGTGAACAGTCTGTGAAGGAATGATAAACTCTAATAAGTATTTCATATATTTGGCTGTCATTATTAAAATATATTACACTAATATAAAAATGATATTTTAGACACAAGTTTTCACAATTTTACACAAGAATCCATTGCCATCATAATTTGGTAATTTGGTTAATTCTTCTAGGGGAAATTACTGAACTGGCTGTGGAGGAGGTGATTGAGGCAGGTCAGTACAGTGGTACTAGTTCTACTACTCAGCACAAACAGTACTGTGTTTGTGATGTTGTGGAAGTCAGACACAAGACTGTGGGATGCAGTTAACACTTGTATTTTCAATAAGGATAAGGTGGAAGCTCTTAAATTAGAGGCTGATGCTGAAGATCATTTTATTAACCAAGTAAATCAAAAAGGACTAATCAAATAGAATTTATTTTTAAAGGAAACAGACTATGCATGAAATACATATGCAGGGATGTGTACTATTTTCCACAGATAAGTATAACCCCTGTCCATCTAGATGGGTTAAATATGGATCACGCTGCTTTCGTCTCGTGAAGACAATTCAGTCCTGGCTTAACGCTGAGGTAAATATAACAATCATAAAACAAAATATGTAAGGATAAATAATAATTCAATAGAAGTAAAGTAAGGAATAAACTGACAGAATAAAAAAAAATATTATTTCTTACAACAAGATCTGATCCTTTCTACTGCTTTCTTTCTTCCTTTCTGATTATGTCTTTAGGCTGAGTGTGTAGCTCAAAAGTCAAGACTTGCATCTGTACACAACATTAGGGAATACAACTTCCTGCAGAGTTTGCTTGACATAGCTGGTGTAACACGGGCTTGGATTGGAGCTTACCATTTCCAGGTAATATTCTTATATTCTACAATGGCCTCTAAATAGAATCTGGATTGACCTAAAATTTACACATCTATAGCTACAGTGGATATAAAAAGTCTACACACCCCTGTTAAATGCCAAATATTATACCAAGATAAATAAGTTTTTCCACCTTTAATGTGACCTACTATATAACCTCACTGGTTCAAACTCAATTGAAAAATAAACAGAAATCTTTTTTCAGGGGGTAAAAATGGTATGGTAGCATAAATATGCACACCCTTAAACTAATACTTTGTTTAAGCACCTTTTGATTTTATTACAGCACTCTTCTTTTTGGGTAGGAGTCTGTTAGCATGGCACAGCTTGACTTGGCAATATCTGCCAACTCTTCTCTGTAAAAATGTTCCAAATCTGTCAGATTGTGAGGGCATCTCCTGTGCACAGCCCTCACACCCACAGATTTTCAATCCGATTCAGGACTGGGCCCTGGCTGGGCCATCTCAACTCTAATGTTCTTCTGCTGAAGCCATTCATTTGTTGATTTGGATGTATCCTTTGGGTCATTGTCATGCTGAAAGATGAAGTTCAAACCTCAGCTTTCTAGCAAAAGCCTGAAGGTTTTGTGCCAACATTCACTGGTATTTGGACCTGTTTATAATGCCCTCTACCATTACTAAGGCCCCAGTTTCCAAAACCTTGGTTTTATTAGGCTATAACACATTTTCTCACATGCTTTTGTGAGACTTCAAACATGCTTTTGGAAAATTTAGCTGGGCTTGGATGTTTTTCTTCACCCTACCCTATGGCCCAGACATATAAGGAATGCAGGAGATTGTTGTCACATGTAGCTCTTTTAATGTTGTTGTAGGCCTCTTGGCAGCCTCCCTGACCAGTTTTCTTCTCATTTTTTCATCAATTTTGGAGGGACATCCAGTTCTTGTAAATGTCACTTTAGTGCCATATTTTCTCCCCTTGATGGTGACTGTCTTTAATATGTTCCATGGTATATCTAATGCCTAGGAAATTCCTTTGTAGCCTTGTCTTGACGGATAACTTTTTACAATGAAATCCTTCTAATGCTTTGGAAGCTCTCTGCGGACCATGGCTTTTGTTGAAAGATGTGACTAAGAAAATGTCAGGAAAAGCGTAAGAGAAGCAGCTGAACATTATTTGGGGATAATTAGATGCACTTTAAATGATGTCAGGTGTGTATTGACTCCTATTTAACATGAGTTTGAATGTGATTGCTTAATTCTGAACACATCCACATTCCCAGTTATAAAAGGACATTTATGCATATTATTTAAATTGGTCTATTTTGTTTTGTTTTTATCACAAAGACCTTGCATTTTAACAGGGGTGTAGAAACTTTTTCTAATTTTGATCCATGAACACAGTTATATAAATAAAAAAATACATAAATTATTTTTTTTCTGTCTTATTGATATAATTAGTCTGTAAAGAATATGATTGTGAATTGTGCAGGGAGTGTGGCTGTGGTTTGACACATCTGAGTTGAGTTATACTAATTGGCAGTCACTGAGCAGCGTGTCCAACTACACATGTGCTTACATGAGGGAAAATGGTAATTTTAATGGATTTCTTTCTGATTTATTTGTCTGTGGTATTCCTGATACTGATATACTTCTATCAGATATACTGTCTGTTTCAACATGTTTCTAAAGTTTGCATTTTCACCTTTTTTCAGCTGGATGGTATAACACAAACTGTGAAACTGAATATTCATTCCTCTGTGCTATTGACCTAAAAGCATGCTAAGGGACATGAATGAGAAATCATCCATTATATTGAAGCTGACATGATTATCAGCAAAATAAATCCAATTTTGTCTTGTGAACGCTTGGCCAATGAACACTGTTTATGTCACTTAATAAAATGTCAGAAGGACAAAAGAATGATCTACTTGCTGTACTTGTATAATATTAATTTTGTGGAACAATATTTAACCTAAATATCCAGACATTAAGCCTGAATCAGTTGGGAGAGAAAGTAAGCAAAGCTAGAATTAGATGCTTAGGAAAATATCACAGGTTGCAAATTACATGTTACAGTCCTGATCTAAATTCAGTTGAGTATCTGTGGCAAGACTTAAAAATTGCTGTTGACAGATGCTCTCCATCCAATCTGACTGAGCTTGAGTTTATTTTGCAAAGAAGAATGGGCAACATTTTTACTCTCTAGATGTACAAAGCTGGTAGATACATACAGCAAAAGACTTGCAGCTGAAATTGCAGCGAAAGGTGGTTCTACAAAGTATTGACGGAAGGGGGCTGAACACAAATGCTCGCCACACTTTTCAGATAACCATTTATCATTTCCCTTCCACTTTACAATTGTGTGCTGCTTTGCCAATAAAATTCTGATTATTGCCACCATTGAACTGCCTCAAGATTTTGTATGCTATTTTAAAGGTTCAACATAAATGAATATATTTACTATAGCCTGTATACTATGCTGATTATGACCTTTTAAATCCTGTGGTTCCACAAAAAATACATATCATACGTTATCATACGTTCATGAATCCAGGCTGTTAATTGTTGTCATGGCCCTTCGATAGCTCAGTTGGTAGAGCGGAGGACTGTAGTGGCTCTCACAGAGATCCTTAGGTCGCTGGTTCGAATCCGGCTCGAAGGAGATATATACTTTTCATATTCCTACAGCATGTCTTTCTAGCTGTGTAAATTATTGACCAGGTCGCAAAGCTTCTTTGTAGTTGAATTGCTTTAAAAATCTGTTTTGAATTGTGTAAGACAGAATCGATCAATATTTATCACTGTATAGCGCACATATAATAGTTTTTGGCCTGGTTTTTATGGTTATCAAAAACATTAAAATAATTATGTGTCACTCGTTGTGTCATGTCAGTATTTATGAGTCCATAAAATGTGTTTTATGTTATTTATGTTATTTATTAGTGTTATTGAAATTTTATTGCAATATATTAATATTCTTGGATTTTTCTAACTTTATTTAAGCTTCTTTTTTGCAAAACAGTCGTTCCCTGACCGGGAATCGAACCCGGGCCGCGGCGGTGAGAGCGCCGAATCCTAACCACTAGACCACCAGGGATAGTACTTAACACAGACCATTGTTTCCAGAGAGGAAGGGGGCAGGTTGTGGATCCAAAGGTCCCAAGTTCGATTCCCAAGTATGACTTTTTTTTACAAAAAATAGTGAGTAATTGTACCGGGAAAGCAAGACCTCGCGCTTACAGGACAGTACTGGCGACATTTGAAAAGTTGCTAAGGTTTGTCCAAAAGTCGCTAGATTTGTCGCTAGGCGCTTTAAAAAAAAAAAAAAAAAGTCGTCAGGGGATCTGAAAAGTCGCTAAGTTGGCAACACTGTATAATCTATATACCGAAGTTTGACTAAATTGCATCCGCACTGGAGGCGGGTGCAAGGCAGATTTATTTTGCAAATAGAGAAAGCTGATTGGCTTTGAATTTTGCAAACGCAAGGACGTGATTTGACAGAGAGACTCGACGCGGATTGGTCAAGCTGAATTTTGAAAGGAAGAAAAGGCAATTGGCTGTGAATTATGCAGAATTTTCAAACGGGCAAAGATGATTGGCTTTGAATTTGCAAGGAGTAAGATGTGATTTGCCGAAAGAAGCAGCTGCACGGTATCCGGGCCGATGCGCGCCTTGTTCGTGGGTGTGATAATGAATATTCAATAGCGCTAGGGGTCGCTCATGGAGTTTGTATTGTTCTGTTTTACTGAGCACGAGTCGGGAAAACTGTAAACGTGAACTAAACACTCGAACGTCGAACGCCTTTTCTAATGGCATAGTTTCATATGCACTCGTGTCTGGAATTAGCAAAAACACCTTTATAAATAGTAATTATAATTATGATTGAAATTGTTCTTCATATCCAACAACCTCGCAACATAAACGTCATCATATCAGTCTAAATATGTGGGAACTGAACCAAAGGCTAAATCCCAAATGGTCCTATAGTCCACTACATTGGCCATTTAAGGGCCAGATTGGGTTTGTGATATTAATTCTGCATAATACAAAACAGTGTTGCAGCTTGCAAATATAAGTACAAGATGATAAACTACTGTATAACAAATATTGTATGCATGGGTGCTTTGTTAGCACTGTTGACTCAGCACTTTTTAGGTTTTCTTTGTTTACTCAGTTTATTTCCCCCCACACTCCAAAGAAATACACTGTAGGCAGATAAGGATTTCCAAATTGCCTGCTTGGTTGGGAACTCATGTGCACCTGTGATAAGTTACCACAGTGTGCCCCCCTCATTGTGCTCGGAGTTTCTTGGGGCTCCAGGTCCCCTGTGACTCCTCACTGGAAAAGCAATAGGGAAAATAGATGATTAAATCAAATAATGCCCACTTCAATTGTGCACAGTATTCGTTACAAGTAAGTCACAAGAAAAACACAAGCAACTATTACTCATTCTTTATTTTTTTCAATCATTTAATAACATACCTCAAATTGATCTATTTACACCCCCATTAGTATATACACATTTTGTTTTGATCTTGCATTTATCCAAACTTCCTGCAGTGCAGAAAATACCATAAAAAAGGTAAACGTCATCCATTTCACACATCTCCCAAACAAGACTGGGAATGACTTGAGACTTTCGCTGTTAACGGGAAGAGGGAGCGGACACTGCTCAAACAATGGGACATTTTACACACTCTGAGTTCTACATTTAGGTTCCTATTCACAAAGAAAAGACAATGACAAATACAGAGAACTTCTGTACACACAGAAAGACTGGTGAGTTCTACAACCTAGTACCTTAAGCTGTGAAATATTTAACTTGGAATGGGATAAAATTAAGAAATGCAGGTACTAATGCATTAAATATGTACCAAAAAGGCATGCAGAAAATAAGAAAATATTTGTACCATACATCGGCTCAGAAAACACACCATACTTACATACAAACAAACATACATACACACAAATGCATGCCTACAATCGACACCTGTGCTCACACATGCATGTTGTCATCCATACAGACACACAATTATGGCACACACTTGGTTCAAAGACAGAAAGACAGAACAGGTCAGCTATTGACTGACCATACAAACTAGGTATCGGACAAGAAGGATATGGAAGGCAGTGCAACACAGTTTGGAACACACAAAAACATTAAAATTGATCGACCAACACTGAAACCACACTTGCAATAATCTGCAAACAGATTGCAACAATTTAGTTGTAAATTTAGAGAGCAGGTTTAAATATGAAACATAAGGGTATTTAGATTTGTCTTTTTAAACACTGTATAGTCAAAAATATGTGGACAACCAATCATCACATCCATATATGCATATTAAAATAGCATGTTCATTAACAAAAAAAAGGTCATTAAGACAGATTAAATCCTGCCTCAGCTGTTATAACAGTCTCCACTATTTTAGCAAGGCATGCCAGCAGAGTTTGGTTTGTGGCTGTGGGGATTTCTTCAATTCACCCAGAACAAATGTGTTTAGTAGGATTGAAGTCAGGGCACTGTAAAGGCCAGTTAAGTTCTTTCACACTTTTTAAGCAAAGGGGCATTGTCATGATGAATCAGGTTTAGGCCTTAGGTTAAGGGAAAGGAAATCTAAATGCTACAGCATACAAAAACTTGAAGTACGGCAGTGTGCTTCCGTTTTTGTGGTAAGCGTTTGGGAAAGACCTACATATGAGCGAGATGGTCAGGTGTCCACAAACTTTTGGACGTGTTACTGTTTTGAACAGCTGCCTATTGTTATTAAACTTCCAAACTGCAGCTTGACCTTCCATTCTTTCCTCATAACCTATTCAATGTTACCCTCTTTGTACTAGGACACTTCTGCTATACCAACACAAAATATAGTAAAATCTTCCAGCTCCTCCCATCGTAGCACATGTCCTTTACTTCTATTAAACAGAATGAGCTGTATCATATACAGGTCTGTCCGCGAACACTTTATCACTATGAAAAGCCAGGACATTTTAGTCATACCCAACACATTAATGAGGCACTAATATATATATATACTGTATATGATATGGAGAAGTTAGGGCTGCAACAAATGTGTAAACCTGGTCTGAAAAGGACCTCTTTTTAAACTAAACCAACAGAAATACATTTAGTCACTTTCCAGTCCACACTATGCATTCTTTTATTCTACAGCAACTACACCCTAGGTGTTTACAACTTTGTGACAGGGTAATTCAATAGACTCAGCACTCTGAGCCACACCCACATATCATTCGTGACTCGTACAAAAATAATGCAATAAAAATGAATTCTAAAAAATAAATCTAACACATGGAATGGTATTACATGATACCAACAATCATGATACAAGTTAAGCACTCAGGTCTCAGATTATATAACGTAATCATATGAAATGGTCATATTAAGAAATGTTTGTAAGGAAAAGAGAATTATTTGAGGGCACAAGGTTTTCCTCTCGCTTTCACACAAGCACGCACAGGCACACATTCAAATATTTACGTCAGCTCTACAAAAATGTCTACCTAATTTATTACCGTATGAAATTAAAAATACATGCTTTGACCTTTCTTCTTCTCATTCCTCTGCTTAGGTTCCTCAGCACAAGTTTATCTTTGCCTCCATTTCCAATCTCTCTATTCAATATACTTTCTTTCCCTTCTGTTGCTAAACCTGTTATATCCTTTCTTTCAATGCTCATTTTCTTAGCTATCAGGATTAGTGCTTCCTATTTATTAAGCAATAAATAAGGGTCCAGGAATTTAGGAAAACCATGGCTCTCATTTATTTGTGTGTACCATTTGGTCCACAGCTGAGCAAATCACTTCACTTTTCTTCTTTTCCCCATTAGCTCATTAATATAAACATACATTCACTCTTTGATGCACACACACACACGCACTTTGCACCTCAAAAATTTCTTTTCCCAAAACATAAAATTTCCCCTAACCCCAACAAAAAAGATCCTCATTCTTCAGTTGTCCAGTTATACCCCTTGGATATGAAGTTAACTCTGTACCCTTTTTCCCAGTCTTTCCTGTCCCTCACAGCTGCTGACCATCTTCCTCGGTCATGCCCTGGGCCTTTAGCTCCTCCAACACATTGTCCAGATAGCTAGGGTCAGGGTAGCCATGGCCTGTGAGGTTGGAGCCAAACTCTGTTTTATGGTGGATCTCATTCCAGATGACTGTATCTGCCTCACCTGTGGTACTAGATGTACCCACCGAGAAGATCAACCTCCGGTCCCAGGCTACCAATAAAAGTCTCAACACCTATAAAGATAAGTGCATAAATTTGGTCATAATATACTGCTACAAAATATAGAAGTGAATCAAATTACCTTGCTATTAATGGAAAATTAAGGCATTTTTTTGTCCAGGCAGTGTATATACAATTACTGTATACACACTGCCTAGTCAAAAAAAAAAAGTTGCACACTTCAAAGTTTAATTCAACCACTTGAAAACCACTAAGCATTGATTACAACATACAGTGTCTGAAAATGGTTCCTTAAGCTCCCAGAATCACCCTTTTACAGTCTGAGCCCTGGAATATGCCTGTGCCATTAGGGAAGGAAAAAAATCCACTAATGTAATAATGTTATTCTGTATAAGCAGGTCATCAGCTGAATGAATTTTATTGCCACATAACGTTGCTGAGCCTAGACCACCTCCAACCCACCTCCAACCTTCCACAAAGTTGACAGTTCTTCCTTCCAGGTTTTGATAAAGTTGAATGGTTCTTAACCGTGTTCCAGGATTTTTTAAATCTCGTTTGTGTTCTTTGCTTGATGCAGCCCAATAATTTAAATTATAACTTTTTTTGTTGTTTGGCCAGGCAATGTATTATGCATGTACATATAATAACTTATGCTGGTTGTTAACAGAATCATAAAGCAGTATCAACATACCTTCCGTCCTTTCTCACTGTCTGGAAGATAGCAGTGTCGCGGAAATCCTCTTGCTGTGAAAGGCTTTCCTGGGTTTGGATGCTCAGTGCCCTTCAACAGCAAAAAAAAATATTTTTTTTAAATCATAAATGTCTTACAAATTTTTTCTAATGATTTTTTTTTTAGTCAAGCAGTACTTAAAATATAGGTTACCTGTATGCCAGGTGGTATGTTGTATATTATACGAATAGTTTTGCAGTCAGGGTGTCCTGGAAGTGAGTGAGGAATGACATGGTATTCCATCTTCCCAGGTGGCTGATTGCCCGTCTTCACACCATAGATCGTTTTGCATGTGGGACACTGCAAGCTGCCATCTTTGTTTCCATTGTTGTACATAGCTACCAGGCACTGCAGATGGTACTGATGCCCACACTGTGCCAATCGACCGACTGATTCCGCACGGGACACAGCGCCCACACCTGGACCTTTATAACCAGAGGGGCCAGTCAAAGGTTCCATACAGATAGTGCAGTCCTAGAAGGAATCAGTGAGGATATACATTTTGTCAGAAAACGTATATACAAGTGCTTTTATACACTTCTGACATGGAAGGTTTATTGCAATGTTTATACTCTTCAAATAGTGTGATACCAGATAAGGGAAATCAAAAAAATTAATTTGATCAACTCAGCCTAATCAGCAATATGTTGTAAGGTTTATGCCATGTTTAGGTGTTCGTGTTTAAGTTAATTGTCATGCATAAGTCAACACTGCATTTGTGTGTTTGTGCGAATGTGTGTGCATGTGTTTGAGAGTGTCTACCACTGGAATAGCAAATAAATAGTGGGATATTGATAGGACATATACCTCTTCTGGGGGATTCTTGACTTTCTGTAGATACCGCTTCACTACTTCCTCTGGAGTCTTGCCTAGAAAGGATAATATTTATGTTTAAGTACAGTTTTGGAGGAAAAAATAATGCTTATGTTATTATATTATGTTTATGTAGAATATGCTTTGGAATGATCAGTGAGAAAAGCTTTTAAAATGTGATACAAGTCTTTCAACTATTAGATTGTAATGGAATACACAAAGTTGTAATGTTAAGTATTTTGAACTCATTTGTGTATATATGTTGAGCCACACCTTTGCGAGCTTGTTTTTTGGTGGTCTTCCGACAGCAGTGTCCAAGACCAGGGATGGGTTTGATGTCGCTTTTGCTGACAGGAGGAGGGTGAAGCACCAGTTTAGGAGGACGAGTCAAACACACAGGCAGCCCAGCTGCACTCATCAGGATACCTGTGATCCCTGGAACATACGTACATACACAAGGTGAGTAACTACACAGTGTGATACGGTGATTCACACTGCAAAATTAGGACACTTTAGGGGACTTTGGAGCTCAATTCTCTCTACAAAGCTCAACATGTTTCTGTCAATTATTATTAAAATATTCAGATCAGACACTTTATTTATTCAGTTAAACGTTTTGTGAGAATTTATACATTTATTTATCTACTTTTAAGACATGGTCAACTTGTACATTTTTAAATAATAATATACACCCTCTTTAAATGTAGATTTTGTATAAAATATACTGAAAATCAAATGTAATTAATGCCTTGAGGATTTAACTAAACCCCCAACATTCTGTACACTGATTTAGTTCTCTCCCATTTTCTTTAAATTGCTTTGTATTAATATATCAGATGTACTCATATGCTTACTAGTGATGGGAATTTTGAATCATTTTAGTGACTCGGTTCATTGAATCTTGTTCATCAAAATGAACGAATCTTTTTTTTTAGTCATTTAGTTCATTTCGTTCTTTTGTTCAAAAATAAAATAAAATGTTACATCTTCAATAAACAGACACCCAACACATCTACATACACACATTTTGGCTATAGTTCCAGTAATGAAAATATTACAATGCAGCTAAGGACATATGATAAACAGAGCAGCTTACCTTTCATATCTTCTGGTCCGAGTCGTTCGTTCTTTTGAATTTATGGCACTGCATAGCGTTTATGGGAGTCACGTGACAAAAAAACGAATGATTCCGAGCAAAAGACTCAAAAGTAACTACTCATTTCTGTTCCTGTACATAATCTAAGGAGGTTTCGCGATGCTTTTTGCATGCATGCCCAGTAGAAAATAAACTAATCACTCTCCGTCATTACTCGTTCTTCTGAGTCACGTTAAAGACTCGTTCTAAAAAAACAAATCGTTTATAAACGACCCATCACTAATGCTTACAATCTTACCTGCTAAAGCTGGATGAATGGGACTGGAACCATTGAGGTTCTTCACTGGCACTGTTTGCACGCTAGGACAAAACAACAAAAAAAGTACATGTTTAAATGTATAGAGAAAACATGAAACCACTTCTACATTCTCTATACCAATTTTTCTGTACATGGTAACACAGACACACTCACAATCACTCACTTATGCACTATGGGCAATTTGGAAGCCCACAAAGTATGGGGAGAACAAGCAAATTCCACGCACAATGCTAAAAACACACAATGCTATCTGCATATACATTCTGTTTTCTTTAACATTTTCCTAAAGTGCAAAAATAGTGATACTTAATGAATAAGTATATCATCAACTACACTCTGCAAATCTAAATTTGAAATGTCTTGTGGATGTCTCCTGCTCTCCTAAGTCTTAATCCATTAGTTTTCATCTGGTGTCTGACCTGACAACACACAAGCATCACATCTGCGACGGCTTGTATTTAACGTCATAAGCTAATTCAATAAGAGCCCAAGCAAAATGATTCACCATTCTGTCATTTTGTGTGGCTTTTTGCTATGGAACTTGTGACCATTCGAATAATTCAGATTTTGGGACACAGAGTTCTCAGGTATTGATAAAGTGAGAAAAACTACCTAACCAAATTTAAGATGACCCCAACAAGCCTTTTTTTTTAATCAGCAGCTTTACAGTCTTCGGATTAATCTTGCTGCAATGGACCACAACATAAAGCTGAATCAGAAAATGCGTACTTTTGCATATACATTTTAGTTTATACTAATATTGAGTAAGCTAAGCAAAAAGGTTCAGCATCATCTCACTAATGACAGTTTAATAACAAACGCTTAATATAATGCATTTCTGGTGCAAAATTGTGTTACTATTATTATTATTATTATTATATTTTATATTATAATTATATTTGATCCATTTATAAATACAATCTTGGATATTGTATAGCATAGTGCTTAAACTATTTTGGAATAACATAACAGGTGCAATAGAATACAGATAGGTCCCGGGGAATATTTTGTCATATTTGATCCTTCGTTAATCTAATACGCACTAGCTCTCTCTTCCAGCTGCCTCACAACCATCACATCCACTGGACATTTGAAATATATAGGAGTGGATTTGAACAGAGCCATACAGTACAAGATTAACAAATAAGCAATAATTCTTGCTTTTAAGAAGTACTTGCAGAGCAGGTCATATACAGTATGTGAGGCCGGCTGGATTTTTTTTATGGTTCATATGACCTACTGTCACTCAAACAGAAGAGAGGTACTTCATAAATCTAAATATAAACTTCACAAATGTATATACAACCAATGCTTTTTTTAATTTATATACAACCATTAGATTTTTTTTCTTCTCCTCCACCTCCCAATAATACTCATACCACCTGTGTTAACTGCAGATAATTGAATCATTAGTTTAGCACTGAATAAAGGCTTTTTAAAGATTTTGCAGAAAGCAATCTTCTAAAATCTGAATCAATTCAAATTGCACTTAATAACACCATTATAATAATCTGACAAATATGAGACTGTAACTGAAAAAAGGTTGTTTGAGATTAAGGCGAGGTTTGACACATAATATCTCAATGTTTAATTTCTCACTAGAGTAAATTACTGCAATTATTTAAACTATCAGATGCTAAATATAACCATCAACAGCCAAATGTTTAATCATATGTACATACAATTTCTTTTCAGACATCATTAGATAAAAAATAAAAATAAAGAAATCATCCCATTATGGATACAAAGATGTAGATCTACAAAAGCATTGTTCATGACATCTAAAGCAAAAAACAAACAGTTTTGTGGTTAGTTGGCATTCAGACTCAGTATCAGATCGAATCTCACACGAGGTCAAAAGACTTCCCACAGAGGGGCAAACCCAGCTATTTAACAACTGAATCAGGGAAAACACAACAAGCAACCATCTCAAGATGACAAGGTACACTTTCGCTCTTCCTCTTTCACATGCACACACATGCACGCACAGATAGATCTATGATAATGGTAATCACAATAATATGCTACAACAAGCAGCCATTTGAATGGATCCTTCACTACTGACATAACCTTCATTGACCAAATCCCATAAAACTCCCTTTATTTCAGTTTCTACTTGTTAAGAAGGTGATGGATTTAGCCTTGACGGTCTAGTTAAATCTTATTGTTTGGACAGATGGTGAAGGAGAAATAGCACTTTCAGGAATCCAGTGTCTCAGTGCATAATCACATGGACACAGACAATGGAAATCCAAATTAACATTTTCTACAGGTTTATCCCATATAGTACAATATACCTGCCTTAGAAGACAGTAGGAGACAACTTTGTTCATGCTTAAAAAAGACATTACATTTTTTATATCCTGGAACAAGAGGGAAATCCAGATTATTCAAATATTTCAATCTACTGAATGATAAACCTAAAACATCAGGCTGTATTTGCTATGTCCGCGCTTGTTTGCTGTGACGTTTTTGAAGTACTTAATAATTTAAGCTGAAAAAGACTGGTGTTTTAAATAAAGACACTTGAAAGTCAAGTATCATTCAATTTAGGTTTGATGGAACTATAAAGAAAACTTATTTCTCACATTTATTTTCCTCAGTTCTTTTTTTAGCAGATTTACTTTTCTGCATGTTTCTGCATGTGTGTATTACTTACAACATGAGACAGTGGTCCTTAAAATATATTATATGGTGGGCATCTAAGAAATAATCTGCTGTACAATTTAAAATTGTATATCTGCTGATGACCATTTTCAGTCGGTCATGAATCAATCAATCATTCACTTCACTCAAGGTGCAACGAGCAGTTACTACTTATTAGCCAGCGAGCATGGAGAAATATTGGAGTTAATCCACATTGTCCAGTAATGCTTAGGCTAAACTAGCTGCACTGAGAAAACATGAAGCTCAAGTTTCATTTCATTAAAAACAGCAGTGAATGAATAAATAAAACTCCTGTCTGACAATGATTTCTGGTCCTTAAATCTCCATCCCTGACTGTGCTTAAACATCAGCTTATATGGAACATTTCTTGCATTCTTTGGCCAATATTTTATTTCCATAGAATTTTAGACAAGAACACTTATCCCACAATCAGACTTCCATTATTAGCCAGTCGGCTGTTGCATCTCTCCTCCAACAAATGTGTGCAACATGCTCAAACTTAAGCTATGCATATATAGTACAATGAAATAATGATTGCACATTTATCCCTTCACATACACATGCATACACTTGATGGAAGCAGCATTGTTTTGCTAATGCTGACTAGGCTTTGCCATGATAACAAAAGATTACCATAGAAACCCTTGAGGAACACACAATGAGGGAGAAGGTAGGGTAAGGGGGGGCCTGGAAAGTGGGAGGACATGAGAGGGAGAGACAGAAATGTGGGAGGTGGGCAGACTGAGGGAGGTTAGTCCCCCTCCAGACAGTCCCCCTCACAATCCTTTTTTCAGTGTTTTTTTTATCCCCTTTTGCTTACTTCAGCTTCATTCCTTCACTGTTCAAATGCTTAGTCCTGTCCCCAGATGGCCATGAAGCCGAGCCGCACTGGATGATTTAGCGACGTGAGAAACACACTCCCCCACAACGCACTGCATCAACATATAAACATGCAGCCTACAAGCTGTTCCCTAATAAATTCTCTTGACATAAACAGCAATATAGGGTATAGATATAAACATGCAATAAGTCTATACAGAGACAAATGTAAAACAAGTGCATGACAGAGGCATGTTAACTTCACTCACACTGTTGCATGCAACTGTTACCTGAACAATCTAGGTAATGGAAAATGAGACCATGAGTATCTCTAGAGTTCTCTAAACTCTAACCAGGGATACATGATAGGAGAATATTCACATCATCACAGTCTAAACACATTAAGGATATAAAGGTGTCACGTTATTTAAGCTCACCATGAGGCAACCATGCAATCATAAATCATGAATAAATATGAAACTATGATTTGGTAACAGCAGTCCTTCACAAGCAAAACCACCACAACATATCTAATCATAATAAAATTACAGTAAGAGCAGGAGCTAGAATTAAACTCATGCAGGGAATTTAAACAAAACTTTCATTTTCTTCTGTAAAGAAATAAACTACAGTACTTGTCTAAAGCATACTGTCTGTATATTAACATGATGAAGTGACATAACAGCAAACTAAACATTTCATTTACATCTCTTTAAATAAATGCACTGATGCCCTCAAACTGATTTGGCCTTTAGTGAACCTCATCATATATGGTGGTCTCAAACTACACTAACTGGTGTGCTAAGCACTAGAAATTGGGTTAAAATTTTCAAGACTGTCAAAAATTCATACTACTGGAACCTGGCAACAAGAAAGACAAGAAAGTGGCCTACATAGTAGATAAATATGATGCTATTTTATATAATGGCAAATACTGTGTAGTGTAACAAGATAAAAGTAAGCATGTCTCACCCAGAAGCGATGAGTGCCCGGGATTGTGCCATGGCAATTCTTTGCAGTGCTGGCCGACTCAGCCCCGCCAGACTGGCACGAAGGGGCAAAGGAGCAGCACAGGCTGCAGAACGTTGAGGTGGAACAGCTGTTGATGCTGATGATGAGGATGAACAAGATGTGCTGCTTGTGGCCACAGTGATGAGCGTTGCAGTTGGTACTGATTGAGATGACGTTGTTGAGTTACAGCTCGACATTGATAAGGACTGCTGATGGGATGCTGGTGGAGGTGGTGGAGGGGGCAAAGATGGTGGAGGTGGGCGACTGGAGGACAGAGAAAGAGTAGCGGTGTTTGAGGTAAGCATAGACAATGACTGAGCAAAATCAGCAGCATTCTTGCGCTCTTGTGAGACTGAGCGTTTCAAGGACAGCCCATGAGGCAGTGTTTGTGAGTATGCATTTGATATGGATGAGGTTGTAGAGGAGTATGGAAGTGTCCCCCGACTAGATTTAGGACTGAGTGCTTTTGAGGGTGGCGCTCTGCGTCCTAGCGTTTGTGATGTCATGGCATTTGCTTTGACACTCAAGACAAGCATGCACTGTTGACAGGCACATGGCTGTCCAGGAGGAGAAAGTGAGGACATTGAAAGTGTTCCACTAGGGTAGAGTGGACCACCATTTCCACTTGAGCTAGATCCAGAAACTCCAACTCCCAGAAGTGCTCCAGTTGAACCACCACCAGCAGTGCCTCCACCACCAGCAGCACCTCCAGGCAGAGTACCCCAACCTTGAGGGGCTTTTGGCAATGGCCCAGAGACAAGTGGATAGGCCATGTCTGAACGTCTTTGAATGCGGCGACGCCTCTGTGTTTGCTGGTTGATCTGAGTCATGCTTTGAAAGTCCACGAGGTAGCAGAAGCCAAGCGGTGCCAGATCCAACCATGCCTGTTGACGATCCCATGCCGCCTGCAGGGCAATGCACACCTCCATGTCATATGGTGTCCAAGAACCCGCATCATTCTCCCACTCCCACAGCCAGCCGTGACCTGGTGCTGAAGTGGGGTCATAGAAACTTCTACGTACTGGCCTTAAAGTACCTACAAGAAGAAGAAAGAGACATCAAATGGTATTCATTTTACTTTTCCAGAAACTATTTACTAGTTTACTAGTACTATTACTAGTGTCCAGAGTATTTAATGATAATAATGTTTTCTACATATTTTTTTTTACATTAGGTTTTTCAAATGTTGCATTTCTTAAAGACTTAACAGGCATTTATATATTTTTTTGTTCTCTGGCAAGAAAATTCTAGAAGTTACATTCTAAAGGTCCTAACTGTACATATTATAGAATAACTTTCTAAAATCTTTCTATAATCTTTCTATAATGATTTCTATCATCTTTATGAGCACGCTGCTCTGTATTTTTTATGTACACATTGTTATCAAATACTGAGATTTAGCATGGTGTAAATTTATGACATCTCTTACATCAGCTTCTTACAGGACAAATAAGGAAAACCCACAATATAAGCTATTAATTCTCAAGACATTATTGTTAAAGCTATCATAGTGCTATAGTTTAAAAAGGCTCCAAATTATTGACTTATTCTAACACTGTTAAAGTAATGAAATAAGTAATAGGTCTTCTATTACAAAGAAAAAAAAAATAAAAACAGGTTTTGGTCTACAGTCATGCAAAATCCCAATAATTTGTTATACGCAAGTAGGCACAATAGATCAAACTAGTTATTGTTTGTATTTGGGCATACCCAGATCAAACACACTCAGACAGCTGTCTTGTTATTCAACAGACAGAATACTGAGATCAGTGACCTACAGGGTCACAAAAAAGCACTGTCTGTCAGCCCAGTTGAGCACATGTGTTGCTTGTTGTATTTTTTATTTTTTTGCACCACTCGGTGTGATTTTAATCAATTGTTTCCATAATCCTCATATTAACTACTAGTCTAGACCATAATCATTGCTCTGTGCAAATCTGCAGTGATCTTTGTGTTTTTCCTTTCCTTACTAGATGAATAGAAGTATTCCCTTGATCATTATGTACCTTTTCACCTGAAATGTCTACAAATACTTCATTTACCCTTGGTGAACTTTATGTGCATGTTCAGATATATATTTCACTCAGGATATCCATCCTTTAGAAATGTATAAAAAATAAAAATAGAAATACAATATAGCGTCAAATAACTTGGTTTCTAAATATATATATTTTTAAATATACTTGTTTCTGTTCCTTTTCTCAGAATTTATCCATACAGCCAAATGAACTGGAGGTGCAAAACATACTCAACAGACACAGTGGTAAAGTTGGGTGGACAATACACTTTTTTACTCAACACAATTACAAATTATTTAAGTGTTTCTTCAAAGACATATTTTGATCCAACCTCCCCCCTTTTGCCACTATATTAACAGATGGACATGTCTGCTTTCATGACATGCCAATCAATGTGCCATCGGTGATAATTGCATCTGTATATGTATGTCTGTATCAAACATTAGGGTGTGTGTGTGTGTGTGGAAAGTCAATGCCTTAGTATATCATATAGTGTGACATTAGGTTCAGGATCCCAGGACCTCTGAGCCAAGACAAAGCCTGAAAGCAGGTGTACGAAGACGTCCATCTGTTCAATTGTGAAAAGCGCCTTGCTTCTGTGACTGACTGTTTCTCCAAGCCATTTCTCATGTGCTTACTATGTGAACTCCTTATCCCGCTTAGTATTAAAATAGCATTAGAAAATATACTATGCTAAGGAAAAACTTAAGAGAGACCACCGCTTTCCTAGTGTGCCTGAAAATCTGTTAATACAAATACACTTTATAATAAAGGGAATGAATTTTGACCAATACTTACAGCAAGTAAACAAACAACTATTTTGCCCAAAATATAGCCTCGAATAGCCTTAAGTGTAATTATGTTAGTTCTATAAAGATTGAATGATGCTTGTATTGTCACTTATTCTACTTTCCTGAAATCTAAATCTAACGACGTCTCAGCCAGGTCTGTGTTAGTTTCACAAGCCAGACCTGTAGATTTTCAGCAATTAATGTGACCAAGACCCACCCACGTGTACAGAGCAAATAATCAAACCCCAACCAATTTCCCCCCCACACAGCCATTCAGCAATGTTTTTTTACCCGCTATTAACTGCTTCACATAAATCCTCTTAAAACTATTTAAAAACTTTTACAGATACTACATACATACTTGTATATATATCTTTGTTTTTCACAAGGACAATTACTGATAAGTTACAGACCACCATCCAACAAGCAGGTAAAAACACCGATATGGTATTATGAGTTGTGATGACAAACAAATTGTTTTGAAAAAAGAAAGCTGACACAATAGAAGTCATATTGTGTCATGGGAAAATGAGAAATTCTACTTTTTGAGAAGCAGGAACAAATCTGTGGTGTGACCACTAATTCAAGTTGAAAAACACAGCCAAACATATTCTAATGTCTGTAATATACATTATAAGTCTTAGAAACAATGCTGTGTGGTTTGTGGCTATTCTAAACCAAGTGTTTTTCAAAAACGCGCTTATAAACTGACATGTCTCCCTCTCTCTCACACTCACATACACAATAATAATATTTTTACATTTAAATTAATAGTAATCACAGCAGTTTCCTTTTTTACTCAATTCATTACTTATTATAAACATTCTGGTTCTATTTTCCATTGTTTTCCTTTTTTTTCTATCTGACAACGACTTGTGAAACAAAATATGTCAAGGAAACAGCTGACAAGACAAAAGCTCATGTGACAAGAAATAGGATTGGAGGTTTAAAACAGACTAACCCAGATCACAAAATAAAATGTGTTAGCAGAAAACCAAATTCTAACTCTGTGGTCTCGTTAGAGCAATCACATGAAAGCGATTAGCAAAAAGGAAACCTAACCCAGCTTTGAGTGTGTCAATGTGCACGCATTCATGCATGAATATGTCTGTGTGCACGCATGATTAATCTCTGGCTTTCATTTAAAAACACACGGGGCCCAAAGCTGTTGAAACTCTATACAGCCTGTTGCGCAATCAGAAGGAGAAACTTAAAACCCCTCTGTTTTCTTTCTGTCCCCATTTCTAAATGATTCCCCTAACCTCCCTCTCAGTCCCTGTATAGCACCCTCCTCCCCCAATGTGTCTTTGTCCTGCATTTTTCAACTTGAAAGTGGCCCATCTCTCAGGCCAATGTTTGCAGGAGAAACTCTACTAAATTAAACTTCAGCATTTCTGTGTCCACGCTTTGTCCGTTTTTAATTTTGTTGAAATCTGTCAAGGATCTTGCTGCTTGAGACCAGCTGGGTGCTATGGCGTCTCCAGCACAGTTGCACCACATCTTTAACCCATTTGCCAAATAGAGTTAGAGCTATGTTCCTTTGTTTCAAAACAATTGGGGTATGTGAGTGTCAGTAAGCATGTTTGTCTCTCTTGTGTTCAAACACAAGAGGTTTATATTTGTTATAATTCTTTTCAATATTTTTATTGTTCCTGAAAGTAATGCTGAAAAAACAGATTCCTTAAGTGTCCTATTTTTAAAGAAATTGATGTAACTGGTTTTAAATGTCTAAGAGTTATGTGCCTTATGGGAGAGTTTTATGCAAAACTTTTAAAGTCTAACAGCCAAGTCATTTGTGGCTATAGTAGTAATGGAGAAGATGTTTTAGATTATTACTTCCTAATCTGGGACACTTTAAAGACTTAATAAGCTGGAAAAGTACCTTCATGCCCTAGATTGGGTCACTTCAGTAATTACGAACAATAGTGTTTAAATGGGAATGATCAGGGCCATACTAATCTTTCTTCCATCAGGTGCAGGTATATCTCTCTTTTGTCTTTAAACGATGTCGTCCTCTGATCACATAATTAGTAGTCTCACTATGGCTAATCTTTCTTTCTTGGGAAATTTCTCCCCTCCTGTTTGCTCTGTGAATTCTGTCCCACGCTCTTCGCTCACATCTGTTCCTCAGATTCAACAAAGAGAATGGGTGATGGTTTCTTTTCCAACCACCCCTCACTTGCAAATGTTTGTAGCCCCCCAACCCCCACTCCAAAGCTGACTTGTGTTCCCCTTCTCTGGTTCTGTGCGCTCTGTGTCTCCCACAATAAATCCCAAAATTCCCAAATGATCCCCTGTCATGCAAAAAAAAGCAATTAAAAGGCAAACAATATACAGAGCTCTGATTATGATGTCCCCAAATCGCAAACACGCCATGCTCACACTGTTAAAAAATATTGCCTCACTTCTGATCTAGTCCCTCTACTCTTCTTATTGTGACTCATTTCTTTGCGTTAGATTTTCTTTCAGAGCAACAGCTGCACAAGTAAGACTTGTTTTAATGGGGAAAAATGTGGCTTGAAGAAAAACATCTGTTTTATGGGGTCACATGTTGCATTCTCTCTAACATAATAGATCAGTGTTCATTAACTGTTGGATTTTGTTTCAGATATGGACCCAGCGAAGTGTCATTGAATGCCAAAACAAGTATTTGGAAAACAAAAAATACTGTAGAAGAGTTTAAATAAAAAAATGTAGGAATAAAAGTGGTTCCTAGTTCAGCAAGGTAGGTTGTGCAACAAATTCTCTGTTCCAGTTTGTACAATCACATATTTACATAAATTATTTCTTTAAAGGCAGAACACCGACGAGAGATTAGCTACAGGGCTAGAGAGAATGGATGAGAGCTTCCAAACTCACTCATAGATTTGTCTTTTTTTTTATCAGGTCCAGTTGAAAAAATTAAAACATCACTTTTTTTTTTTTTTAATAAAAAGGTTGTCAAAGAACAGTGTTTATTATGTTAACATTCAATTGAAACCACTCGTGTTTCTACAGTTCGTGCCACTAGTCAACATTGGTAAGGTAGTCCTACGATAGTCAAATAAACTTATATATCATACACTGAACGCTAGTAGTGGGGGCTTCTAGTAATTCATGTTAGTTTCTTCTTTGGTTCCGTGTAAATATGAAAAAAAATTTATGTTAATGGACTGTCGCAAATTCCATTTAACTCTGTGGTAAAAGATTGAGGATAATGAAACACGGGTTCACAGCAACTTCTCTGTTAACTATCAACTTGACTGTCACAGCTTACTGGAAAGGGTGTGAACTACAACTCTACTGAACTGTTGCAACACATGACCGCTCACGACAAAGGCAACCGACAAAAGCAGTGTCTTGTTGAGACCTGCGAGGATTGTTTCATGTGCTGCGACCACTTCGCAATGTTTTGTATATCTCGGGCTAGGCGTTGTGATAAAGTGTATGATCGAAGTATCTACTTGATTAAAACCTAACACAAGAACATATCCTCGTGGCTTAGACTCTGTGAGAATGTCTAGATTACTAAAAATCACATCGCATGTTTCAAAATCTCGTATTCGACCCACAGAGTTTAAAAAAAAAAAAAAAAAGCCTTCGATGAGAAACCATTTATCTTACCTGTGTCCTGCCTGAACTGATGCATTGACTGTAAGTCGATGATGTAGGGCGAGAGGCGGCTGTCGGCTTGGCCTAGCACGACGCTCCCTGCCCGGGATTCGCTCCGGATCACCGCCTCGATGTGATGAGACACAGCCGGGCTGTACGGCCTCCAGCGGCCGTGCTCGTTCAGCCATTCCCATACCACCGCGGCCGAGGCCAGCAACACCGTGTCCCTGAAAGCACCACATAATGTAACGTTATCGTTAAACACACTCATCCGATTACAGGTCAGCGCACGAACAGCTCACGGGATTTAACAAATGAACGTTAAACTCACCGAAATCCCTGCAACACATCGTTCAAAATGAACCATGTACAATATAAAAACTTGCAGAAATACACATACAAAAGCGCTTAAATCGTTCACTCACATCTACTGAGCTTACAGCACGCTACGGAGAGAAAGAGCAGCATCTGGGTGAAAACAATCTCCGTCTTATTTTCATGGCGGCAGCTTCGTTTAAGTGGTGTCAGTAAAAGGCGATTAAAACAAGCATCAGGTAAATCATTCATCCGAGTCATTCGTGTATATATCCACATTTAAACCGAATCGGGTTTCGCGTCCGTCCATCACAGCCGATGAGTCGGTAGCGCAGTGGCTCGTGTCTCCTCTATGTGTTGACATGTAGCTCAGCCCACTGCTCCGAGCAAGAGGAACCGCGCCGAGGTGAACCTCCAACGCCTTTACATTACTGACACAGGAACATAAAGACCACCGAGTCCCAACATGTTACCAAACACCAACGGCTCTACGCACATCTGCATAAAACTTGCCCGCCTTCAATTCTTCACACACGTAGGCTATATAAGACAAACCGGTTGAGCTGGTCTTTTTTTTAAAAAAAAAAAAACGAAATCGTTGAAATGGCACCATCAGCATTTATTAAAGCATAAGAAAACTAACAACTGACGAAATGACAGAATACTGCTTTAACCATGGGCACCTGTACCCAAATTGAATCATTTAGAAAAAAACGACAAGTTGTGGTATTCAGTAATCATGGCACTAAACAGCATATCTAAAAACATACACGAATAAAAACAAGTATTTGATTATCTTGGTCAGGGTCATGGTTAAACTAGAGCCTATCCCATGGACCCTGGGTGTGAGGCAGGAATACATCCTAGATGGGATGCCAGTTCACTGCAGGGCACTATGTACATGTTAGTTAGTGCCCTCCTTTAATTCTATGTTTTTTTTGTTTTTTATCTGATCGTAGCAAGTCTTAGAATTAGGTAAATACAACCTCAAACAAACAATAACATATAACTTTTTTCACTGTGCCATTATTTATGTAACAAAAATTAAGCCATAATGGGGAATAACATACAAGCAATTCTAAGTACACCATTACTGTTTCCACAGGATTTAAGAGGGGATATTGCAACTGAGCTGCCAGGGGTAGCTCAGTGGTTAAGGCATTGCACTATGGTTCGGAAGATCCAGGGTTCAAACCCCACAACCACCAAGTTGCCACTGTTGGGCCCTTAAGCAAGGCCCTTTACCCTCAACTGCTCAGATGTGTAATGAGATAAAAATGTAAGTCGCTCTGGATAAGAGTGTCTGCTAAATGTAAATGTTGGCCTCACTGAGCCTGTTAAATGTTTAAGTCCATCACAGCACAATTAGAAGAAGACTGAACAGCTTTGTTTGAAAGGGATGCCCAGAAACTCTTCTGTCTAAAAAGAATAAGCAAGCACGACTGAGGTTCACAAACTGCATCTGAACAAACCACAAGGCCATGTGTCCTATGGACAAATGAGACTGAAGTAGAGTTGTTCCGCCTTAATGCCCAGCGCAATGTTTGGCAAAAATTAGTTGATGCAAAAATTAATTCACCCCACAACACTACTACATTTAGTATTTTGTATGACCTCCATGATTGGCAAGGACTGCACCTGAGTCTTTTAGGCATGGAATGAACAAGTTGGCGACAAATAGCAACATTTATCTTCTTCCATTCTTCGAGGACGTACTCTTTTAGATGCTGGATGGAGTGCAATTTCCCATAGGTGTTCGATTAGGTTCAGATCAGGAGACATATGTACTTAGCCACTGAATTACTTTGAAAAACAGTGGCCTTAGATATGTGTTTTGGATCATTGTCATGTTGGAAAAGTGCACAGCGACCAAGGACATGGAGTGATGGTAACATCTCTTTCAAGATAGAGCAGTACATCTGAATTCATGACACCGTCAATGAAATGCAGCTCCCTGACACCAGCAGCACTCATGTAGCCCCACAGAAGGACACTGCCACCAGCATGTATTACTGTGGGCACCATGCATTTTTCTTTGTACTTCTCACCTTTGAGATGCCATACAGTTTTGAAGCCATCAGTTCCAAAAACTTTTGTCTTGGTTTCATCACTCTAGAGTACAGAGTCCCAGTAGTCTTCTTTTTCAGCATGGGCCCTGTCAAGTTCTAGACGGTCTTTTTAGTGCTTGGCCTTCAGGAGAGGCTTCCTTCGTGTTCTTCAACCCTTCTTATCAGAAGATGCTCCTGTCAAGGTGTTAATGTCCGTGTACAGCCTGGGTGTCTCTTTGAGATGCTACAGTATTCTGATTGATAAGTAAAGCTTTGCTGATCTTCTTGTAGCTTTCAGCTTTCTCGTGTAATGTAAAGAAATTATTGTCCTTCTCAGATCTTGTGACATTTCTCTTCCATGCTGACAATATGAAATGGGAAGGAGTATTCTTTGTTAAGTGATGCCCATTTATAATCAACTGTCTGCTAGACAACTCTTTAATGAATAATTAAACTCACTTTTAGTTGAATTCTTGTTAATTAGGATTTTGTTGTCTAAAATGTAGCTGTTCTTCTAAGATTTTTTCATCATTTTTGCACCATGGTCTTGAATGAATTTGTTTGGCAAAAAAATGTATACCACAAAATTTGTGATGGCATGGGTATATTCCATGGACTCAAATAGTGAAAGAGTTAAACGCTAAAAGCTGTCAAACAAAACCCTAGTTTTATTTATATTGATATTGCTTAAGGATTGTTATATTCATTTTTATGCAATTCCTCTTTTGCTGTTTAAATGGCACAATCATAAATTGTGCCATTTAAATTATGTAAATTATGACATGGTTTTTCTCTCTTTTTTTCCATAATTCTGAGGGTGTGAGGGCTTCCAGATTTTCAGATAGAGGGACCACTACAGTTTAATTCGATGACCCATTTGCTTTGGAGAGAGAATGGAACAGGATTGAGAAAAGTTTATTTAGTTTTGCAACATTCTGTGTGAACTTTAAAAACAGTTGTGTGTGAAATTCCCAGGAGGTCAGCAGTTTCTAAAGTACTTACAACAGCCCATCTGGCACCAACAACCATGCCATGTGTAAAGTCATAGAGCTCACACTTTCTGATTCTGATGTTTGTGAACAACACCTGAAGCTCTAATCCTGGATCTGATGTTACTCTGCTGTTGACATATGATTGGCTGATTGCCTAACTGCATAAACAAGCAAATATACAGGTGTTCCTCTCAAACTTGATAGTAAGCGTACACACACTTACACAAATGCATATTTTTGCAAAAGAGCATGGGGGTTAATGAGGTTATTGAACATTTTATAAAAAACATTGTCTCACAAATTGCAGCCTGACAACAGAAAGCTGATCACTGAGAGCTTTTAAAGCATCTATTGCTTAAGCCCCTTCTCCTATGATTAGTAATACCTAGAACCTAAATGCCTAACATGGACAACTAACTAATAAGGTTAATAAGTTAATAATAGGTTAATAATGTGATACATGTGATACACAAAAATAATTTAATTGTCATGTTGGAAAAGTGCATGGCGACCAAGGACATGGAGTGATGGTAACATCTCTTTCAAGATAGAGCAGTAAATCTGAATTCATGACACCGTCAATGAAATGCAGCTCCCTGACACCAGCAGCACTCATGCAGCCCCACAGAAGGACACTGCCACCAGCATGTATTACTGTGGGCACCATGCATTTTTCTTTGTACTTCTCACCTTTGAGACGCCATACAGTTTTGAAGCCATCAGTTCCAAAAACTTTTATCTTGGTTTCATCACTCTAGAGTACAGAGTCCCAGTAGTCTTCTTTTTCAGCATGGGCTCTGTCAAGTTCTAGACGGTCTTTTTTATGCTTGGCCTTCAGGAGAGGCTTCCTTCATGTTCTTCAACCCTTCTCATCAGAAGACGCTCCTGTCAAGATGTTAATGTCCGTGTACAGCCAGGGTGTCTCTTTGAGATGCTACAGTATTCTGATTGGTTAATAAGTTAATAATAGGTTAATAATGTGATACATGTGATACACAAAAATAATCCAATCACAAATAAAACAACATCTGCAATTTCTATATGTGATTTCCTTAAAGCTAAATTATAAAACATTAGCCTTATATATAATTAGAAGAGTTATTAAAAGCATTTACTTTATCAAATGGCAAATAAATACTGAATCTTTACCTCTATTAAAATGCTTCTGGTCTTAAAATGCTTCTGATCTTTTTTTTTTCTTTTTTTTTACACATTCTTGTTTCTTTAACAAGGGGGATAACTGCAAAGGGTGCACCTTGAAGTTGTAATGGGTAACAAGACTGTGTACAAAAGGTGTATCCTTTTTTATTATTACCTAGCAAACTGGAATGTACAATATTAGGATAATGTAGGCAGTCAGGTATTATTTCATTACTAGCACACTTTTTGTGTCATACAGAAAAAGAAACTGCAGCAAAATCTCATGCCACTGGAAAAACAGCCAGATAGGTAGCAAAAACTGAACTGTGCCTTTTAGTAACCAGAACCTATGATCCATTAGAAGGCTGTTAAGAAGGCCAAAAGAAAAGTTTTGTAATACCATATTTTGAAATTTTTGGACCTTTCCCAAAGAAAAGTTTAGAATCATTACTGGGTGTGGACTCTACAGTAGTATTTGAGCCAAGTGTGAAAATGATCTCAGTTCACTGCAACGCTTCCTCAATGTTGCATTTGTGTCCTACTTTAAAGAGACTGCTGATTCTGCCACACTGATTGAAAATCTATTGCCTTCTGAGATAAAGCCTGGCCAGAAGAGAAAATTTTGAAAATTTAAAGAATTCCTGCTCAGCTGAAGCAGAGCAATTTCCCTGGGAGCATGTTAAGGAGAAACATTGAGCTCTACTTTTAATCATTGGTCTAAAATTGGCCCTGTTTTCCTGATTCTTGTTATATTCACTCAGAGAACATATGAATGAAAATAACTGAACTTGAAATCTGAGTTTGGTTGAGATATAGTATCTAGTATTTCATTTACAAAAAGTAGATTCTGGGAAGCTACAGACCTTTAGACGACCTTTTCTCTTAGACATGAGAAAGCCCCACACACATGGGCCCCACCCACAAACATGAAGATCATGAATTATACAGGACATTTAGGACAGTAAGAAACATTGCGATTTAGCTAATCTTTACTAGATTTAAATATATATATATATATTTTATCTTAGGCTAAGAAAATATTTGGCATAGATTCAAAAAGCTGCTGGAAACATTTCTCAGAGATTTTGGTCCATATTGACATGATATCATCACATAGTTGCTGTAGCTTGTCAGCTGCACATCCATGATTCAAATCTCCTGTTCCACCACACCCCTAACGTGTTCTATCGGATTGAGATCTGGTGAGTGTAGAGGCCATTTGAGTACAATGAACTCATTGTCATGTTCAAGAAACCAGCTTGAGATTATTTGAGCTTTGTTGGTGTGGTCATAAAGGGATGGAAATGGTCTGCAACAATACTCAGATAGGTTGTGGCATTCTAATGGCACTAAGGGGCTCAAAGTATGCCAAGAAAAGGCATTGATACAAGGCATTCTGCCTTGGTATTGGATGCATGCTTTCATGTTGTTCAACCCAAATTCTGACCATAATATTATCGCAGTAAAATCAAGACTTATCAAGCCAGGCAACCTTTTTGCAATTATCTGTTGTTCAATTTTAGTTAGCCCATGTGAATTGTATCCACAGTTTCCTGTTCTTAGGTGACAGAAAGGGCACCCAGTGTGGCCTTCTGCTGCTGTAGCTTCAAGGTCTGATTGTCATACGCTTTTTGGCATACCACTGTTGTAACAAGAGGTTGTTAGAGTTACTGTTGCCTTTCTGTCATCTTAAAACTGTATGGTCATTCTCTTCAGATCTCTGGTATCAACATGCCATATTCGCCCAGAGGACTGCCGCTCACAGGATATTTTTTTCTTTTTTTCTCTGGTGCAAGGCAGATACTTGACGCTGGTTGGCTGTGTGCAGAATTTTGCCAACAGAGAAAGATGACTGGCTTTGAATTTTACAAATGCCAGAAGATAATTCCATGAAGAGACTCTACGCTGAATTTCTCGTGCTGAATTTGCTGAATTTTGCAAATGGGGAAATATGATTGGCTTTAAATTTTGCAAACGCCAGGACGTGATTTGGCGAAGAGAATCAATGCTGATTGGTCAAGCTGAATTTTGGAAGGGAGAAAAGATGATTGGCTGTAAATTTTGCAGAATTTTGCAAACAGGGAAATATGATTGGCTTTAATCTTTACAAATGCCAGGACATGATTTGACAAAGAGACTCAACTCTGACTGGTCAAGCTGAATTTTGGAAGGAAGGAAAGATGCTTGGCTGTAAATTTTGCAAACGAGTAAAGATGTTTGGCTGTAAATTTTGGAAGGAGAAAGAAAAGCAATTATTCTACATACAATTCAGTATTAAATTCACCCAGACAAGCCTAAAACCAACACTAGATTCTTTTTCTGTGTGAAAACATCCTTACTCAAATTCAGTCTCAAATTTTATTTATGCTGTATTGTATTTGTGTAAATAGTGACTTTGGCCTTCGATGTCCATCAACAGCAGCATCTAACAGCCTTTCCTCCCCTCTAGCCTCACCATATTCAACCTCGAATGTTTAATCTATACATTTTCAGATTCGCGGGTGTTGGATTGAGCCAGATTTTTTTAGATGTGACCCTGTAATTGCAATCTCCGCTAGATGGCGCCAGTGGCCTAAAATCACCCTCTGATTTGGCGCGGTTACAATAATGCAAAATATTTTGACACGAAATAGAATTCTGTTTAGTTGGTTACTAGAGCTAATAGTGATTCGTAGATTGTAGGCATAAAATGTATCAAATATTATAATAACACTATCAGTTCATAATCACCGTCATAAAGAAAACTAGTAGCTGGGATGCCACGGCTCCATAGCTCAGGGGTTAGAGCACTGGTCTTGTAAACCAGGGGTCGCGAGTTCAAATCTCGCTGGGGCCTACAGCACATTTTATGTTGTATTTCTTATATCAAATCACGTATAAAGATTTTATATCAAACCTAAGTACAACTTAATACTTACCTTAAATACAATCAGATGAATGACCGATTGTAGGTTCATAATATAGTGCAAACTTTAACGAGCATATGCTATACGACGCTATCCATAATATTACGTAATAACATAGATTTGTAAAGAATCTAGTAAATCTCCACAGTGTTACATTAAAATGCTCGGTAAAACGTATAGTTCAACGGAACTTATCTTCTAATTCCTATCTTAGGAGCACCGATACAGGGCCCGGATAGCTCAGTCGGTAGAGCATCAGACTTTTAATCTGAGGGTCCAGGGTTCAAGTCCCTGTTCGGGCGAAATGTTTTTTCTTTCTTTCCGTTCTATCACTTAATTAATATAGTTAGTCTATTAATCTATACTGTCTATTAATTAACACTAGAAGTCCCAGAGAGCAGCCATTTGGCTTTTCTACCTATAAAACCCACAGGACAGCCGATGGGCTGGAAGGCTTTTAGCTAATATCCTTAATCACCTGTGAACAGATGCTTTTGCGTTATGTAAACAAGGTGGGGCCATGCTGAGCCACTTCAAGGAAACTTGTGTTTCACTTTGCTATCGTAGGGAGAAATCAACACACGGGTTTTTTTCTTTGTTGCTGAGATTTATGGATAAAAACAGTACAAAATAAAATAACCATTTGTACACATATTTACAAATAATAATAAAAAGTGAGTGAGTACATTTCAGCAATCACTCACACTCCTAGCACTGCAATGGTATCTCTAATCTGCATTTACCACATGTGTATCTATAGCAGTGAACACCTCGCACAGTGGCATGATTGTTCTTGCATTGGTGTTTGACCTGACACATGGCTCTTTTTCCAGGGCTAGCTGTGGAGCAGTGGCGGCTGCTAGCTTTTGAAACAGGGGAAGCTCATATTTGGCTTCATCATAAAATTTATTATAATTAAATTTTTCATCATAATTTTTTTTTTTTTAAATCACCTGCAAATCCGCATGGGTCTGAACTCGAATCTCTGTAGCGCTGATGTATACTTACAGTATTACTGAATTGCTCAAACACATTTTTTGAATGTTTCTCTCACTTTCTCAAAACCTTAAACACAAATCACCAAACTTAAGCTACACTGTCAAAACCTTTGACTTGTCTTGCTATATCAAACAATTGATTCAAACCATGTTATCTTTACCCAAAACCAAACACTGTTTTCAGATAACACTACACAGCAGTCATTACACACTACAGAAATAAATGCAAAACACTGCACTCAGGGCAGAGCAGGGGGGAAAAATGTATTTATGAAGTATTTGCACAATCCTGCACACATATAAATGTAGTCAAACAAAAAATGCAGCAGATCGATAGCAAGCAATGTCTTGGAATCATTCTGGGCATGGTCAGGCCACAGGATCTCATCAACGTCACAGGCAATCCTGTCCCTTGCTAAACAACGGGGAAAGAATCCTTTAGCATGCCGAATCCAACCTTGAATCGCTTCCACTCCAATGTCGTCACATGCTGCATCCATTGACTGAATGAGATTTTCCTGTGCATAAGGATTTC
>JAOVVA010000041.1:19775577-19816038 GCA_028565275.1 Leiocassis micropogon | reverse complement strand
AGGATGCTCTCTATGGTGCAGGAGTAAAAGTTCCTGAGCACCTTGGAGGGCAGTCGGAAGTCTCTCAAGCGTCTGAGGTGGTAGAGACGCTGTCGGGCCTTTTTCACCACGGGCCAAGCTCTCCACTGGGCTTTCGTTGATGATGGGGGTCTTGTAGTTCCTCTCCTGCTTAGTGCTGAAGTCCACTATCAGCTCCTTTGTCTTGCTGACGTTCAGGAGGAGATTGTTCCTCTGGCACCAGCTCTCCAGATTCCCAATCTCCTTCAGGTAGGCCGACTCGTCGTTGTCAGAGATCAGGCCCACCACAACTGTGTCATCAGCTAACTTAATGATATGATGATATTAAGTGGCCATGTGGTTTCCACCACACCTGAGTGCATCTCACTCGAAAATCCTAATACCATGCTCCATCTTCTGTAGCATGTATCATGTATAAGGTTGCAGGGTGCCTGGATTCTGTCCCAGTGATCTCAGGCACAAGGGAGGGATGTGAACCCATCACAGGGCACAAGACAACACACACACATACACACAATAATACAGATCATACACTACTTGCTGATATATGTAATGTATGTAAATGTAATAACCAGTATAAATATAGGCTAAAGAATGGCAGTAAAATGCAGTAATGAAATAATACTGGTCAGATTTAACTGGGAACAAAGGGGGGTGTTTTTGTGCCACTATTAAAAATCTGAAATGGTTTCAAAAACAAATGTCCTTTTTAAACTTTGGCATAAGATAGTCTGAGATAAATAACACTGTTTTACACTTGAGTATTCTTTATAGTCAAAATAATCCATGAATTAGGCTTTTTTAAATTAAAAAAATTAGTTGCAGGAGCTCAGGCCATTGAGACCTACGGCCCATAAATAGCAAACAGAAGTTAAAAACTTGTAATGTTTACAATATATTACATTGATAAATAGATCCATCACTACATCGGGTGATAATATATGGATTATTAAGGACTTATAAACAGCTATAAGGCGGTGGCCATTTAGGACATTTAAATTGGACATTTAACATTAAATGAACACAACAGGAAGGTTAGTTAGATTCATTTAAAAAATCAATAATCATAAATTCATTTTTTCTTAGCTACTGTTTTAAATTCCATACATTCAAATCTCTATCAGTATAAAAATTTTACATACCTATTGTTGGTTAAATCTGTGATATTAGTATTTGAGGTCAATAGGTTTTTAGCAAACTCTTGAAACAACAGTGTGGCTGATTTTGAGGCGCTTAAACAATGCCTTTCACATCGCAGCTGTGTCAAAGTATTGCCCATTCAAATCTTAACCCTGCCCCTCCCCCACGAGGTAGTCATGGCACCCTTGTCCTGAACATATTCCTTCAGTTATCAGTCATAAACAGATTTTCTTTTTTTTTAAATACATGATGTAAACCTTTCCTTTGTGGAAATCATTTGTGCTTTTTATGGAATTCTTACAATAATAACACCTTAATTTAAGATGAATGCACTTAAATCTAGGAAAGCAAAAACATGCTCAACTCATGTTTCACAGATATAAATTTATTTCTCCTCCACTTGTTATCCGTGTCAAAAAACAGTAATAAAAAACATAATTCATACAAACATATTTGTTAACAATGTGTTAAACAGTGTACTTCTCTTCCCCTTGCCTTTGGGATTTGTGGTAATGTGTGTAGTTTTTGTAGAGCTCACTAAATACTTCCTTAACACCCATTTGCAATGTCCTGTTCAAGAACTTTATGTCCTGTTCAACACACCGGTCGAGGATGCAGTAGATGCCTTCTGTCAGATGTGTTTTGATTTCTGGTCGAAGTGTCACCTTCACATATTAAAGAAAGAAGCATTGCCATCATTGCTGGTGCAGTAAAATATTATAAACAGAGAAGCATTAAGCAGAATGCAAATATTAATATAATAATTAATATAACATTAATACAGTGCCTTGCAAAAGTTTTCATACCCCTTGAACGTATTGTATTTTATTGGGATTTTATGTGATAGACCAACACAAAGTAGCACATAATTGTTAAGTGAAAGGTAAATGTTAAATGCTTTTTAAAAATTTTAACAATTAAATATCTAAAAAGTGTTGCACGCATTTGTGTTCAGCCCCCATAAGTCAATATTTTGTAGAACCACCTTTTGCTGCAGTTACAACAGCAAGTCTTCTGGGGTATGTCTCTACCAGCTTTGCACATCTAGAGAGTGAAACTTTTGCCCATTTTTCTTTGCAAAATTGCTCAGGCCCAGTCAGATTGGATGGAGATCATCTGTAAACAGCAATTTTCAAGTCTTGCCCTAGATTCTCATTCTAGAATGGCCCAGAATTCTGGGCCATTCTAACACATGAATATGCTTTGATGTGAACCATTCCATTGTAGCTTTGGCTGTTTAGGTTCTGTTTGGAAGGTGAACATCTGGCCCAGTCTCAATGTCTTTTGCAGATTCTAACAGGTTTTCGTCTAAGATTGCCCTGTATTTGGCTCCATCCATCTTTCCACCAACTCTGACCAGCTTTCCTGTCCCTGCTGAAGAAAAGCATCCCTACCATATGATGTTGCCACCACCATGTTTCATTATGGGGATGGTATTTTTAGGGTGATGTGCAGTGTTGGTTGCATTTAGGTATAAAATTTCAGTCTGACCAGAGCATCCTCTTTCACGCGGTGTTCCCCACATGGCTTGTCGTGAACTGCAAATGGGACATCTTATGGCTTTCTTCTCGCCACTCTTCAATAAAGACCAGATTCATGGAGTGCATGACTAACAATTGTCCTATGAGCAGATTCTCCCCCGAGCTGCTCCACAGTTACCATGTGCCTCTTGGCTGGTTTTCTAATTAACTCTCTCCTTACCCGACCTGTCAGTTTAGGTGGACGGCCATGTCTTGATAGGTTAGCGGTTGTGCCATACCCTTTCCATTTTCGGATGATAGATTGAATAGTGCTCTGTGAGATGTTCAAAGTATGTTTTTTTTTTTTTTTTAATAACCTAACCCTACTTCAAACTTCTCCACACTTTTATTCCTGACCTGTCTGGTGTGTTCCATGGGCTTCATGATGCTGTTTGTTCACTAATGTTCTCTAACAACCCTCTGAGGGCTTCACAAAACAGCTGTATTTATATGAAGATTAAATTACACACAGGTGGACACTATTTACTAATTATGTGACTTTGCAAGGCAATTGGTTCTACTGAATTTTAGTTAGCGGTATCAGAGTAAAGGGGGCTGAATAAACTATATGAAAAATTTTAGTAGAGAAAATCTTTAGACTATACTCGATTTTATATATTTTTTTCACACCAATTTCATTTCTTTAAAATATTTTTTTTATTTAAAAACTATATGCTAAAGATTTTACCTTCTGAAGTTCAGTGACATACTGAGCCACAATGAAAGCGTTCAGCAGCGTGAAACCATCTGCGGTTGTGCCAATATGGGTGTACATCCGTTCCACTAGCATGGCACATTTTAAAAGCTTTTCAGAATCCTTTCCTGAGATTAAAGAAATCAAAGGTGCATTATGATTAATCCTAAGTAACAAGAAGTCTCTGAAAATATTTGGAACAATATTATCTAATTTTAAAGCATTTTCATGCCTATTACACAGCAATGTAAGGAGGACGCTCTTATGAGTTGGTTCTTAAATTTGACTGCAAATACTACATTGAACACATGTTAAGTTTTAGCAGTCAGAAAGGTAAAAAAGGGATAAAGGGCTGATTTGGTTCACCTTTCTCATTCTCCCCTTTTTGCCTGCCCTCTCGGATAATGGACGCCACCAGACGGTAAAAACAGTTCAGGAAGACTGGAGAAGCTTTCAGCATCACCTATTCAGAGAGTCACAGTTAAAAAAATAATTACATACTAGAGACAACTGCCTGAAATAAATTTTCACAGAAATGCTGCTAAATTTACTACTACAGTGAAATCTTGACATGTTTACTTTTCACACACTAAATTACATTTTTAGTCTGTATTCTTAATGTATGTAATGGGATGTAACAAGATACATTTTAAACAAAAACTATATAAAAATAAACAATACAAGGGAACTGAAGACAACTTTCTAAAAGCAACAACAATTTAAAAAAAGGGTTTTTAATAAAATCGGTTTAAATATAACTTCTTGTATGTTTTTTCACTCAGAAAGGTCAAACTAATTCGGGAATCACTATATGAGTTCACAAACACTTTTTTTTTTTTAAACAAAAGAAAGGTTCAAATGTTAATTAACTCATTGTTTTTTTCTGATTGTAAAACCCTCAACAGTTAACACAATGCAGTACAGAGGTAACACAGGTACAGACCCTCCTGGCAGGAGAAGGTTACATACCTTTGGGTAGCACAGGATGATGGCATACAAGACTTCATGAATGGCCTGGAAAGCTGAATAATACTCTTCCATGCACTGGTTTTCCAGGGGCACAAACTCAAGAGCTCCGAGCACCAGGACAACATGGTGAGGGTCAGAGATATGAGTTTCACCTTGACGGAGCAGTGTGATTAGAGTTTCTATCACTGGCACAGTCAGTATACTGGTTAGAGAAGAGACTTGACCAGATGCTCTAACCACAAACTGAAACAAACAAGTAAAAAAGTCTATGACCCAGGAAAAAAGATTCCATGAGGTTTTACATTTCATTACACATATGTACTACAGATTACTTAGAGCAGACCACATAAAATCACAGAGACTTTAACTACAGGAAATGCGAAATGCTCCTACAACACAGGGATATTTTTATATATATTATATTTTATATAATATATATATATATTTATTATATATATATATTTAATATATTATATTTATTTTTTATATATATTTATATTTATATTATATTTATATATTTATTTATTATATTTTTAATATATTTATTATATTTTATATATATTTGTTACTTTTTATATATCTCTGTGATATATATATATATATATATTTTTTTTTTGCACCAATACCCAACAAGTTTTCAGGTACTCTAGAGTTAGGTTGAGTCAGTATAGGCCAGAAAGACATTCTAACGGTAATACTGAGGTCAGCAGGAGCAGCATTTATCTGTTTAAACATATTTTATTATTTTAATGTAAAAATATTCTTTATTCATAACAAATTATTTGTATCTATTGGACCGACCATATGGCTTTACTCAACAAAAAAATATTTGCTTTAAACTGACAACAAAATGCAAATCAGCACACCATTTATTAAAACAAAATTAAATAATTCCTTCTGTATTTCTGGACATTTAAACAAAGGCTTTAATGCAATACTCACAACAAGAGAAGACATGATGTGAGGAACAGTACGCCAGAACTTCTCTGTGGAGGCCTCTGACAGTGAACAGCTGGCAAGCAGTCTTATTATAGTCACAGTTGCAAACACATCCTGTTGGAAGTTGATTGAAATTGCACATATTTCCATTCAGCACAAAAGCATATATTCAGTCAAGAAGTTACATTATTAGATATTTAATTAAAAACTAAAGGCTGCAGCTATAACTATATTGTAAAATGTCAGGTGGTGTTGAATTAAATTTGCATCAATGTCAAGTTTTGAGTGACAACTCACTTTGTAGCTGCCTATTTCAATCTGGGATGCATCAAGTCCATCCCGGATCATGAGAAATAATGACTGGAGTTGTTCTTCTGAGGAGTTGACCATCAGCTGGGTGAGAAGATTCCCAAGTGGGACTTCCAGTTCTTTTGCCTCTGATACAGAAAGCCACTCACCTATAGGGGATATATTTTAAGTTAAAAAATCATATAAAGTGTTCAAAGGCTTATCTTTTTTTATAATATCATTTCAAATGCATCCTTACCTGATAATAGCTTATAAACACTCTGCAGAATCTTAAAATGAAGACTGCCAAGATTGGACTCTTGTGTTTTCTCTACAGCCAAATAAAATCCTGAGAGATAATTGAGGGATGCAGTGATAAACTCTACAGGTTGTGGTGCTGAGTACATTTCCTCCAAAATCTGCTGGCCAAAGCTACTGTATAGTGCCATGTTGGATAGTTTGTGTTTTTGATCACCATCACTAATATCCTGGGTCTGATGAGAGACCTTTGCTAACTCAGCCTTGATCATTACAGTCACCACATCAATAAAGAATGACTGAATGTGTCCATTGTCTGACTTTCTAATCAGCACAGTCTGTGTGGCAGGTCCCATTACAGAGATGATCTTTCCCAACGACTGAGTTAAAGCCTCATCCAGCTGAGTACTTTTTCCCAACACAGACATTATGTCCTTACAAAGTGTGCTCAAAGTTACTAAATGGAGCTGAAATGAGTACAGGGCTTCATCACAATCCCCAGAGTCCAGGTATGATTTTCCTAAGACAATCATAAAATTGGTGAACTTGTCCAGATTGATTAGCACGCTGCTTTTTCTCTCCAGTATAACATGTGTTATACTGTCAATAAAAGTTTGGACTGACTGGAGAAAAGAAAACCAAGCCGAGTTGTCCAGACTTTGAAACAGATTTTTTTCACAGCGAGAGAAAAGAGAGGTCATCACCATCTCCAAGAGCGTACTACCATGTACAACTTTGAGTACTGCATGAGAATTTTTACCCACCAAGAATGAATCCATGAGGGCAAATAGCTCTTTTAAAAGGTTGACTGGTACTGAAAATACCCCATTTTCATTTCGTTGCACACAAAGCATCATGAAGAGCAAACCCAGAAAAAGTCCTACGTAATCTTCAGGAGACATTGCATAGGGATTTAGTACATGTGTTATCCTCAATAACTGCAGAAGGGCGTCTACCTGTGTTTCAGATATGGTGATGGAAGCACCAGATTTAGCACTGTCCATAATGTTCTGTGCTATGGCTTTCAATCTGTTAAACGATGATGAGACATCATCATTAGGACCTTCAGATGTGACAGCAATTTCGGTGCTGGATTTAAAAAATGATGGACAAAAGGCCTGTACTTCGGAAGCATCTGGCACTCCAAAAAATTTTTTTGTTATGGAAGTTACCACTGCTGAGTGCAAGCTGGGCAACTCACAAAGCACTCTGCTTTCAAGCAGTTGTTTTGAAATAAGTAGGAATGACAGCTCACTCTTCTTCATATTGTTTCTTGAGTGACCCTGAAGCAGCGAGTTCAGGATGGTCTCTGCTATGCGAGATGTAACCTCTTGTGTAAGGTATGGAGCAATTAATGGCAGGTTAGTAGTTACTAAAAACCAAAAAGCGACTGGATAGGTGTCACTATTAACACTGCAAAGCTGACGGTCCCATGTTTGGTCAGTGACCATATTAACTGAAAATTTATGACTATCTGCGACAACTTGAGCAGTTTGATGAAGAACATTTTGGGTGTCCATGTCCAGAGTGGGTGAAGGTAAGTTGAGCAAGTATCTCTTCATTCTGTGGAGCGCAAGATGTTTTTGAAGAAACCTGCTCAGTGGACTGACTTGGCCTCCTGAGATTGTAAGTGCCAAAACTTTCTGTATTGTATCAGAGATAGGACTGACATCATCAGTTAGACCAGCTGGTGAGGTGTATTTACTGCAATGAATTTGAAAGAGGGTGTCTGCCTCATGCCAAGTGTGAGTAAGAAGAAGACTTGCTTCTTGAATCTTTTCTACCCAGGTCTTGTCTGTGATCAAAACTCCCTCTATAGACTGCAGCAGTGCCCTAACAAAATTTAGCATTTCCTCCATAAGACTTTGTGTTTTTCTGATTATGGGCAAAGGAGTGCTGTCATCTAGCGTCTTAAGACTAAAGACCACTTCGTGCATGAGAACACTCAGAGAAAACATCTTTAGTGCAGACTCCCTTCTTCCCTTTTGAAAATAAGGGAGATCGTTAAGCATCTTCTCCAGAATAAGTCTGCAGATTTCAAGATTCTGGCTAGGAGGGTTGTCCAAGAGACACTGACTTAAGCAATTTTGCAAAGCCTCACGCAACAACTCCTGCCTCAGTTCATCAGCAGCTGGTCTACAGATTACCAAAAGCAGTTCCTCGATGAGTCTTGGCAGCTGACGTAGCTTCGTGTAGGTCTGAAGGACTGCACAAACAAGAGTCTCTTGAGCTTTCTTCACCCGTACTTCCATGTTGTCAGCATCCACCCAGACGGAAGACACAAGCTCATCAAGATCTGGCTCTATAATTTGGTGGTTCAGTGAAAGCAATACTTTCAAGCAGCGATACCAAGCTGGAATTCTTGTCTGTGCATTATTGAATAAAAGCTGAGCCACTTTCCTGTAGAAATTGAACTGCACCTCTCCATGATGTATTTTGTCTGCAGCTACATTATAAATATCTCCAGCCAAACAGGAGTGTAAAATATTCTCCATGGCAAGCAGAGTAAAGCTCCAGTTTGCCTCATTAAAAGTTTCTTTGACATTCAGGTCCTGTGTAAACTCAAGGGCTGTAAGAAACTTTGTCATAAGATGAAAGCAAACCAGCTTGTTCTCTCCTCCCTTGCAAAATGCATCTAAAAAGAATTTGAAGAGCAGTGGAAGAGAATTGGCCTGGACACTGTAAAAGAACGACTCTTCATTAACATCATGTCCATGTACAAGTTTTGACAGAATAGTTGCAGCAGGGCAGAGCAAGGTTTTGCCTGTAGATCCCTTTTTTCCACCTGATCCCTGTTCCGATGGGAGAACTTCTTCTTTGTAGTGCTGTAGGTGCTCATGATAGAAAAGAGCAGACTGAAGAATCAAGTCCACTTTGCTCCGGATCTCTTTGCATACGTGTTGCCGGATCCTTGTATCATCCTTCTCTGTCCATGTCCTAGAGGTTATTAAGTGTCTTAACAGACAGAGGGGCTGTAGAAGGTGTTCTGTCACCTGAACAAAAACTCTCTTAGGGTTTCCTTGCTGCTTTTGCACAGTTAAATAGGTGCTTAGTACAAGAAGCAGAACTTCAAACACCTTAACTGAAAGGGGCTCGGAAGAGTCCTGCTGCTGGAGTTGAAAACAGGCCAGGCCACTGGTCCTAACCACAACCTCCACCAGCAGCTCATATTTGGCAGTGTATGTCACAGCGAGAACAGGAATTGTCAGGATTCCTTCACAACAACTCAGAATAGTAGACAAGTCAACAGACAGAGTTCCTGACGTACTTTCCAAAATCCTTTCATTGATAATCTATGGCAAATAGGAAAAAAAAAACAAGGCAGTAAACTTTTTATTAAATGCTAGGGTTAGTCTGAAGTATTTTGCAGCATCATTCCAAGGATTCTATTATACAAGAGTACATTTCTGACAAGTAAAATTATTTGTCAAGTAATAATGTTTATTTTTCGGATGGTAAAAAGTTTTAGGCTCAAAGTACGCACATAATGGAAGTACAATAAACCAGCACTAATATGTTTAATAAAATGATTAAACATTTGAAAACAGTATAAACAAGCAGCATTCAAGTCAAACTGGGATTGACTTCAAGCACAGTACAGGGATGGCCTCTTAACTGCAGTAAAACAATTGAGAGGTGCAAATGTTTTAAAGAAAGGCATAGATGCACAAATGACGATTTCCATGAACATGAACATTCAGCATGTGGAACACCTGATGCTTGAAAATCTGCTGATAACTTGTCACCAATTCGTGAAAGAGACGCATCTATCTGTGGGAACTGTACACACAATCACTCTTAAACATTGCACATTTCAGTTATTGTGAAGTTATTGGGAGTTATGGGAAGTTATTGGGAGTTACTGCCACCTCCCATGTATAGTCTTGACCTCGCTCCAAGCTATTCCTATATGTTTGGGCCATTAAAGGAGTTCCTGGGAGGCGAGTGTTTCAGACATGCAGCAGGCGGTCTGAAAATGCTCCGGTGTACTGAGGAACCTGTCTACCATGACAGTATCTAGTGAAACACTGGGGAAAGTGCATTACTGTAGCAAGGATTATATAGAGATAATGATTTTTTTAAAAACTTTTATAACTGTCTTTCTTTATTCTCCACTTCTCAAGTCCCAGTTTCACCTGAACACCCCTCGTAGCTTAGTAGTATTTACCACAAAATACAACAATAAACAATATATAGAATATATAATAATTTTTTTTATTTAATTGGTCTGTATTGTACATACCTGGGGAACTGCTGGGTGTATCTTAAAGGTCTTTCCTGTCCTCAGGACATTACAAAGCTTCTTACTATGAAGAATTTCTGTCAGGTAGGTCCATAAACCTTCCAGCACCTCCTGCGAGACCTCTACTTTCTTGCTGTAATAACCGGATAGGGCACGAGCAACCCAGTCAAACAAAAACTGCAAAGAGAAAATAATAGAAGATAAAAACACAAGAACAGAATAAAATGACACAGAAAGATATGCAAACTGAGACTTTATTCAAATTTGTGTAATTTTAGATGGTATGTGGCTTCTTAATTTTGTAGATCATGCTACATGTAATTGTATTCATATCGAAAATATAAGACTGTCAAACATGGCATTATAAGTTAATAAAATCTATGTGGAAAAAAAATCTGTGTAAGTTAATAAAAGTATGTGGAAGAAAATTAATATTCACCTGTTCTTTATTTGGAAGAAGGCACTGATTGGATACCCATGCAAATCGAGCTAGCTTCAGCTTATCTGGCCATGGTGTGAGATGGCTGTTTAGTTTTTCATGGACGCCAGAGTAGATGGCAGTCATTTTTGAAGCAAGTCTAGCTGATAAGAAAATGGAAGTTAGGGACTTGGGAAGTGCCATTACTTAGGTAATTGTTTGATTCATTTGTGTTGGGAACAAGGAAAATACAAAAACATGCAGGACAGTGGTTCTCAAATAGCAGGGCTGCACCCATGGTTCAAATGAGTTAAATGCATAAACATGTATTTAAAGACATTACTGTGGACAAAATCATAATTGAATACAGTTGTAATGTTAGTTGAACTGACTTGGGTTACTAATGCTTCACTTTATGGAAACATAATATAATATTTTCAACTTAAATGTCATTTTAATAATATTAGAAAAAACATTGAGTCTAAAAGTTTTTCTATGTGACTGATATTCTTTCTGTAGGTTTTAAATGAGTAGAATAAAATGTCTCCCATAAGTAAACATAACATTATACATTTGATTAATGAAACTAGTATTTAAATTGATTTATGTTACGTGATTCTTTCGTTATTATATATAAACAGTACCAGATGCACAAATAAGCCCCTGAGCTTACAGTAATGTGCCCTTTTGCACTGGTTCAAGTACTGACATGAGTGTAAATGATATAAAAATGGTTATTATTAAACTATTGCAGTTTTAATAGCTGCCAATTATTTTTCGAGGCGCAGGTTTCCCCCTTGCTTGTCATTTTAATGATCGCAAATATCATTAACAACTTTGTAAGAATGACTTAGTCAGGCGTTTTTACGAATCTTACATAAATATAATTTTAACTTACGTTTTTAAAGCCACTATTCTCCCTTAACATCCCAAGTAGTTACAGTCACATCACACACGTGTTCCTGTTAACGTTGTAACACCAACCGGAGCACTTCCCCCAGACAGTAGTAATCGAGTGACTATTAGTGAAGGCAACTCGGGTTTACAGATCTTCCACAGTAAGCTACTTATCGAAATCTTATCTTTGTTTTTGTTTTCTTCTCAGTCATAAAAGTTCTCTCCACTGGGCAGTTATTTTCCTACATTCACTGATCAGTCATAACATTAACGCTACAAGTGAAATCAATAACACCAATTTTGTTTCATTTCTTTTATTTTGTTTAGATTTTGTTACAATAGCCCCTGTCAAGAGGTGGGATATACTGTATTAAGTAGCAAGTCAACAGTGAGCTCACTGGAGGCAGAAAAAATTGGCAAGTGTAAGGATCTGAGCGACTTTAACTAGGGTCAAATTGTGATAGCTAGATGACTGGGTCAGAGCATTTCCAGCAACAGCATATCTTGTGGGGTTTTCCCAGTATGCTGTGGTTAGTAGCTAACAAAATGGTCCATGGAAGGACAAAAGGTGAACCTGTGACAGGGTTATGGGAACCCAAGGCTAATCAATGGTTGTGGGGAGCAAAAACTAGCCCTTCTGGTTAGCTACTTGAGCACAAATTGTTAAAATAAATGTAAAAAAAATATATATATGTTTTTAAAAAATAAACTACTGATACATACAATGAGCAGAAGGGCATCAGAACTGGACCGCTGAGCAGTGAAAGAAGGTGGCCTGGTCTTTAATCATGTTTATTTATTTATTTAATTACTTATTTATCTGTTTACCTCATGTGCTTACCTGATAAAGTGATTGCACTAGGATGCATTATGGGAAGAAAGCAAGCTGGCTGGGGCAGTATGATATTCTGGGAAATGTTCTGCTGTGAAAAACCCTGTGTCCTGGCATTTATGTGGATGTTGCTTTGACAAATACCACCTAACATTGTTGCAGAACAAGTACACCCCTTTCATGGTAAGAGTATGCCTTGATGGCAAGGAACTGTTTCAGCAGGATAATGCATGCTGACAAACTGCAAAAATCATTCAGGAATGGTGTGAGGAACATGATAAAGAGTTTGAGGTGTTGGCAAGGCTTTCAAATTCCTCAGAGTCTCAGTCTGATCAAGCATCTGTGAGATATGCTGGACAAATAATTTCTATCCAGTGAGACCCACCTCATAATTCATAAGAATTACATTATCTACTGCTAATCTCTTGGTGCCAGACATCACAGCTTACCTTCAGAGATATTGTAGAGTCCATGGGTCTATAAGTCACACAAAGTGGGACGTACCTGATATCATGTTGGTGGTTGTAATGTTATGGGTGTGTGTTTATGGTGTACAAACATACATTTTGTTTTGGATAATGCTGATGTTGTTGAATAAAATAAAAAAGTTGTAGGAAATGAATTCCACCAAAAAAAAAATCTGATGGACAGACACATAGACATAATGCTTATAATCAAAGCAACATTTATACCTATTATTTAAATAGGACTTGATCGCCACAACCAAATTATTGCTAGTTTCCAGGACATTCTGGAAATATTGCCACTAAAACATTTTTTAAGTTTGTGTTTGATTTATCAGGAAAGTTTTCCTTAGTTATGCTTTAGGCTCCTCAGAGGTATCTTGACCCCTCATCTTTTAGGTGTGGTCTGAGGGTTTTGCAGAGGTTCCCAACCCTGGTCCTGGACAACTACCTCACATGCACATTTTAGTGTTTTCCTAGCTCCCAGACAACTCAGCTAATTGATAGCTTTTTTTCTGAATTGAAGTGGGGTGTGATAGAGAAGGGGAGAAAAACTACTTTTACTTAAATTGTTGTGATGATTAAAAAAAAAGAACTGTTAACTTAATAACGATACTATTTAGTAAACACATCTCTTTATTCCATATATTCTGGGTAAATGTAAAGTCTAACCTTTCTCTTTTCTCTTTTTTTTTTATATAAAAATGCGTGGACTTTAAATTAGTGTAGATCACGCACGGTATTTCATTTCAAAACAGTTCTGAGAGCAGTGCTATCTGTGCTCTTCGTGTGAATCGATGAATCGTGCATCCGCAAATATGTCTATGAGAATGTTGCAAAAACCGGAAGGACTTAAACGTAGACTAAAACGAATGTTTCCGCCATGCATTTAAACGATAATATGTTTTTCGTCTGAGCTTGGCATGGAAGCCGGTTTTGCTTTATCCTTGTTTTGGTATCTGACTGGAGTGCAGTTATAGGTCTTAATGTATTTATACATTCTAACAAATTAGTTAATAGGGGAAAAACGTTGGTGTGGGTTATTTCAGTATATAAACAAAATCCAAAAAATGAAATTTATTTCACACATAACTCTCCATAGCCATTGTCTTTTTGGAGTTCATTCAAAACAAGCTATACCTTATTTGTGTATTTCCTTGGTATTGAGTGGGGAAAATGGTATTCCCCAGCCCTAGGTTATAATGCTCCGCCCATGATTGTCTGCTTCAAAACATTACCGTATGGAAATGATCATATGCTTCTCTGACGAGCTGTTTTCCTCTCAGACACTAAAAACCTAAAGTAAACATGCGAGTGCTTCACTAAAACCGCACTAGCTTTTAACTGATAACTCCGCATCATTTCCCTGCATTGCTTTTTTCCGTCCTGGTCCCATAAAACTGTATTTTTCCACCTCGCTGACGTTAAAGCCGATGAAATTAAAGTGCTGATAATTTAATCAATTAATTTAATTTAAAAGAACAAAGATTAAAGACTTAATCTTTGTTCTTTCGACAGAATTAAAGTTACCGTGCAATGGCAGCTTCCGGGAATATAAATCCGGAAGTAAGAAAAGGCTCAGCGTCCTTCTGTGCAAGACAGTACATGAGAAAAGTGCGGTCGCAGTGTGGTAGTTGTGCTCGCCGTGCGGTAGTTAACTGTGTGTAGGAAAACTAGTCTCCACTACTTGGATGTAACTAACAGCTTCTATCAGCATATGTGTTTGCGGTAACTTTTCTGTGTGGCTCCTGTTATGTAATTTCTATTTATTTATTGGTATCGATGTCGTTTCATTGCCAGTAAGCATATCCAAGCAACATGGACGCTACAGGGAAGGGCATATAGGACACTTTAGTGTGTGTGACAGATTTTGCAAACATTTGGGAGTGCCAGTAACCTGCCTGGGTGTGAGAGGAGATAACGAGTGAAAAGGCTGTGTGTAGCTGTCAGGCACAGATAATGTTCCGTAACCGTCAGAAACTTAACACCAGCCCGGATCACTAGTCTTCCCTTCTTTGAAGATGAAAGGAGCGGAATCGGTGCCTTGTGAGTGCGGACAAATTTATTGATAATACGTGTTTAGTTAGCAGTTTGGCTAACTGCTCTCCACCAGAGCGCCAAGCGGACTGGATTAATGTTTCTGCGCTTTTTTTTTTGGATGTACCTGTGGTAATGTCCTTCATTGAAAGTGAAGTGGATCAAAGCTAAAGCCTCAGTTAAGCTTGCTTCCTGTAAAAGAGTGAAGTAACAATGTTGTATATGTTGAGAATGGCAAGCTGCAAACTGTTACCTCAGTGGAATATCATCTGCAAACGCTCTGTAAATCTTTACCAGCTTTCTGGTCGGACTTCATTGAGATCCCAGAGAAAACTGAACTGTAAACCTATACTTGAAGCATCATTTTTTTCCCACGTCCGACTTGGAGCGACTGTAGGTCCACATTTTGTTTGGACCCACTTCACGGCATCCACTCCGTTTGCTTTTTACAGCACATCAACAGACTCTAAGCAAGAGGCAAAGCATGTGGGAAGTGAAGTTAAGACCAATGATAAACCAGGACGGGTATCGTCAGATGACCTCAAAAAGTTATTGCAGCTCGCTCATCCAGAGCGCTGGAGGCTATCAGGTAAAAAGCACACACCTCAACTATAGGTTTTGCACAAGGGGGCAGACACAACCTTTGATGTGGCAGATACACCCAAACTCTGACCTCAAATACCATCTTTTATATGTGGATTATTTCTCTGTTCTTCATCAAAGGGTTCCATTTGAGATCTGTTAGCAAATGAATCTCTCTGTTTTACTTAAAACCCTGGCTTGACTCGTGATATCGTGTTAGATGGAGCATTTTTTATGTTTGTCTCCTTAAACATTAAAAGTTTATTGTTTAAGGAGAGAAACATAATGACTCCTAATGTACCAAAGCAACAACCAAGCAACAACAAATCCCTCTCATGCTGATATGGCATAAATGCTCTCTATTGACAAAATATAAACATTCAAATCAGAGCTTAACATGCCTTAACGTCTTAAAATTTCTTAACAGAGAGATTTCTTTGCTAACAGATCTCAAATAGAACCCTTGAGAAACCCTTGATTAAGAACAGAAATAATCAGCCATACAAAGATGACAGTGTATGTTCTTTTAGATTTTATTGATTGATAACTAGAGTCCACTTAATAACCAGAGAGAAAATAAGCATTTCCAGTTAATCTTTGTTCAGTTAATCATCACATTGATTGTCTTGATTATTTTGAACTATAGGAAGTTTAGCACACCGCTTTATTATTTGGAATGAATTCTTTTTTTCTCCCCAAATTCTATTCAAATCCTTGGATGCAGTTTTATTTATATTAAATCTGCTTTAAGGGCCTTATTATGACCTAATGGACTCATTATGACCTAATGGAACATCTGGTCAATGTTGAAACAGTGACATGTTTGGGAGATGATAATTTCCTAGGCGGTAAAGGTCTGTCCACATTTTGGTGACATTGTGTTGGTGATTAGGACTGCTTCTGAATTTCTCGGGGCCATAAGCACAATCCTATATGGAGAGGATTGCATGCTATATTTTTCAAGTTACCCCCCTATCAACCTAGTAACCCAATCAACAAGGTAAAGAAGTCAAACCAGACTGAAGAAAAAAAAAACACACTCACATTGTTTGTCGACCTTAATCACATATGTCCATGTCTATTTGTCACTTGCTGATAAGGAAAACTTGTATTATCTAACATAAATGAGTCTAACTAGATCTATTGTGTGTGTATTCAATTAATTAAATTTTTTATAAGCTATCGGAAAGATTGCACCCCAATTAAAATTTAAAGCTGTTCCTTTATGAATTAATGATTAAGATGATTATGCAAATAAGCCAGCAGCTTAAAGAGAGTGTTTACAGGCATTAAGAAGCCCTTTGGACACATACCCTCAACAAGAGAGTTTACAGAAATGGAAAGGAAGTGTTTGTTTCAGAACTGTAAGAATCGCCTGAAGGAAATCGGATTTACATATACAAAAACGCTGAATGAAAACTCTAAAACAGGAGAAAACTTAGTTACAGATGGCTGAAGAGAAATATGTCGTGTGGATGATGATATGAAGTAATGAATCATGAATAACTGGCTGAAGAGGTGATACTGAAGCTTTTACCAGTACATTTGTGCAATATTCTTTCTTTTCATTTACACTACATTTCAAGTGCAATATCAGTATATTAATTATTTTAATGCAATATGTAACTTACTGTGTGCTACATTTAATTCTATTTTTTACTTCTATTTATTGTTATTTTTCTTTAAAAAAAATTCTTTAATTTTATTTTTTTTCCTTGTCTAATCTAATTTTTTTCATTCTTCTCAGTAAATTAATCAAAGCAACTGTAAGACAAAGCAATTTCCCTCTGGGATTAATAAAGTTCTTTGAATCTTGAATTTGAATCTTGAATCTTAATTGGTGCCATTTTAATGACACCTGCAAACACTGCCTGAACAAAACAATTACATTTCCTCACTTTATTAATGATTTAGGGTTGAGTGTCGAATAATGAAACTGGTGAGATGACCAACAGTCTTTGCATGGATGTACATTTAATTTTTAGATTATTCTCATTCCATCAGTAAAATATAGGCTTGTTAATGATTAAGTAAATTTTTGGGTTGATAATACACTGATCAGCCACAACACTATCACCAGAGCTAGGTGAATTGAGTAACATTGATTGTTAATTATACAGTGGCATGCGAACGTATGGGCACCCCGATCAAAATTTCTGTTAATGTGAACAGTTAAGCAAGTGGAAGATGAAATGATCTTAAAAAAACAAAGTTTAAACATGAAACACTTTTTTGACTGTTTAAAAGCAATATCAGTGTATTGTTTTTGTTTTGGGAACCCCAGAAGACTTGAGCCTTTAGATAACTTTGACCAAGGTAGACCTTAATTAACCTGTTAGGGTCATGTTTTGTTCATAGTCATTGTTAGGAAAGGCCAGGTAATGCAAATTTCAAAGCTTTCTAAATAAGCAGACTCCTCTAACAATCAGCAGCCATCGGTTCCTCTAAGCAGTTGCCTAGTACTCTGAAAATGATAATCATTGATGGCCACAAAGCAAAAGCAGGCTATAAGAAGATAGCAAAGTGTTTTTTTAGGTACCGATTTCATCAGTTTGGAATGCAATTTAAAAAATGCCAATTAACAGGAACAACGGAGGCCAGGATAAGGTCTGGAAGACCAAGAAAAATATCAGAGAACTGCTCGTAGGATTTCTAAAAAAGCATGTCAGAATCCCTGTTTGAGTGCAAAAGACCTCAAGGAAAAGGCGCCTAATTTCCCAGATCTCAATCCGATCAAGCATCCATGGTATGTGCCAGTCAAACAAGTCTAATCCACAGAGGCCCCACTGTGCAACACAGAGGTCTTATGGAATCATGAATGTTTCAGGTTCAATGTTATGGTTGATTGGTGTACATCTTGCCACAGAGCCACTTTAAGAGTGTTAAAGCCTTTTCTTTTCAGGGAAGGCATATCAAGTCAACATCATGGCCAGCAAACAGTCTGGATCTTAATACGATTGAACATTTATGGTGAAAATTAAAAAGAATTTGGTCAATGATCAGGCTCCATCCTGCTGTGCTGATCAGGCAGTTGCTGTTTGATAAAGTTTGAAACAACTTTGATAAAGAATACTGTTTTTCATAGGAAAGTCCATACCTAAAAGAATTCAGGCTTTTGTAAAACCCTGAGGACAACCAGTAAATAACTAATTGTGTGTGTGTGTGTGTGTGGTTTTTTTGGTTGTTTTTTTTTTTTTATGATTCTTGATTCTTCAACTTTCCTCTTGAACATTATATGATTTTTTCTCTACTTGACCTGTAAAAAAATGTCTTATTTTAATGTTTGAGGTATGTTTCATAAAGCCAGAATATTCAACTATTAAGCACAAATAGTTTTGAGCAATATATTTTCTTTGTTCATTTGCTTTGATGTAAAAAAAAAGAAAAAAGCTTTACTTTAAATATGATTCTGAATCTTTGCCAGTAGCTCCATTACCAGTTAAAGTATAAACATCAAATTGATTGTCTTAATAATTTTGAATTATAGGAAGATTAGTACACCGCTTTAATATCTTGAATTAAATTTATTTTTTCCAAATTCTATACAAATCGTGAATTGCAGTTTTATTTATATTAAAATCGCACAATCTTCCCCGAAAGTACTGGAACACCTAGGCCAGTTCTTTTGTTTTTGTAATACACTGAAGATTTTGGAGATCAAGAAATGAAACAACAGAATTTCAGCTTCTACTTCCTGATGGTTCTATCTAATCAGGGGATGAAAAAAAAATTTGAACATATGACTGACTTCTTGTCAGTCTTGTTTCCCAAGTAAGCTGTTGTTAAAACAATTTCCGAATGTTTGCTTATGGTTTAAGGCCAAGGTTTTACATTCCACACAGCAAGTTTGTCCTGTACATAATTGGGCGTTTGCAGTCCTTTAATGTCCCTTTTAGTCGCACCTGTTTAAAACCCTGAAACAGCATTGTTGTTTTGTTGCTGTGTATGTTTGATGTATTTTTTTATTTCAGAGATTTCAAATGCTGAGTTGTCAATGCCAGTTAGTACTCATTTTCTTGATTTATTCAAGCAATCATATTTAAACTCCTCATTTAATGTCAGCAATGCCATTTTTCAAATACATAAATTGTATTGAGCAGTTGTCAAGTTTATACTGTATGTGCATATGATTAATGTTTTTCACTACTGTTCTTTTTGTTCCCATCTGAATTTCCTCACAGCTGCTGTTAGCTTCCTTGTCATCTCCAGTGCTGTCACCATGTCTGCTCCATTTTTCCTGGGTAAAGTGATCGACACTGTCTACACAAACTCGCCGGCGGATTTTACTTCCTCCCTGACCTCCCTGTGCATCATGCTGGCAGGGGTATTCCTGTGTGGTGGTGCTGCCAACGCTGCACGCATATACCTTATTCAGGTCTCAGGTGAGCTCTTAGCAGGAACCACAGTGCAAAAGTGACTTGAAGAACAAATGTTTCTTAGCAGTAGATCTTACACTGGAGGTTGTCTAAGTGAAAAGGAGTCTGAATTAATGAAGTTGTCATCACCAATTCTACTGCTCAACGTCAACACATTATTGTGGATGGTTTTTGCAGGTCAGCAGATTGTGAGAAACTTGCGTGAATCCCTTTTTTCCTCAGTTTTGAGGCAGGAAGTGGGATTCTTTGATAAGACCCGCACTGGTGAGCTCATTAACCGCCTTTCAGCAGACACAAATATAGTTGGACATGCACTCACTGATAACGTGTCTGATGGTCTACGATCGATGGCTCAAGCTGGAGCTGGAATCAGCATGATGGTGAGCAATAGTCTTAAGCTAACACAAGCTGTGACTGTAATCATGAGACTCTGACTTCACTCTGACTCTGAAATATTTAGCATTATTTTATTTGTTAATATTATTTAATAATGGTAAATGTTAGTTTGGATCAAAACTATTTTCCTGTAAAATACATGTTTTTCTTGTTGAGAGTAATATATCATAACCATGAGTCACATTAATTATGTTTTGTTGTTGGTTGTGTTGTTCGAACATAATAATTTGTCGGCAAGAAATAAGCATTTCTATATTGTTACTATGCTGTAGCATTATTTAACCAGAAATGATAGTTCTTATAAAAACAGGCCTATAGTGCTATATTGCATTGGTAATTGCAGATATAACTTAATATTTTACCGGCTGCCTAAATTTCAACTCTTATTTTTTCTTCTCTCTAGTTCTATGTCTCACCCAGTCTTGCCAGCTTTATCCTAATGATTGTACCTCCTGTGGCCGGCTTGGCAGTAATCTATGGAAGATACGTGCACTCCATATCTAAGCAAACACAGGATGCTCTGGCAGAGGCCACACAGGTGAGAACCAGCTCTTTGTGCACTTTAAATTTTAGGTGCTATAGCATTAATACTGATTGCACATGAACGTTTTATGGAGCATTTTTTTTTCTTTTTTCTTTTTTTACTTAACAGGATTGGATCCTGATAGGATTTTAACCATCTGTGCTACACATTTCAACCTGTACTTAAATGCATCACTGGTTAGCTAGGCTCACTATAATCTGATGTTATATTATGTATACTATGCAAAAAAATCATTTGCCATTTGGTAACCTAGTTCTAGTGTTTGTTCCAGGTGTTTTTATAAGGAAATGATGATTCATCATCAAAGATAGCAAATTTATATATTTGTTTCTTAATTTACTGAAAGAATTTATTTACTTGTAGTATTAATTTATTTAGAAATGTATCTCTTTATCTCTTTACTTTTCTGTGCATGATTATACAGCTGGCAGAAGAGAGGATCAGTAACTTACGAACAGTTAGGGCATTCGGCAAAGAGCTGACAGAAGTGCGGTCCTATGCAGAGAAGGTGGAATATGTCCTTCGACTCGCTAAGAAGGAAGCTAAGCTTACTGCTGGGTTCTATGGCATGGTATGCTCTATTAAAATATAATTACAAATATTGCCTTTACACATTAAGCAGTTATATTAAAAACAAACTGTATATGTCTGTGAGTAGACAGGGCTGAGTGGCAACATGATCATCCTGAGTGTGCTGTATAAAGGTGGGCTGCTGATGGGTAGTGAGCACATGACAGTAGGAGAGCTTTCCTCTTTCCTCATGTATTCCTTCTGGGTGGGCATTAGCATTGCTGGTGAGGACAAATTACTGTACATAAGCAAACACCACATATCAGTCATATGCCATTTTTTCCACACAATAACAGACAAGAAAAGGTAGCTTCATGTAGTATAACTTGCATGCACTGTGTTTTTACTATTAATTGCAAGGCCTGAGCTCGTTCTATTCAGAACTGATGAAAGGGTTTGGAGCTGGTACACGCCTTTGGGAACTAATGGAGCGGAAGCCCGAGTTTCCTCTCAATGGTAAATATGCTTTTACAAAAAATTGTATGGTCATGACATAAATACTTGCACTGCATTTATCAATCAGTCTAAAAGACCAATTTAATCCTCTCTTTCACTTGTCTTTTAGAGGGACTTGTGTTGAGACCAGAGCAACTAAAAGGAGCTGTTGAGTTTCATGATGTGTCATTTGCTTACCCAACAAGGAAGGATGTCCCCATATTCCAAAACCTAAATCTGTCTGTGCCAGCTGGCTCAGTGATGGCAGTGGTGGGGTCAAGTGGCTCTGGAAAATCTACTCTTGTGTCTCTTCTGCTCCGTCTGTATGACCCAGACTCTGGTGAGGAGTAGGGTCATTTTGCACATGTGCACAGAATCAGGCTTTTGTAGTACCAATTCTGTTTAATTTCTCACCCTGACTTAGGTATGGTAACTATTGATGGTTATGACATTCGGAATTTGAATTCTTATTGGCTGCGGAGTCATATTGGAACTGTAAGCCAGGTAAGCAGCACCACAGCATAGTTACATTATTAGACCATGTCACTGTTATGACTATTTATTCCCTAGCATCATCATGCTTATGGAATGCCCTGGAATAAAGTATTGTTTTTTTTGTTTTTTTTTTCTTGTATAGGAGCCAGTCCTCTTCTCCTGTTCTATTGCTGAGAACATTGCTTATGGAGCAGCAAATCCCTGTCAGGTCACAGCACAGGACATTCTCCGAGTAGCACAGATAGCTAATGCTCATGAATTTATTAATGGATTTCCCAAAGGCTTTGACACTATTGTTGGAGAGAAAGGAGTACTACTGTCAGGTACCAGAATATCTCATGTAATTTTTTGTGTGTGGCCATTTGAAATATATAGTCTGCTTTCTTTTTCTGATGCAGTCTTTATTATGACTATGCTGATATTTCAAACTTGATGTCGCTAATTATTTATTGGATGAACAGGTGGACAGAAACAAAGAATTGCTATAGCAAGAGCCTTGCTAAAGGTGACTATCATGCTTTCTTTCAGCATATTCCATAACACAGAATATGCAAGTTATTATTGAAGTTCAAAATATTGCTTTTTTTCCCTGATAGAACCCAAAAATACTGTTATTAGATGAAGCCACAAGGTAAGTTATTAATTTGTGTAATGATTTTTGCCAAAATAATGTACATTGTTACTAGCAATACATTATTAACAAGTAAATTAGTTTATTTGGGCTGCTATAAATTTTTGGTTGAGGAAGGCTACAGCACATTGTTCAGGTTTTGTATGCCTTAAAATTGATAGAGCTGGCCTCTGGGACAAGCTTATACATTTAATATATACAAATGTTATTTTCATAACTTTATACTCTTCTCTTTGTCCTCTGAACTCCACAGTGCTCTGGATGCAGAGAATGAGTTCCTAGTGCAAGAGGCTTTGGAGCGGCTGATGCAGGACCGCACGGTGCTCGTCATCGCTCACCGCCTCTCCACCATACAGAATGCAGATGCCGTGGCTGTGCTGGACCAGCGGCATGTTGTGGAGTGTGGCCGTCATGCCCAGCTTCTCACCAACCAAGATGGTCTCTTCCGCAAGCTCATGGAGAAACAAGCCTTTTTACATGCAGATCAGAAGAGGGCTCTTGGACAACATTTTGATGTCTAAAGAAAGTACTAGTAAAAATTAAAGTTTATGAATCCTGATGTGAAGTGTCAGGGGAAAAAAACAGCTTCAGAGTGCCTCTTTGCAGTATAAACCACCAGTCAAAAGTTTGGAAGTTTGTCCATTTAAAGATTTTCCTTATTTTAGAGTATTAATGAAGACATTTACTCTATGAATCAGCAAGGGATCAAGAAATAATGTGTTTAACAAATCCAAACAAGTTTGTATTTGACATTTTAATAGTATTACCGATGAAGCTTTGCATACCTGGCATCTTCTCAAGCAGGTTTTTGATAGAGCTTTACTCTGGGAACTTAAAGAAGCACCTCCGAACAGGTTGGCTCCTTTTCCTATTTTATAAGTAGGAATTACCTGTTTGGGTAAATTTTAATTAAACACACATATTTACAAATATCTTTAGATATTTTTAAATATTTAATACTTAATACCTTAATATAAAATAAAATTTTGTTCCCTCCCAATTTGCTAATTTACCAAAGTTTAGCTTTAAATGCGCTTTAAAACAATGAAAATCATGTATTCAGTCTAGTGTATACAAACTTTTGACTGGTAGTGTATGTTTACACTAAACTTGATGTCAACACTCAACTCCATTATAAGTTATAAATGTGTGATAAAGACAAAAGATCATTTATTTAAGATACTGGCACTTTACATGCAGTATAACTGGAAGTTGTACTTTCTTTTAGAATCACAGATCATGACATTATGCTTTTGTGATTATATATTTGTCTGACAGTCATTTAATATTTTATATCCATTTATACAGTAGAAATATTCCTAGTAATATTTTTTTAGGATCATAATCATACAGTAGTATGTGATGCAATGCTCTCTTTTCTGATAAAAGACACACATACTGCAAATTTATAAAAAGGTTTTGGGATCATTGTGGTTTCAGTTTTGCTATATGTAATGATATGCACTGATAAGCCATTGCTTTATAACCATTAACTTACAACCACCTAGGTTTAAGGTTCCCCTTGTGCCACCGGGCCATCTCTTGCCCCTTATGGAATGGCTCAATGTGCTCTCTGGGGGTGTGCTGTGGTGATGAGCATTGACTCTGTTTGGTGGTTTGTACTACATTGGCTTTTCTGTGGGATTGGGCCGGACAGGCAGGTCCCCATGGGCGTAGATGGGCCCGTAATCCCGTTACCAGTTAATGTTATTCAGTTGTCCTGGTAGTGGTATAAATCTTGTGGCTGATTGGTGTATTCAGTATACAATGTTTTACCTAAACTGTGGTATTTTGGTTCCTAAAAATATGAGCTGGTCAATTCTGTGTCAAAGATGCCTACATTATCTGTTTGTGGAAAAAAGCCAGAAAGATCCACCCAGCACTGATGTTTTGCAGTCTTGCATTAAACCATTTTATTGGCTTTCAACACAGAGAACCATTCATATTTGCAAATACAGTAAAGGAAATGGTGAAGAGATTATTTGTCTATGAAAAACACAGTTATAGAGATAGGCCTTCAACGAAACTAGTTGTTTGGTGTCCTAATTAGGACATTTCTTTTTTTTCTTTTTTCTTTTTTAAATAAAAAGCTGTGAACATCCTATTATTTATCCTTTATATAAATAAACTACTGATTTAATTAATGACCGTGTCAATAAGTCTCTCACAGCTTTAACATGATTTGAGGATCAAAAAGCATGTGGTACCTAAAGAGGGCACTGTTGGCCAGACATTTTAGATGCACATTCTCTACACATGTAGAGAACCTTTTAGTGCAGTTATAAATAAAGCAAAGGTTATGAGTTACTTTAAATGAATTACTAGTAACTGAAATCACAAATACACACATTTGTGTTGGTAAAATTTCTTTTGTTTGATTGTGTTATAATTCATAGCATTTAATTCCAAACCCTGTATTAAGATTTCATTTAATTGCATCTCCTGGCCAGATTAAATCCTAAACACTAAGATTCTACCAGGTTAAGATTCTTGCTCAGACTTTACTCCGGCTTCATCAAGTGAATAAGCTTCTTAACCCCATTGGTAATAATGTGGTTGTAACAGTAGCTCTGAATATTTGACCCTGATAAGCATATAGCCTAAAGCCAGGAAATGGTGTGGCTGCTAAAGCAGGAGTCCCAGGGTCATTTATTTAGAGAACAAATGTATAGAATTTAAAAAAATTTATAAACTAATTAACTAACTAAATTAACTAGTTAGGATTAACCCACTCCAAGAAAATAATCAGTTCATCTATTTATTTGTAAAAAAAAAAAAAAAAAAAAAAAAAAATGGGGGGGGAAAATCACATTTTAAATTTAGATATACTATGGTAGTGGACAAAAGTTGTCAAATTTTATTTTTGTTTTATTATAATTTATGGGAACTGTAGTATTATAACAGTTACATATAGTATAGTATAGTATATTGCACCCTAGCCTATAGTCTTTTCACAGCTGAATTGTCTATTACTTAAACCAAACACCCATACACACGTGTAGCATGGAGTGTGTCCTGGAGTCGGGCTACGGGCACATGTTAATGTTATCCCTGTGTACATTGTTAGAGCAAGGAAAGCATTAAAATAAAATATAAACCAAAAGTGATTTCAATATTGATGACGCTGCAATAATTAAACAGAAATGCTGAAGAAACTGTTATCCAACTGTATCTGATTAAGCATTCAGGATAGAAAATGAAATGTAAAAACGTTTTAATCACAATTAAATTATATCGATCTTTACAACTCCGGCTATCATTTTAAACGGTGGTGTACCGAGATTGTTGGTAGAAGTGCTCACCCTAAATCCTAATTTACTCCCCGATGACAAATAGCTATACAGGCACAGCTTTTATTATAGCAATCTAAACATTATTACCTTCTCAGATCAAACCTCGCTATCCATAGCCCTTGTCATGTATTATTGCCCCCCCGCATTAAATTGAATAAAACGGCTGAATGCTTACCATAACGTTAACATTATGCTGCAGTCACTGAATTAATAAACGGTTCTAATAACCTTCTTGTCCTAATCGCTTGCGTCTACCGTAGTAAGAGATTTCGGTGCGCCTTATCCGTGGTCAATAAGTTTACACAGTTCTACCCTCTTGCCGCCGCTACATAATCAGCAATGACAGCCTACTCTCAATGGTAGCAGTCATGCCGGTGTAGTAGGATTCACCATGTGCGAATAGAGCGCTAATGAAAACATTCAGTCCCCATATACGGTTCGAGCGTGATGGGCTTCACATCAGGACTATCGCCATATTAGGACAGTCGAGGACACTTCCAACCGGGAGTCCCGTTCGCTTAACGCCCAAGAACCTAATATGGCCAAAGACTGGGAAAAAATCCAATTGAGCACATGGACCATGTTCTATGGGCGGGAAATGAAGGTGTTCGGGTATAAAGGTTGGCCAAGGCCAGCAGTCACCCTGTAGCTGGAACCAGCAGAGATTTCGTTCTGCACTGAGCTTCATCTGAGAAGGGCAACAACAAAGGTAAGATCTGAGCTAACCGCACCATAGTCTTCGTGCAACAGGAACTAATAGAAAAATACTGTTTCTTTATATATCATAAGGGAATTATCAATGTAATGCACACTACTAATAAGTTTAAAGTGTTCACATATGTCAAAATGGCTCTGCTTGTTGGCCAGACCTAAATAATAATTGGGAGCGAATATTAGTTTTTGTTTAACCTCACTTACTGTAGATTTGATATTAATTTTTGTTTACTCTCACTTACTATAGATTTGATCATAAGTCAAGTGATTATGATTTCAGCTCATTCATGTAGCTCACTGTGATGTACCTATTAAATCACAATGTGAAATTATCTACAAAAAAACGTTTTTACTCTCACTTATTATAGATTTGATCATAGGTCAAGTAATTATGATTTCAGTTCATTCATGTAGCTCACTGTGATGTACCTATTAAATCACAATGTGAAATTATCTGCAAAAAAACGTAAAACTATTTTTTTAACCCAAATTAAGCAATGACATTATTACCATTTCATAATCTTTCATCAGTGGAATAGAAATCAATGTATATTTCTAATGAGTAAAAGCATATTATTTAATTTTTTTTCTATTTTGTCTGTGTTGCATGTGATACATACCACCTACTCAGTGATATATGAATATGTTTACACACAGAACCTGCCAAGATGTGTGATGATGAGGAGACTACCGCCTTGGTGTGCGACAACGGCTCAGGCCTAGTGAAGGCTGGCTTCGCCGGTGATGATGCTCCCAGGGCTGTGTTCCCATCCATCGTTGGTCGCCCCCGTCATCAGGTATGACTTTATAAATTGCACTGTAGTTCTCCATAGTAGTTTGGAATAATTAAATATAAGTAGATAATAATATCAAATAATAATTAAAAATAAATATTTAATGTAATATTAAATTCATCTTTCCTCTCCCTTAGGGTGTCATGGTGGGTATGGGTCAGAAGGACTCCTATGTAGGTGATGAAGCTCAGAGCAAGAGGGGTATCCTCACTCTGAAGTATCCCATTGAGCATGGCATTATTACCAACTGGGACGATATGGAGAAGATCTGGCATCACACCTTCTACAATGAGCTCCGTGTTGCCCCTGAGGAGCATCCCACCCTGCTCACTGAGGCTCCCCTGAACCCCAAGGCTAACCGTGAGAAGATGACCCAGATCATGTTTGAGACCTTCAACGTCCCTGCCATGTATGTTGCCATCCAGGCTGTGCTGTCTCTGTACGCTTCTGGCCGTACCACTGGTGAGAAAGCACCTCCTTTACTTTTTTCATAAAGTCCCACATACCGCCATTAAATTATGATGATGACATTATAAACAGAAAGTAGAAAAACTTGAGGCACTAACTTGACACCTTTTTCTGTGGTTCAGGTATTGTGCTGGATTCTGGTGATGGTGTCACCCACAATGTCCCCATCTATGAGGGTTATGCTCTGCCCCACGCCATCATGCGTCTGGACCTGGCTGGTCGCGATCTGACTGACTACCTCATGAAGATCCTGACTGAGCGTGGCTACTCTTTCGTCACAACCGGTAAATATCATGTTTCTTTCTTTGTGGTTTGTTCTCAGGTTTCTATCTTTATCAGGGTGGTCTTAAAACATTTTTTTAATTGCTTTTTGACTTGCGAAAATCTCCATTACAGCTGAGCGTGAGATTGTGCGTGACATCAAGGAGAAGCTCTGCTATGTTGCTCTGGACTTCGAGAATGAGATGGCCACCGCTGCTTCCTCCTCCTCCCTGGAGAAGAGCTACGAGTTGCCTGATGGTCAGGTTATCACCATTGGTAATGAGCGTTTCCGTTGCCCAGAGACCCTCTTCCAGCCCTCTTTCATTGGTGAGTATTTAACAGCCTTTACAACATATACTATGTCTATAACATATGTAACTGTATGTCATTCTCTTATATTAAATCATCTTTTTTTGAAAAGGTATGGAGTCTGCTGGCATCCATGAGACTGCTTACAATAGCATCATGAAGTGTGACATTGACATCAGGAAGGACCTGTATGCCAACAATGTATTGTCTGGTGGTACCACCATGTACCCTGGTATTGCTGACCGTATGCAGAAGGAGATCACTGCTCTGGCCCCCAGCACAATGAAGATCAAGGTAATGGATTAGTGTATTTTCTCAAATTTATATTCATTGCAAAACTACATTTTTCCCATTTCTGAAATACATTTCTCTCTTTTTTTTATACTAGATCATTGCCCCACCTGAGCGTAAGTACTCTGTATGGATCGGTGGCTCTATCTTGGCTTCCCTGTCCACCTTCCAACAAATGTGGATCACCAAGCAGGAATACGATGAGGCTGGCCCCAGCATTGTCCACCGCAAGTGCTTCTAAATACACCATTGTCGTTATCATCTGCATCTTCTCGCTATAAGCCGAGCAGCAGTGGAGCACTCCGTTGGCAAGGGACAGAATTAATAAAAATTTATTTTGTAACCCAGTGTTACGGAATGAATATACTTCAGTGAAGATTAAGCAACATCAAGATGACTGACATGCTATGTCATACAGCCAAATGTGAAATGTACATACATATTAATTTATTAAAGTCCATTATTTGGTATCATTTTGGTTGTTCTTCTTGTCTGTCAATGGGTCTTTGTTGTAATTTGTCCTAATAACCTAATAATCCATAACTGTAGCTACATTATCCATCCAGCATCCCCTCTCAGTTTCACTATCCATGAAATTTAAATAAGTTTACAAGTGTTCCAAGAAAGCACTGAATGGTCACTAAGGTCATTTCTATTTTTAAAACATTCTACCCACTGTGTGAATGTACTTGAGATGAGTGAAAGCTGACACACCAGTTATCTTAGCTATGGCTGGCTCATTTTCTTCTTTGAGCCAGCTGATATCTGACCCTTGTCAGTAATTCCTAACCTTCTTAATAGACCTATATGAACAGAGACATGTTTAAATTTATTCATAAGGCTCAGAGAGTTCAAGCTTGTCACGAAACTCTTCTGGAATCATCCTCTGGAGTTCCTTTTTCCTCTTTTTTTCCCAGTAAATATTATCACTATGCCTATAGCTAATTTAATTAATTGATTTAAAATAGCAAGAAATGACCTGCCAAATATTAATTCCGAGGTTTGCTGTAAGATGAGATTTTAGTGCATCTATAGTTAAGTTTTGGACCAGATGCTTTGAGGACATCTCTCAGTTCATACTTACAGTATTTCACTTTTATAAAATTTTATTTAACAATACATATTTTTACAAATAAGCTAGAGAAATTGAAGGGGAAACCTGAAATAACATAAAGATGAAACCTTGAGAAGAATCACAATGTGACACCAGTAGGATCATAAACCATTAATCGTTTAATATAAAGTCAAACTGTATTTTGGGATTGGATAACTTTTAGTTACTTGTGTCTTACTTGAATAGACAACAATGACCCTCAACAACAACAAAAAAAGGTTTTAGAGAGAGAGAGAGAGAGAGAGAGAGAGATCATCATTAGATTATTATTCAGTAAGTTATTTTTCAGCTTCCATATAACGACTAAACTGATCAATGAATCTTAATAATTGGGATTACCTTACCTTACTGGGTTTTTTTTTTTTATCAGTTAATCAACTCAGGCAGACAAAGTTGTATTTTTTCATCAGAAATACTGAGTTCACTGCCATCTTGTTTTAAAAATAAGAACCATTTATTTTCCTTTCAGTCATGTACTAAACAGTTTATTGTTTTTTTTTTTTTGTAGAAGACAACGGGTCTGCATATTTGAATCGACACTCGAGTCTAATCCCCACCTGTTGCACTCTCCCTGTCATGCTTTAAGCAGTGGGCGGGGCTTACAGCAAATCAGCAGCACAACAACAGCGAAGGATCGTGTTATCGAGACCACCTGCCGCCTTTCTTCTGGTGTGCAACCTGAAACCGTAAGTAAAAGCCGATATACTTTTCCGTACCCAGATTTGGATCTATCTGACAGGACACGATCGGGGGATTTTGATTCTTCAGTGTTCCTTTCAAAATATCATGGCGGATGCTTCTTGTAATGTAAAGCGACAGTTAAGATCGGCATCATGTCAACTTATAATTAAATGTACACAAATTTAAAAATACATTATAGACCTCCTATACACACTGTACATGATTTAAACATGGTTGTGCACCTTATTATTTAGACTGATGTAAATTGATTAAACCGCAGGGTACAGTGTGGTTGACACAACGCATATAGTATGTCTGTGGTTCACTGTGCAAACAAACTGATAGCAGCACAAGTGACAGGATTATTTCGGTATTGCATCGTGTTTATGTCTGTGAATGGGATGAAATCCGCGGTTTGAATAGATATGTGGTGTGCAGTTTAAACAGGACATGCTGTATAAAGAAGAGGCGTGACCATGCGCGGTCACGAGCAGCTGGTTTGTGATTGGTCTGCTACCAGGAAAGGGCTTTTCTTCAGTACGTGTTTTGATTTAAATGTCGAGCGGGAGGGAGAGGAAGACTGCGTTTTTCATGTCCTACTGGAATAAATGTAAACACAAGTTTTCCACCTAACCGTTACCCACAATCCTTTAAGAATCCTTTCAAAACTTTGACACCCCAGGTCTGTTACTAAATTGAACTTTTCCTAGTAGAAGAAATAACGGGCTTCAATAATTATTGGTTAGTAGATCATTTCTTTGCATTTTTGGCAATCATTATTTAGCCGTACATTGTCATATGTAACAGTAGAAAGGGTTAGAAAGATACCAGAATACACTATCAAATGTTAGTAAGTATATTGCATGTAAAGGCTTGAAATTTTGCAGGCCAGAACTACAATTAGGGCAGCACTTGAAGGCACCACAGGGTTAGTTAACGAGTCACAAAGATAAATCTATATAAATGAAAGAAATGTTTTGTCTGTACATTGGTCAGAACCTGCTCTTTCAATTATATCTTGTGAATATAGCAAAAACAGTCTCAGAAAATTATGTCCAGACAGATTTTGTCACACCCTCACACAAAACTGGCTGGACAGAATTTAATGAAACTTGGGTATTACTGGTCTGATGTTTAACATTGCGCCATACATTAAATGAAAATGTTGAGTAAAGGAAATATTATGAACAGTTATGTGCCAGATTTAATAATCTACTTTAAAACAATCTACTTGATCAACGTAAACAAAGACCTGCACTAATAGATATTAATTAGAAAACTGAATTAATTTAATAGTTAGTTAACTGAAACAACCGCGCTGAAGTGGTGTAAGTTTTAATGGGCTGGAGTTTTTTTCAAACAAAACTTAGAAATCTTTATCCGATTTATTTCTTCGATTTCTCTTCTGTAATTCACTCTCTGATTACTGAACAACTTAGCGTGAACAAGGCATACATATAAACTTTTCTAGATCCTCTCTTTTCCATTGATTGTCATAAGATGAAATGACTATAGATTCAAACTCTTGCCTTGAACTAGGTGAATTTTGTACAACTCTTATATGTTTAGCCACCAATCAAGTGGAAACTAATAACATATTTGAAACTAATAATTATATTGTCACACCAACCAAAATTTTGGGAAATTAGAGTTTTAAAAAATTAAGGGGTTAATCTTTGTTGCAGGCAGATATGTATGTGAGCTTCAGCCTAAAATAATATCACTGATTAAATTAAAGCTGATCAGCTTATTTTTAGCTTTTTACCTTTTAACTATTTCCACAAACTCGTTTCCCATCAACGATGGGTACTTCAGCTAGTGATAAATAAACGTGATCTACTACTTAAAAGTAATTCTCCATTCTCTTCAACAGGAATATGGTGACTAAACGGATAAGGTCCGAATATATGAAGAAATTTAAGGATCCAAAATGGGAAACGTACTCCAAGTGTTATGAGGATTTAGTGAGCTACAGATTGTCAAGGCGAATGTTAGAGCAGGCACACAACGCGTGGTTTTGGGATGAATGTGAAAGCGACACAGAGTCCAGCGGCAAATGTACACCTCAGGAGAGAACTAAAGACTACAGGTTGGAGAAGGATCCAGTAGAGACAGCACCACTCGAAGAGGATGGGGCAAAAGAGAGGAGAGACCCTGAAACAAGCCAGTTCAGAGGTAGGATAATGTCTGAGCCCTAAAGGAATAATGCATTTTAAAGCTCAGTAAGGTCCTGGCATCCATAAAAGCTCTCGAGATGTAATGTCCTCAGGGTCATGACACTTCATAGAGATAACACGGGTGCTCTGTAGATATGCTTTAAGTGTAAATGGTATGATAAGGGTAAAGCAAGACTGATGTGGCTGCCAAAGTATAATTTCAGCTGACCAATAAATTCACTGTACAATTTAGTAAAAATTTGGAATACTAAGAATACACAGACAGAACTGTAAGGAGGTGCGCTTTAAGACATGTATACCTGCATGTTTTGTGGTGTCAAACAACATATCATTAATACCAAGAATGTGTTAATGGAAGAAATTAATGTTCGATTTATTCATATATTGATCCATATTTTCCCACCAGCCCTGTAAAGTATCAGCAAGTGTGTCCCACTGAACTTGTAGGCTACTAGTGGTATACACATAATGTATAGGATTAAGTTACCGGTATTACATAAACTCATTGGGAGAAAATTCTCAATAGTTTAGTTGGGTTTAACTCTCCAAAAGATTAAGAATTAACTAACTTTTTTTTTTAACAGAACAACTAACAGAAGATGTCGAACCTCAGGAAAAGGAGGAAGAGAATGTTCTTCCACCTGTTGCCCCTGTCATCAAACCAGAAAAGTATCAACATGTTCAGAGCAAAACGAAAAGCAAACCAAGACATTCATACAAGTCAACCCGAAGTAAAGATAAGCATCACATCACCAAAGACCGTGAAAAAGAAAGCAGGCATCCTTTTGCTATGTATGGCTCAGGAGAGAGGCAGGCGGATATGGCTTCGAAAAGGACGCACAATGTTGGTCCAGCTGCATCAACCAAGGAGGTAAGCTGCTCTTCAGCTGCATATTTTTACATCTCTCAGAAACATTACATTACCTTACAGTACCACGAATGCTTTGAGTCCTTATTAATATATTTTTTTCTTTAGACAACTGAGTTTGGTGTACGGGATTATAAAAAATTATAAAGCTGCATCTAGGCCGTTCTTTCATCTGTGTTTGTGGGACAGAAGTTTAGGTTAAGGCAGTGGGTGAACTGTTTCAATAGTGAAATGTTTTTATAAGGCTTTGTTCAGGTTTGTTCATGAAGCACCTTTCCTGTGTTCTTAGATACATGAGTCAGCACTACGAGCAAAAAACAGACGGGAGGTTGAGAAGCAAATGAAGAGAACAGACAAGAGAAGAGCAAAATCAGCCAGCTTGGAAAAGGTTAACAAAAGCAAGCTTGTCCCCGAGTATAACCCTTGGATGACAGAGTACATGCGCTGCTTCACTGCTAGGACACAGTAAATCTCTGAGACGGCCTGCAACATTCCTTCCAGTCACAGGTAGTGATGTGCATCCAGATGGTGTCTTCTTATTTGGATTGCGGTCATAAAAAATTCAAATGACAAAGTGACATTTTTGGTTTGTGCTATTTATTTGATATTATTTGGACAATTTCTTGTCATGTTTATTGACAGAGTTTTAACAAACGTCAGGGACCGGATTTTATACAGCATTTTAAAGTCAGTCATCCACCACAGCATCCCTTTTCAAGTTTTTGGCTCATCAAGTGCAGTAATCCACAGCAGATGCTTACTGCTAAGGTAGAAAACAAAAGATAGTTTTAGCCTAATTGCAACTTGCACCAGGAACTTATAATGACAGTGATGAATACTGTACTAAAGGCTCAGCCTAGATTTTTAGATTTTTTTTTCGTTTTGTATTTTTTAGGAGTTTTATTTTTGCCACTTTGCACTCGCAATTTATATGTAAATATGAAAAGTTTATACTCAACTCATTCCATCGTGTCAAATCTGCCATAAATGTAACTGTTACCAAGGACATGTTCCTAACACTTTTTGATGTCGACGTCCAAAATGTTTTAAAACATTTGGTTTAAATTAAACCATTTTTTTTTCCTCCTGTCATTATGTCCCCAACACTTTTTTTAAGTTTACAAGATTTCTACTCATTATCTACAATATGTAGCTTATTTGAAATACTTTTTTTTTTTTTACTATTCCTCTGGTTTAATGTGAATATGAATTACACAGTACCGCAGATATCATACATAAGTCTTTTCAGGATGGTGTATAAAGCACTGACCTTTTTTTATGTATGTAATGCTATGGTCTACCTCGAATGCGGTTCATAAATAATACATACAATATAAAGAGGGATTCATTGGAACATTGTGTTAAAATAAGGTGAAGTGTTGAAATGAGCATTGAACAACAGTACATTTCCCTGTTCGACAGAATATTGTACCCAATGGTGCACCAGTATTTTGCCCTCGTTACTGTAATATTATCACAATTAATGTAAAAATCTGTTCACCTTGTAGGTGTGGATTGGGTCGCTACTGATTTCAGGTTTTTGAAGATCAAAGCGAAATTAGTATTTCTCAGTTTAAGGCATTTTTCTATATTGTAATAGTGATTTGGTTAGTAATGACTTGTTACAGTGACAACAATGAAGCTTCTGTGAGTCACAGAAGCACCAACTATCAATCTGTCAATCAATACTTTTTTGTGTGTAAAAAGCTGAAGAATCTGGTTTGAAGGGTAGATAGATACGTTAAGGTCTGTGCTTTTGGCTTACGTGAATGTGCAGACTCACAGGACACATCTTTAGTGTTTATATCATTATCACTTGAAAATGTTATAGTTGTGACTGTTGGTTAAGTCAGTCCCACTATGATGTGTTTTCAAACATTGCTTAATAAAAACCTTTTTTTAGTTTCATCACAAAGTGCTTGTTTTTTTTCTGTTACCTTTATTATTCACAAATATGCCATCCAAAAGTATTGTACAACATGGTTAAAATTATTATATTAAAATAATTTAATGTAGTATGAACATGTGCTTGATTGGAGGATGCTTCCAAGTAAAGCTGGACCATATCAAAATAATATTTTTCACAATTACTGTTATATTGCAACATATCTGAACTTACACTGGTCCAAGCTTTGCTTCCATCTAGCTCTTTTACAGTTACTTAAGCACAAATATTTAACAGTAATTATTATTACATGATCATTTTCATCTCTCCTCAAAAGTGGCTTTTGTTAAAATAATACACAAACGTAATGCAAATACATTGTATGGCCTTTGAAGCATGTTCTCCCATTAACAATTAAGTGTAAACACTTTCAGCACTGTATGCATACAATGTTGAAACCACAGACAATATTTCTCCACCCTTAATCAGTAACAGCTGGGTTAAGAACAAATGAAATATAGGACTTGACAGCTTTTCCAAAAATATATGAAAAAAATTAATGAATACATAGCAATTACATTTATAAATGTGATCTATTTAATAACACTTATCATGAGTTAGTCAAACGAACATTTTTAAACAAGATACCAGCATTTAAGTATGTAACACTATATAACGGTGACTTCTCAATGTATTCATTTATTTATTTATTTTTTAAACATATTTGTCAGTACTATATATATATATATATATATATAGATATAGATAGATAATAGATCTTTTCAATATCTACTATAATTTGACATTCCAGGTTTTAAAAGTAACATAACATCTGATATATGTTGTATATATGTGCAAAAATTAAACAGAACAATGGAATTACAACAATGCATGCTTTCCAAAGAAAGCATTTATTTAAAAAAAAAAAAAAAAAAAAAAAGGGGGGGGGGGTGTGTGTGGGATTTTTATACCGATCAAATGATATGTAAGTGATGGTACATCATTAAGATTAATGTTTTCAGCTGATATGTTGTTGTAACCCATAGCACTCCTGAGCTGATAAAACAATCATTCAAGTTATGGAAATGCAGTCCATAAACATGCTTCAAAATATTGATTTAAGTTTTTCTTTACACAAGACCTAAATACATTAATAGAAGAAGGACTGGAAACGAAGGGTTAAATGGGTAAAGCTCATTGCAGAACGTTCAGCAAGCACCTAGATTCCTCGTGCACCGTTGGTGTCTTTGCCTCGGCCTGGATTGTTCCACAGCACATCAGCGTCCAAAGATCTCAGACTTGTCTGAACCGAAGTAAAAAGGAAGGAGAAGGAAGAGTTTCTCCACTGTTTTGCGTCTCTCGGCCCATTCCCAAAATAGTCTTTACAAACGTTTTCTATAAAGAAATCAGTAACATTTTGAAAATGAGTAATAAAACACAACAGAGCATGCAGTTGCAGGACAAGAATCATTGTTGAGGTGTTATAATGAAGCGTTACATAAACGATGGGCTGTTACTAGCACAAGATTTATTATTTTGCTATAGCAGCATGTCATTGAGTTTTGTTCCTTATATCACAGCTTAATTTTTTTTAAATTAATTATAGAATGCACATCGTCCTTGTTATCAGTGTATTTTTTCCATTCGGTACTGTGATGTGTAACATCACAGAGCTTGACAGCTGTTAACATTTACCTTATAAGAGCTATAATGAATCATTACCTCACAAGTCTCGCTTTTAGTTTTTTTTTTAAGTTAAGAAGACAACATTTGATGTTGGTAATCTGGTCACATTGCTGACACTGCCTTGTAACAGAAACACTATCAATAGTGTTTTTTTTGTTAATTAATGTTTAACCCATGTAATTTGTTTTTTTTATTTTGAATAATTTTAATCAACTTTTATAAGTCTTAGATTATAAGATGATTATGTGTTTTAGATTATTGGGAACTCGTCCATCCTACTGTAGAAACGAAAAAAACACATTCGTAAAAACTAGTGCAAACATTTTTAAAAGACAATGCTTGAAGAACCACATCATTAAAATGATTGTGCACATGCAAAATAATAATAATAATAATAATAATAATAATAATAATAAAATTAATTAACCAAATATTTGTTATCCTCCAGACATGAGTGCATTTGTCAGGGAGTGCAAATACCTCTGTGTTGCCTTACTTAAATTATAGGTAATAAATTATATGTTTAGCATATGTGCTGAAACTCAGGGTACAAAGCCAAGCCGGATCATTTTCAAGACGGAATGCTGACTATTACTAACTGAGACCCAAACCAGTCACCTTCCTATTCATTTTTCTGTGTATAAAGTATAGAGTTATATATGAAACTGCCTATTAATTATACTTCTCCTTTCATAGATACCTTGGCCCACCTTGGATCTCTATTTCTGGTTAGCATACCAAAGTACCCAAATAAGGTGCCTAAGATGCTAAGAGTCTGGGAAGGACACACAGAGTCCGGAGTTAAATATAACTGATAGCCTGCACTGTTCTGTATTTGTCTGTGAGTGCAGACTAACTGATAAGTTCTAGGGGTGGGAATAAAGGTTTAGGCACTTGTTCTTACTCTAGTTGGGAAAGACTCGGACCCTGGGTGTGTATCTCTCAATGTGTGTGGGGGAGGCTAGAGAAGGATATGCTTAACGTGGCTCAGCATCGCTGTGTCATCGTCACTCGGGCATGCAGAAGCAAACTTGATCAGGGCTCAGGGGGCATTAATGACCAAAATAGCCCCCTATATTAAAGTGGTCTCCGCCTTCCCTGAGCAAACTAAATACAGAACAGATGCTGCTGAGCTGTTACCACCAACATCCTTTTACAGACAAGAGGGAACAGAAGAATAAATCATATAGGACAGGCCATTATAACAGGCTAGGGTATTAAACTCCAATCATAGAATGGGAACACTATTCTAACACATCACATTTAGCTTATTCACGGGTGAACTGAGCCTGGTCTGATACCCATTATTAGGGAAAATGACTGCTCATTCCTTACATTTGGTATTCAAAGATTATAAGTATCGCATATAATAATTGATAAAAATATGATTTTCTTATATATTGTATAATGCCAAACAGAGCCTTAAAATCAGCCCCAAAAACAACACTGACAACACTAACACTGACTGAAAATGTGAATGTAAACAGCAGAGACAATGAGGCTCCATTAAAATGCCTCTCAAAATTAATGCTTTTTTTTTTTACATACATTAATACATAATGTAAGACTGATCAACCACTGATTGGAATTATTAATAAAAACTGCTTGGTGTGAATGTACTATTTATAATATCCTGTGTTGGATGGAGTTACTCTAAATTCTGTCACAAGCAAAATGCAAATGTTAAAAACTATTCCTGAAAACGTTTATTACTACATGAAAAACAAACCTGAAATATCTGAATGTAACCTATTCCACCCCTTATGAAAACTCTAAGAAGCCTTGCTATTTTTAGCGTGTCTAATTTTTTAAGAGCTGTGCATAAGAGCTGCAATCCCTCCCTAGTGCATCTGAATATCTGCAGTGCAAGATAGGTGAAAGAGGTTGTCTTAGATGCCTGGGTTCAATATTCCAAAAGTAGCCATATGCACTATATTTCCCTTTTTCAGACCTATGTCTACAGTTCCAACACTTACTCACACACTCACTCATCGTCTTTATCGACCTTTATCCTGTATATAGGGTCGTGGGGGGCCTGGAGCCTATCCCAGGATACTTAAGGCATGAGGCAGGGTACACCCTGGGATGCCAATCCATTGCAGGGCACACGCTCATTCACACACTACGAGCACTTTGGGGACGCCAATTAGCCTACTCTGCATGTCTTCGTAACTGGAGGAAACCGGAGTACCAGCACGAAGCATAGGGAGAACTCCAAGAATGGGGAGAAAATAAAAAAACCCAACCATGCATACAGACCCGAGACGGGAATAGAACCCAGGCCCTGGAGGTGCATGGCGACAATACTAACCACTAAGCCACACACAGTTTCAACACAGGTAATAAAAGTCCACAGAACTAGGTACTAGAATAAGGGGAATGTTTTGTCTCACCTGGCTATTGGGCTCTAACATCCACACTCCTGCACACTCTCAGCTTGAGCTCTTCTCGGGGAACGAAGCTGCCGTAGTGCTGCATCACCATACTGAATCCCTGAACCCATCCGCTCTGGATCCAGTTCACCTAACAAACAAAATAAAATCTTATTAGGAGAGGATTTCCTAAATGATGTAACACAATGAGTCAATTGGAACTTTTTGTGCTTTTACAGTACCTGATTCTATTTTGTTGAGGATTTTCCGTGCACACTGGACAAAAGCCTCTTCTACATTTTCTCCAGTTAGTGCACTGGTCTCTAAAAACATGAGCTCTAGAATACACAAATATAAAAGCTTTATTTTGTTAAAATTATATATTATATTTATATAAAATAATATCTTGGTTTTGAAAACATTAGTAGTCCCTTTTCCATTTAGCCTAGAATTACTATATAGCGAGTAGGAATGAGACACCATCTCCAGAAATTAGAGCATGGTTGTTAGAATTATTTTATATATAAAGGAGTTATTTCTACTCTCTTGCTCTCTTCCGCATAGATCTGATATTAACGTGTTAAATCTTTCCTGCTGCTATCTTCCTGTCTCCTCTTGCATCTCTTGCATCTCCTCTTTATGTCTCTCTCTCTCCCTCCCTCTCTATCTCCCTCTGTTTCCTTCCCCCTCTCCCCCTAACTCGAGCCAACATCTTGTGATCCGTATCTGGACGGACACCTCTCTATCTTCCTCTCCTTTGATTCTTCAGGATCTCACCAGGACATTTACAATGGTTCATGTT
>JAOVVA010000041.1:19746672-19767663 GCA_028565275.1 Leiocassis micropogon | reverse complement strand
TATGAACAATGTTATTGTTGATAATTTTATTATTTATATCGCCCTGCCCTACATACTTCATTCACTAAATATATGACATACATACAGCAAGTGCATTTTGATACCTTGTGAATCTAGTGCCAAGTTGAGGCTCCCCTCTTTCCCTTCAAACAATGAAGAACGCATCAGTGCTTCCAGGAGAAGGTATAAAAATTCCCTCCTAGGACCTCCCAGATCAATGGCTTCTTCATAACTGCCTTTGTCATCAGAAAACCTAATGACAATTCTGTTATTAGGGTTTTATGAGACTCTTGTAAAGCCACGTATTGCACCATCCAATACTGCTGCACGGTTTATATTAAACTTTGATGTTTGGTTGCAACTGATTTTTTCCGAAAGTTCTTTCAAGATATGCTTGACTGGAATGTCCTCTGTTAAGGCAATGCTATAAAAGATCACAACATATTTAGCTCTGTTTAATGTTTGATCCACTACTATAACAATTATTTCTAAGGATTGTAGATGCAATTGAAACTGCAAACTCATGTCTAGTCTTAGATGCTAGTAATGCATTATAGCATTGCAAAGATCCTCATTCTTATCCTCGTCGTCTGAAATTCCCTGAATAATGGTAAGGTAAGTATTGTAATCACTTACCCAGCAAGTGTTGCTAGTTGTGATTAATTGGGCAGAACTGGAGGACTGTTGGAGGAATTAAATTAATAGTAATTAATTTCATCTGTGCAATATCAATCCTTCTTGTCATACCTTTTTTGGAGAGTAGCACCCTTACTGGGATATTCCTTTGTTCAATATTTTATAAATAAATATAGTATCTAGCTAACACATCTAGCTACTCTCATTTCTTCCTTTCTTTCTATATTAATAGTGCTTTTTCTCAGGATCTGATGCTTCACATTATGGAAACAATATTCCTTTATACTGGAATATTTTTCTTCTCAACGTTTGTATTAAATAAAAAAGCTGATTCTTAATGTATATCAAGTGCCTTTTAAATATGTTTGCACTTTCCTTCAATATGTATTTGTTCCGAAATAGTCAATGCTGTAACGTTATAATGACTTTCCGTTCGTTTTCATACAGTATAACCTTTCCAGTACGATTCAGCCATTAATAGTATTACTTATTTTCCAGCAACCGTGCAACAATACAGCACTGTTGTATTCTTGCACGTTTTTGGAATCGGAGTGAAAAAAACACACATTGTCAGAAGTGGGATTCGAACCCACGCCTCCAGGGGAGACTGCGACCTGAACGCAGCGCCTTAGACCGCTCGGCCATCCTGACATACAAGCGTTGCTCAAATAAGCATAACATGAACAATATACATAGCAAAAAAATCCACATTGAATAGATTATCTGGGTATCTAGCTGCCTTACGATGACATGAACTTCTAATAAACGCTATGGTATAACACACCAATAATTACTGCTAGTTACGAGAAAGACGCTGATAGCGGTTTGACCAAGATACTGGTTTGAGACGTGTTGGAATCGATTCCAGGTGTCGCTAAAGTGCAGCAACAAAAGTGTAATAGTGTTTGACTTTACCAGCTGCCTGATTTCAGCGGATGTCAGACTAAAACTGCACATAAATAATGGAACAGCTTTCCACCTCACGCGACATAAATAAAGATCCTTTAAATGAGAATTTGTTGGCTTAGTATTTTATTTTAGTTATTTGTTTAAAAATTTTGAAAGTGGGATCAATTACATAAAATTAAACCAGTACCTCATTCTCATATTCTCAACTTGTTTGTGTTATTGTTTTTGTGTTATCATTTTTATGAAGTGGCAATAATTTTGGAGATTGTGTATCTACTTATTAAATAGGCTACACCTCATCTTATCTTTTACCTATTCCTTATGTTTCACTAAAATGGCAGTGGATTTGACAATTTATCACTGCAACGTGCACAAGAAGAGGGACACAATCCAGGCATTGAAGCAGATTTAAGAGCGTCTATCAGACTAAACTGTGGCAATTCTGTGATTGTAACTAGCACAAAAATTTTATTGCTATTTGAGGATGGTTAGCTGAAAACCTGCTCACCACAAGATGGTGATATTCATACTTTAGTGAAAGAAATGCAGTTACTGTAGAGCAGCGTTTTACATAAAAAAGTATATAGAGTAATGCTATGATAGAGAGATATACATACTCATTCATGCAGTCATTAAAACAGTTATTCATGGGGGAGCAATGCATCAAATCATACAGATGCTAGCCGATAGCTTCAGATAAGGCTAACATTAACTATCAGAAGGGGCAAAAGCTGTGGCCATGGCATGATTGTTGGTATATATTTCTATAACTACTGATATCTTGAGATTTTCATGTACAATACTTTCTAGAGTTTTGAGCTTAGATTGTACAACTCTGTACAATGGCGTTGCGCGGAAAAAACACCCCAGACTTCACAAATGTACAATGTAGAATACCATGTCAGGTTCCACTCCTGTCAGCCAAGAACAGAAAGACAAAGCTACAGCAGACACACACTCACCAAAACTGAACAGGTGAAGACAAAAATGTACATTCAAAAATGAAAAAAATAAAAATGTAGCCTGGATTGATGAATCTCAATTTCTGCTGAGGCACACAGATGGTAGGGTCAGAATTCTGTTCCAACAGCATGAATCCATGGATCCAACCTGCTTTGTGCCATCATTCCAGGCTTAAAGAGGTGTTGTAATGGTGTGGGGAATGTTTTCTTGGCACAATTTCTATTACCCATCTACTGTAGGTAGTATTCCATCCTCATGCCCAATGTTTCAGGGATAGACGCCAGATCCGTTGTCAAGTGCAAAGGTAGTCAGGATAAAAAATAAAAAACAATTTTTTAAATCGTATTGGTTACATACACAGCCGTACACAGTATGATATGCAGTGAAATGCTTACAGATAAAGCAGTTACTTTAAAAGCAATTAACGAGAAAACCAAGATGAAAAGCAAGGGATTTCTAAGACTGATCCTGACAATCATAGGCATATAGGTTTATACATAGTCCACATCGTCTAATGGCACTGTTAATATACAAAGCCTAGATTGTAGCTCTACTTTAAATACAATGTAAATATGTTGTTTGGTCAAAAGTCTGTGGACATCTGATCAATCACACAAGTGTCCCATGATAGGTTTAGTCCTTGCTTTGCAGTTACAATAATCTCTATATATCTGGGAATGCTTTTCATTACATTTTGTGAGTGTTTGCTCATTCAGCCACAAGAGCATTAATGAGGTCAGGCACTGATGTCGATCAAAAAGGCCTGTTGTGCAGTCAGCATTCCAACTCATCCCAAAGATGTTCATTGGGGTTGAAGTCAGGGCTCTGTTCGAGTCACTTTGGGTCTTTTTACATAGAGGGACTTCCACATATGGGTGTGATGGTCAGGTGTGCAGAGATGTTTTGTCATTGTTTTACTATGTTGCTTTGTTTTAATGGCACAGGCTATAAACAGTTGTCAGGGGCCATGCATCAGTTGATATATATATATAGAGAGAGAGGTTTGAGATGTTTCTATATATTCTTCCTTTGTTTTGGCATTTCCTGTTTTGTTTAAATCTTTCCTGACTGGAAATGTAAGATAGTATATATTCAAGATCCCTGAGTATTGGTTCAGAGATATCGGGTGAAAAACATTTTTGCTTCGTTTTAAATGTTTTTAATATACGCATTTAATATCTACATAAATGCATTAGGTATCTACATAGATGCATAGTATTTCCACAGCTACAAGGTCCCTGGTTTAATCCTCAGATCACGATTTTTTTTTTTTTAACTTCTTGCTGTGTGTAAGGAGTTTCATATGTTCCCACATGTTTGTATGTATTTCTGGGTTCTGTGCTTTCCTCCACTATCCAATGCTCATCAAATTATTAATATTTTTCTTCTCTTTTAATTTATACCCTGGTTGCTTAGTTGTTATGAGCACCTTGAACCAGTTAATGCTACAGCAAATTGCTGCAACCAACAGAATTTATTTAATGATATGAGTGGTACAAAAAAATCCATGGACCTGCAGTGTGAACTCTGGGGAATTAGGCCCCACCAGAGATCTTCACTATCACTGCAGTACAATGGTAACCAGGAAGCAGGGAAACTGACTGTCCTTGAAATCTAAAAATGTCATCACATTCTCGAAGGCAGGATGTTATTCTGAAATGTGGGAGTCTTTTTTTATTTTATTTCAGCTGAAACCTGTGATCACAAGTGCTTGCATCTGTGCCAGGTTAAGGCCACTGGGGCAAAGAACACCTAACCAGACAGAAAAACACATCAGATACTCTCATAAGCTGAAATGCTATTGTCCAAATGTTCCTATTTTTGGTGGCCTATTTATACAGTGACAGTTGCAACTTAAATTTGTCAAAAATATACGTACAAACAGCAATTAATAATAGTAATATAAATTTTTATATAAAAAAAAATTTCACACTCCAAAGACATGTAAATTAGATTAATTGGTGTTCCCAAATTTGTGTGTGCGCGCCCTGCAATGGATTGGCACACAGTCCAGGGTGTGTACCCCGCCTTATGCCTTAAGTCTTCTGGGATAGATTCTATCTACATACAGTAGTGATGTAGACAATGAGTGAGTGAGAGTGAGATGTGTGAAATTATACATTTGAATGTGGTAATGTTAAATTATGTTTTGCACAACTTGACCACTTTTTAATGAAACAGTCTTGAATTAATGAGAGTACTTTGGGCAGGTGGTTTGAATTTGGGATCGTAGCACAAGTCATAAAATAACTTCTTATGCAAGTAACAGGAGAATAACACCCAGCCTTTCCACTGTGCCATAAGGCTCTAAACAACATGTGGTTTGTTAGTTTAAAGAGGCCTTGGGAGGCTGTACATTAACAGTGCAGGCTTTCACAGGCCTGGCCTTGTGCAGACAGTAGTAGTGCCACAGTGTCTCACTCCTTTCCAAACCCAACAGGCCACTATAGACTTGTTTATCCTATAGGCAGCTTCCTCTATGCTGACCTAGACTGAGCTAAAGCTTAACTTGCAGACATACGGACAAACAGTTATAGCAAACACTCTGAATGCTGTCCTTGTGCTGAAGGTAGGAAAGCAGCTAGCTGAGAAATAGTTCTGAAGGGGAAGGAGGGCAAAAATGCACTGGCTAAGCACATAAAATCCAATGTGTGTGTGTGATTTGCTAGTAATCTCTTAAAAGACTTAGAGCCTAAATTATTAATTCACTTGGTCACATGGAGGTCATTTTATGATATCCAACTGGTAATATTACAGTTGTATAAAGTTAGTTCTGAACACGCCTGCCTTCAACATGCATAATCACTTTATGACAAGTTGCAGGCAACATAGACTAATACTCAATCTCTTAATCACATATATTTTAGGTCAAAATATCAAGTAAGCTTTGACTCATGGCGTGTTGATTATAATTTAAATTAAGGTCAGTCATGTGGCACAGCTGCTTTTAGTGTCAGGTTCAGGTCAATATGTTGCATGTCATGCCACACAAGCAGTACAGCTTAACTAAGGCCAAAGATCACAGAGATTTGTACATGTCACTAAAAGATCTTCTCAGTTAAGATTAACACAGACAAACACAGGCAGACAGACAGACCCACTTAATATACAAATAATGGCCATTTTATCAGGTTCACCTACTAAATAATTATACACACTTTGTAGATCTTACAGTTAATAACTTAAGACAGTATACTGATGCGAGTTGATCAGTGCTCCTGAATTCTGTTCTTACTCCAACAATGCTACTGTGTTCAATACACTTGTACCAGCTCGACACAGTTACACAACAACACATCATCAGTCACGAAAATGACAGTATCACTGTTGGGTTCCAAATATTTTCTGGTCAGGTGTTTTCTCTTTGTACTCCCCTTGTGTTGATGGATGGTGTGGAGGGGGGATAAACTATTGTAAAAACATGGCAAAAATAATTGAATGCTTTTTTTTTTATAAAATAAAAAAAACATGATAATTGCCAGATTTTTTTTATAATCTAATTGCAAAATGGTTTTGTTCAACCATAATTAACCTATAATTATGCTTCTTCAAGAAATAAGCAATATTATCTACGAATGGAACAATTATAATTCATAATTGCAAAAAATAAAAGAACAATTAGAAAAACCCTACTATACCAATAATATTCTCATTTAATATACACTGTTTTCAGTGTATGTTGTGTGTGCATGTTTGTCTATAATGACGTTATTGACATGTCCTTATCTTTGATCTTTGGGCCCGATTAAGGTGTATAGTCCGGCTTGGTTTAGATGTCTGATGCCAAAAGCCTTAAATAATTGGCTGCATTATAATCTAAAGTGAGAGTCCCTGTTCTACTGTATGTAAAGCTCTCTAAAGTATGATAATGTGTTTAAAATAGGAGAGAGAACCCCTAAGTGAGTGAGTGTGTGTGTGTAAAGTGTAGATCTGAAAGCCTTCTTTGAGGCAGTGTCGCCTCCACAGTACTTCATGGTACACAGAGTTCGCCATTGTTCCCAGCCCATCACTATTGGAAACAGACAGCCGGGAAGGCAGCAGGCAGAGCAACAGGAGTGAGAGAGGGAGTGTTGAAGAGGGGAGCACAGAGGGGTGGGACTTGGCTCTTTTTTTCATCACTCCAGTGTTCACTAAACAGACACAAAAGGAGAGCCACGATCATTCTGCATGTGTGCTGAGGGTCACTGCGAGCATTCAGGGGCCCAATAAGAACCCTAACACTGCTGATCATCAAACACTCAACTTTGAAGTCAAGCAGCACTTATTCCTAACACTGATTGGACAATGGTCACTTAATAAGCGTATTTTTCCATAAATTTATTAAAATGGGAGCAACGTTCAACTTTAGTGCAACACTGAACCTGGTGTTTTTTCTTACACTGATTTCAAATTGAAAACTTGAATACCCTTCAGGCACACCATTTCTAAATATAAAACCCAACAATAATTAATCCAAAAAGACTATATTGGTCTTCCAGTAGTCACAAGGCACCTTTAAATATTCTGGATACAAACCTTCTCTGGGTTAAACCTTGTCTAGGTCAGGCATGTCCTCTGTATCTATGTCTCCACCCTACCTCACAGTTTCTCTTCAGTTTCTCTTTCTCTTCTCTTTTAAGCTTGGAGATTCTAGCTGCTCTTGTGTGATTTCAGGAAGAAAAAAAATGTCATGATAAAAGGACTCTGTGACAATATGCACAAGCTGAATACACATCTCTGTGGTATTCAAGTGGCTGTGGATTGAATGCTAATGAGGTGAGCGCAGCTGTCACAGCAAAGCTTAGCAAGTCAATTGCATCAGCGATGACCCCACTGCGTCTTCACGGGGACCTTTCACCGATGGCAAGCGAAAAGGGTTTTATGTGCATAAAAGGCACTTCATCTAAGCCAGCCCACTAGCTCTCATGTTGGCCAATTTCACCCATTAGTTCAAACTTAAAATTGTGGAAAAATTGAAAGAGGACACTGAAAGAAAAATGTACTTTGTTTTAGAACAGTGGTAGGCCTGAATGTATTTTATAGCAGGAGTTTTTAAAGTTTTTGTAGTTACGGACCTTTTTTCTTTACTGTCCAATATTCCAGGGGCTTCCTTAGTGTAGATTTATTTAAGATACATTATCCAAACATTCAAGTACAAGACTTATTATTTATTTTGTAAATTAATTTATTTTGCCCATTTGTTGAGACTATTTGGTTTTCCAATTCTCGTTGTCCTTTTTATGAAAATTGTAATTATATTTGAATTTATATAATTTACAGTTTTGGGGTTATTAAGGTTTGGATTAAATTCACTCAAACAACAATAACAATTTAAATAAATATGGCTAAATTTGGCCGAAATGGAGCATAATTATGTTTTTAAGTAATGAAAATGACTTTCAGTATAAAATATTTTTTTTTACCTTTTTTCCTCACCACCCAAGTTTAGGTGGAACAATCCAGATAAAGTAAATGCCAGCTTTTCAGTCCTATGGATTTTTTCTGTACAAATTAGTAATAAATATCCAGAGTGTGTAAAGAAGTAAAACAGTTCATCAGCAACAAATTCAACCTTTTAACTGTCAGGCTCTAAAACCCCAATCACAATCAAACCAATCTCATCAAGTCAGGTCAACAGCATGTCAGGTGTTTGGAAAAAAATAATTACATGTACTTTCAGGTCCCACATACAGCAGAGCTGTGATCACAGGGTTTCTATCTGAAAAACAGAATCTGTTGTGGAATGAAGGGGCAGGAAGGAGAACAGGATCCAACAGATAATGCTTGTGGAAAGTACACCAAACTTATCATCATGCTCTGAGCTTGCTGAACTTTTTTCTGCTGCTGCACTTGTAATTGAAAACTGGGTGAATTAGGCACACAAAAATCTGACACATGAACTTAAAAAGATGAAATCAAATCTGTGTTTGGAAATTTCAAGTTTAGTGCATATGTTTAATAATATCTTTATCCTAATTATATTTACATATTATAAATATTATAACATTTATATTAGAAATAAAATGTCTTTTTAACATATATATAACTTTGAATAAATATGTCTTTTATTGTCTATCTTTGAGTAACACATCCAAAAATGTGCCAGTGTCTAGAATGACATCAGTCTAATGTCGGAATATATTTAATAAACTAACACTGGACAACATTTGGTTGAGATTTGCTTATGCTGACATATTGTCTGGCTCCTCATCAAAACATTACATAATAAGTTTCTCAGTACACTAAAGCTACAGATGTTTTTCCTGCCTGAACACAGATTTGTCACAATGTTTTGGTACGTCTAACATAGAACTGTATTTGTACAAATCCTTAGTATATTGTGTATGTTATATATGTTGTATATGTTGTATATGTTGTATATTGTGTTTTATCCCCCTCTGGACAAAGTGTTGAACAAAGCTTGTTTTAAGTCTGTACAGTCAAATCATACTCCTTTGTGTGGCTTAAGGCTATGTCACTGTTTAAGGGTACATGTTTACCAGTGTAACTTTTCAAATACTAAAGTAAACATCATGCAAGTGCCTTTTGGAGATTAGAGTTAGTATAGTATTAATACACATAATACCAAATTTTAGCAGCCAACAGTGCATGTTTATATAGTTTATTGACTGCACACCAATGCTTTTGCTGATTGACTTTCACTGCCTCGTTTTCATTTCATAACACAGCTGGCCCCACACAGACTGCTCCATTATCAGTGTAGATAACACACCGCTACTCTTTTCCCCTCACAAAAATATGCTGTATAAATACCGGATCTGGGCATGGCCATACAGATGGAACAAAACTGTGTAAAAAGTACATGGGACCAAGGATAAGAAAAGTCATGTGGAAAATAACTGTTGGATTCAAATTCCATTGCGTGTGGGCTGTGATAAGAGCATGACCCTGTCTTTTAGGATTAGGACCTTGTAAACAAAGGGAAGGTGTAACCAGGAGCCGTTTTTAAAATAATTAAAAAAAAAATTTAGTTAACATGTTTATTGAGCTTGTTCCTGGTGTTGGCTTATTTTAAAAAAGAGTTACTTTCATTGAAAACACTTATTATTCATGATTCAAAATTTTACACATACAGTATGAGGTTAAATGATACAGGATCTGTAAATAATCTGCAATTAAGTACTTTGGCGAAATCATCTGAACACTGTTTTAGAAGTCATGTGCAATGTAAGGCAGTGTTATGAATCAAAACCTTTACTGTTCTTGATCATTGCATGATAAGATGATCCCCACACCCAAAAGACAAACAAACCAGCAGTATATCAGCAGATGCTACAGAATTCCAGGCTGCAGAGGAGGAGTTGCGGTGCACTCATGTCCTAACACTGACCAGATCCTGCATTTCATCATCATGACATCACACAACTTAGACAAGTACTTACTTTAGAGAGACTGAGGCAGATAACAGACGGTTAACAGTTTTACAGACAGAAGCATATTGTGTGTAAGAGGTAAATAAGTTTGTTTCTATAAAGGGAATTTGAACACACAAAAATTTATAACAGCAAGCCTTGATTGCACAAATTATCACCATCATTTCAGAACAAAGAAAATAGTTTACAATTTATAACTATACATAGTAGATTATATTGACTATATTGTGGTAGATTGCAAAAGAGTATTACCTGTAAAGTGTTGCAGGAACAAATTAAAAATAACACAAATTAAAAAAGTTTTAATCCTATAGTTGGCCTTAAAACCTTAATATGAAGGCAGTAGGCAGAGAAACAGTTATTATTTGTTGAATTCACCCTCATGTACGTACATAGCCCCAGTAAAGCTGGCATAACCTGTACTCATTTGTACTCAAATGTTTTAAAAGTCTGTATTTAATTGGTCATAAAAAATGAACCATGGGTAGAGCTAAGGGTTGCTGCTGTTTCTGTTTTTGAAATAATAATAATAATAATAATAATAATAATAATAATAATAATAATAATTAAATAACTTTGTTATGATCAATTAAATTGTTGTTCTTTAAAGTAGTAATTGTTGTTGTATATGGTAGTAAATAAAGTGCAATTACCAATATCATGTCATATAATATGTCATAGAATATGTAATATGTAAAAAAAATAATAATTTAAAGGATTGTAAGTGAGTGTAATATTCAGGGACAAAAAAATAAAACAAGACCCTGGCCCCAGTGACCAGAACAACAAACATTTGTACAGAAATGATAGTAAATACATGGCATAACACTGTTTTTTTTTTTCTTTTCAGTTTTCAGTTTAACATTCGTTAAATGTTAAACCATACTTCCTAAGATCTACAGTTACATTAGTGTTGTTAGTTTTACTACCAAATGCGACAAACTGCTATGTATAACCTGGCCACCACATTGTGAAATATCTGGCTGCTGCCAACAAAATCTCAAAACTTTTATAAAACGGTGTGAAATAAGATTTGGTTAAGTAGTTATATTTTATTTCACAGAAATTACACTTTTTATATTTATTAAAAGGTCACAGAGAGCGTCCTCTGATACCATTCTATAAGTGTGTCAGGATATTCTTGTGAAGAGCATGAGTCACCATTCTCAGAAAAACACTTGTTGCTTTCACGTTGTGTCAGCAGAGAAAAGATGAAAACAAGACAGAGTGTGTGGAGGCGTGACAGAGTCTTGGAGCAGAGTCAAGCATGAGCTTCCCAAAAGCACAGGGTTCCCAAATTCCACCAAAATAATATATGCCAAATTAACCAAGAGGATAACAAAGTTATATACAAATAACAATATGGGACTAATTCGCACAACTGGATTGAGTTAATTTTCTTCATTTTTTACTTAACTTCAGTAACCACTTTCTCCTTATCACACAACCATGAAGTGTGAGTCTGCACTTTATAACTGTTGTCACTCAGTGACACTTGATAACCCTAATGTTAAAGGCTTTTCTTCAAAGAAAAAGCAAAGAGACATTTGGCTGTACCTACATCAGAGTTTATTCGAAGTAGCTGCGACAGGCGGTAGGGAGCAGAGGGATCATTTTTCCAAACTGGGATCTGTTGTCTTTAGTTGAACAATGACCGAAACAGAAACAGAAGCTGGGGTCAGCAAAGATGGACAGACTCGACAAAAGGTTTGTACTGCTCAATGCAACAACCTGGAGCTAGATTTGCAAACAGCTGTGTGTTTGGAAGCTTGGCAAATGGTTTGTTTAAGGCTTGCTCTGCCTGTTTGGAGGAATGCCTGGTGTTGAATTTATACACACACCCAGACATGGACCATATTGCTGTCTCTGTTATCCATATGCACACTGATATTCATATTTCAGAAACTTTCTAATTCATCATCTGTACATGACAAATGTGCAGCTCAAAGGAGTGTCCAGGGAGTAACAGGATTATTGCTTTCTAAAGCAAATTTTAGCTGTATGCTTATTATTATTGTAACATATACTGTATAATATATTAATTTAACTTAACAGTGTTTAAATGCAATAGCATTTAAAAGTAGTCATGTGTCAATGCAATAGTCATGTGTAAAAGTTAGTGACCCTCTTTGAATTCTATGTTTGTTTGTGTAAAAACATAATAACAATCTTCTAACTGTAGCGGTGTATAGTATTAGGCAAATACAACTTGAGATGAACAACAATGTACGTCTTTCTTTTTTTCTTTTATTCTTTTTTTTTTTTTTTTTACCATTTTTCTGTGAAGCCAAAAAGTCCATGAGAGCAAAAAAAAAAACTTGCGGGCAATACTAAGTACCTCCTTACTTGTTCCAAAAGGTTTAAAGGGTGTAGGATGCAGCCAGGTGCTGCTAATCATTAGCCCTTGATTAATTGATCTTCAGCAGGTGTACAGACCTCTACAAAAGCAGACATTTTGGCAGTTTCCTGGTCTGGAGCATTCAGGTGTGAGTTAACACAATGCCAAGAGGGAAAGACACAAGCAATGGTCTTAAAGAAGCAATTGTTGCTGCACATCAATCTGGAAACAGTTATAAAACAATTTGGAGATCCACATCCTACAGTGGGAAAGATTATTCATAAATAAAAAGCATTCAAGAGAGTTGGCATTCTTCGGAGAAGCGGACATCCCAGCACATTCATGCCAAGAACAGGGAAAAAAAAACAAAAAACAAGAGCTACATCTCAGACCCTACAGGCCTCACTGAGCATGTTAAATGTTAAGTTCATGAGAGCACAATTAGAAGAAGACTTAACAAGTACGGTTTGTTTGGAAGGGTTGCCAAGAGAAAGCTCTGCTGTATAAAAATAACATAAAAGCACATGAATGCGAAATGCATCTGAATGCATCACAAAGCTCCTGGAACAATGTTGTTTGGAGCCATGTTTGGCAAAAACCAAACAGCATTTCAGCAGAAACTCTTCAAGCATGGCATTGGAGGGATGATGATTTGGGCTTGTATTTGCAGCCACAGGACCTGGGCACCTTGCAGTTATTGAGTCAACCATGAACTCCTCTGTATACCAGAGTATTCTAGAGGAAAATGTGAGGCCATCTGTCTGACAAGTAAAGCTTGTCTAAAATTCGGTCATGCAACAGGACAACAACCAGAACCAGTAAAACTTCTCAGACTTCTTGTGTCTACTTCTTGCACTGGTAACTCTAAATGAATTTCTCCTTTGTCCAGAATGGAATGAGATTCATGTCTTAAAGTAACGATGGGCTATTTTTTTTCTTTACTTAATTACATAACTCCCTATGTATTAATTCATCATTTTGATGTCTTTGTATTTTTCTGCAATGTGTAAAAAAATAAATAATGAAATTTCAATGAATTAAAAGGTCTGTCCAAACCTTTGACTGGTATTGTGTGCACTAGTGATATTATAAAGGATGCAGCGCCTCGTGTTTTTAATTTATTTGCTTTGATCTAATCAACCAGAATTCTTATCCACTTGCTCATCCCTATTCCTGTTGCTGGTTATCATTGCACATTTTAAAATGCTTTCTGCCTGTAGAAAGTATAAGACTTGCCCTATATATTTTTTTCTTACATAAAATCCACAAAAGCTATAGAGGGTAAATATGTTCCACAGTGGATTTACTAACAGCTGAGCCTTTAGATGCAACATGCAGTGGTGTTTACAGTGCTTAGAAATCAGTACACAGAGTGCTAATAATTCTGTTAGTATAATTTCTTCCAGACACGCTTACAGATGTGGAGAGCACTCTCTGCAATAGAGTTCAGGCTGCATTCATATTAAAGATCTAGAGAACGCAATGTTCTTCTTCTAGTTGTGATTTACTGCAGAGAACTGAACAGATTTTTGCACTTCAGAACATAAATTAATTAAAAGTTGGTTGATTAAATGATGTCAAAAAAGCAAACAAATGTGAACAAAAGTATGGGATTGGCTTATGAAATACTACAAAAATCCTGGAATTGTGGTTAAAAGTACTGGTCTTCTGCTGAGGGCTTTACATAGAGCCTGAACAATTCCCTGCACATGCGCACACACACACACACACACACACACACACACACACACACACGTGAGGTGGCCTTTTTTAGTGGACAAAATATGAGGTTTTCTTTTCTTTATTTTTACATGCTGTGTGTACCCTATCACTTCATCCTTTATTGCTCTGGACACAGCTCATATGTTTCAGTTTGAATTAAACATGTAATTAATCAATTGGAAAACCAGTCAGAGGGTGTGTTTTTAAATGACATTTAAAAAATCTTGGTTGAAAAGGGCAGTTCATTGAACATTAAAAACATCTTGACTTTTGGCTAAGGATGACAAAGATTCTTTAATTGTTAGTAACTCCAGTATAACACACACTATATATATATATATATATTCTTCAACTCAATTTCAAAGGAATGCATGTCACGAAAGATTTTTCCTGGCTCTTTTTGTGGCATTAAGGCAGCTCACCAATAGTAACCTAAATGAATTTCACATAAATAAATAACTTTATTATTTTTTTGCCCACTGCCTGGAAGTCCCCCATCTGGATTTAATTATTCAAATATTTAAAAGCCTTTTACTGGATAATTACTTCACTGATTCAGCTGGCAACAAGTTATTTAACCCTAACTAATGTAATGAGTAGATTCACATTTCCTAAACACCATGTCAGTCAACATATTACGTGGTCAAGGCTTTACTTTGTTTCAAAAGGGTCAAATTATTGTCCTGCATCAAGAAAACAACTAAGGAGTTTGTTGGAACATAATGAAATTGGGTTAAGAACTGAAAACGCATTATTAAAACCTGGAATGATTGTGGTCTTCCATCATCTTCACGGAAGAAATATGGTCAGAAAAACTTCCTGAATGAGCGTGATGGGAGATCACTTTAATGCTTAGTGGAATAAAACAATGAAAGTAAGGGCATTTCCACATCCACAGGTCCAGGTCATTTTCAGGGCTGTTGGTTTTAGCTAGGATTCATAATTGCGAAATTTCTTAAATTGTGAAAGAGTGATTCAGAGAGCATGAGACATCATTTTCACTTAAATTTTGGATAGGGTGCCACAGAGTCCAGACCTTAACCCCACTGAGAATTTTTGGAATGTGCTTGAGAAGGCGTTATGCAGTGGTCCTATGGTCCCATCATCAATACAAGATCTTGAGCAGAAATTAATTTGACTCTGACCTTAAATGAATGTTGTGAGATTGCATAAGCTTATCAAGATGATGCCATGGACGTATTCAAAGCAAAAGACAGTCCAAAGAAATATCATGACTTTTTTTTGGCTGTGCAGAGTGTATGTGTGTGTTTGTGTATTTTGTATTGTGTTGTACTGTATTGCACTGTATATACTAAAAGAACAAAAAAGTTTACATTAAAGAGTTTAATCATGCAAGAAAAATATGCAATTATGAAATATGACATATGACATATGAAAATAATTTTAAATCTGAGTATGTAACTATTATTGAACTATTTTGAAAGCATAAATTAAATACTTATATACATAAATAAAATACAAAATTTTACAATTGAACATATCTCCATTTACATTCAGGAAGGAATCAATATCAGGCAAACCTACTATAATTACACTATAATTATCTACAGTATATAATTGGTATATAATTAACATAGACAACATGGTTTCTTCAGTTGTAATCAGACTATAGAGAGACTACAAGTAGATATTTTCCATCTTTATTTTTAAAAGAATAATCTATATATAATTCTCTGCTATTCTTTCATCTCATATCCCACCGGGTTATGACCAGGTCCTGGGGATATTTTCATCTCTGGTAAATCTTACAACATCTTACAGTAAGCTCATTACCCTCAAAAACACGCAGTTCACAGTGTTGCAATTTGACAATAAAAAGTGAACTGCACTGTATCCTGAAATTCTGCCTTTTACCAACCAACATTCAGTTTAATTCAGACTGATTAGCAAAATACCAGTGTCAAACATAATTCATACATTATGTAACTTAACAATTGAATATGTAACATGTTGACTGCAATGTACCAAGTATTGTGTTCAAAAATCTTTTAACAGCACCTTCATTTCCAGTTTTATGTCTCCAGTGAGCATTCTTTCACATGTGCAGTTATTCAGTTTTTCACATTCAGAAAGCCAGTAACTCCATTTCTCGACATTCACTTACACTCTTATGGATGGTAGACATGAGGAGCTATTTTTGCTTTTTACTATAGGATGGCAACCTTCAAAAAGACATTAGCTTCAGTTCAGTGCTGATACAAGCATGATGGGAAGGGCAGGCTTACTGATACTCTGGTGTCTACCACTGCTTATCTTGTGAAACTTTAACCTCTCTATTCAATGCCACTCTATTTTCACTTGCTCATGTCCCGCTTCAGCAGGTGACTTTTCCAGTTCATTCTACGTATGTGGACCTGATCAATTATTTACCCGAGGAGAAAGCTCTAGCATTTACAACAATTGGGAAAATGTTGAGCAATAACTGATGCTAGTGATTCATAACTGTAGAGTTGATCAAGACTTCAGACTGGAGATAATGATGTTGTTTAATAGACGTTTTCATGCTTATTGAATTCAGATACAAGTTCTGGACTGATTCCTAACGAACAACAGCACTTTTATTATTAATAACTGTAATCACAAATGCTATTATCTATTAATATGACTTTGAAGATGTCATATGGATAGGATTTTTTTTTTTAAAGAAATAAAATAAAAAAGATTGTATTCGTTTGTGACATTACATTTAAAGGGTAATAGCAGGTAAGAAATATAATCCCCTAGGGTCTCTTGTTCTCGACCTATTAAACAAACCCTGTAAGATACGGCTTTAACTGAGCTTTACAGACCCTTTTGGATACTGCTGTACATAATCTCACATTTTTATGTATATCACATTATTTTAGGCTATTTATACACTCGATACCCAGCTTTCATAGTTTCATGTTTTTGTAGTTTGCTGTAAGGAATTTATGGATAACTGGATTGTTTTTCATGCAAATGAACATAAAAATACAGAAATTGTAAATAATATACGCTGCATCTAACTATACTGATTTATTAAAGTTATACATTCAAATTTATCAGCATTATCAAAGCTTTCTGAAACTTCAGCTCTGTGAGATAACAATCTGTAATTTTATGGAACTCCTGTGTAACAGTATATACTAACCCCTATTATACACCTTATCTTTATGACAGATAAACAACCAATGCCTAGTGACATAAAAAGCAAACATTGTTTTTCATGTTGCAAATGCAGTACATACACAAATTTTAACTGGCCTGGTTAAACTTACTGACCATGAACTCATGGTATGCTTTAAATGGAAGCTCTGGATGAAGTCATAAAGTAAACAAGCCCTTTGTTCATTCAGCTGATTTTGAACTGTGAGGTCCTTTAACCTCACAGAACCTCACAGATCGAAAAAACAAACCAATGTCAGAATACTAAGACTAAACTAGAGTATTAATTCGACTTTGAAATAAACATCTTAATTTGGTTTTGACAGATGTACCAGAGGGTTGTAACCCTTTAGTAACCCTTGAGTGAAGCAGGCCATGGCAGACAGAAAATTGCAATATCCCAGCTTGAGGAAAGCTGTTCGTTCATGTAATTCAATTAAGTTTAGTAACAATTTTATGTTGTAAAAAGGACAGAGCATAAATATTGGTGGACTATTGTCCTCTATCTTGGACCACCCAAGTGATCTTTGTTATTTCACAGTGTAGGCTGAGTAGTCTGAATTTCAGAAAAAGTAACTTCAGGTACATAAGATTTTACCAATATTAAACTACCTGCACCCGCAATGATGATTTTATGAGTTTATCAAGTGAAAAGGGTATTCAATGTTATAATGCATGTGGCTCTGCTTTGCAATACTACACTGCATTTTTATTCTCCTTGCTCTCGGTTATTTAAGACAAAGGGAAAAAAATGGCTGGGGCAGAAACATGAAACAAGACAACTTGTTTCAAAGGGCAATTTTGCATTTTCCACTGTAAAGAGGAATTAGTGTAGTTACAGTCTATAGAATATTTTTATTTCATTCTTTTTCTTCTGCCCTGTTCCCCATTACATTTTAGTAAAACTTTTAATCTATGTTCATAAATTACTCCAGGCACCCCTAAGCCAACAGTTTTAACTGAAAATCTCCAAGAGTGAATATCCCTCTTATCTCTTCATGTCAAACAGCAGTATTTCCTCCACCAAGACTTGGACAGCGTCCTCATCTTATTAGGTGTCCGCTTCTTCAACCTGTGCTGCTGGCTGTCCATGTTCTGAATACTGGCAAGTATTGCTGCATCAAACACCTCTTTCAAGTTCTTCTGGGTAAGTGCTGAGCACTCCATATAAGACACAGCATGCACCTCCTCAGCACATGTGTAGGCCTCTTGTGGCTCCACTGGACGCTCTTTGTACTTGGCCAGCTGGATGAGAATGTTGACATCTTGGCGGAGGTCAGCCTGTGTGCCCACTAGCAGGATGGGTGTGCGTGGACAGTGCCGTCGGATCTCAGGCACCCATTTCTCCCTGACATTCTGGAACGAGGATGGTGTGACGACACTGAAGCACAACAGGAAGACGTCAGCATTGGTGTAGCACAGAGGTCGCAGTTTATCAAACTCATCCTGGATAGGAAATGCAGAAAAAAGTTTGTCAAGGACACCAAATCTATTAGTGGATAGTCCTGAATTATATCAGAGGTAGGAAATTCATTCATTTATTCTGCATTAACACTTGTATTGTAGTGCTCTAAATTTACATTGTATTTGAACAGTTTCTAGGTTTAACGGGATCAAAACATTTTCAGGTAATATGTACTACCTAAATTCCAGAAAAGTTATGACATTTTAAAAATTTGAATAAAAATGAAAATAGAACATAGAGAACCATAGAGAATTCGGCTTGTAAAGTTTTTGTGCTATAGATACAATCCTTGATTAGGGGTCAAAGAGGGACTTTGAATTCAGCCTTGCGTTAAAAGCTAGTTAGTTTTGTAGCTCACATTAGGCATAAAAAAAACAACACAGACAGTTCAGAGACAATTCAGAATGATTTAAAAGCAAATATTAAGTAGATGAAGTATTGTTTAAGATGACAACATTATCAGATGAGTTTTCTTGCTGAAACTACTTTGATTACTGTTTTTGAATGTGGGCTTTGGCATGTAGCTGCTTTCTCCTCAGTTCTATGGACCGTACCAGCCCATTTCACGGCGTGGCGTGATACATATAGTTAAACGTTCTAGTGCCGTTATCATGTGTTGTCATCACTCGCAGAAGGCCTCTTTCCTAATCTGATTTCTCGGTCAGAACTACTGTTGTATACATCAGGATATAAAATATATTTCAGTAGGACTTCATCCAGATCTGTGATATCAACCAGCACTTAAGATAAAATCTAACAAAATAGAGGGGTTTATTAACAAAACTTTCCACCACTTTCACTTTTCCTCATAAACCTTTGGACTGGAACTAGTTCACATGGAAAACGCCATTTCCTTAAAGTTGAGTTAACTGGGATTTTCTCACCACAAGGGAAAAACATTCATGATTCATACCAGTTAAGCTTTTTTAAAATGTTAGTTATAAAGTTAATTACCGTGGTTGCAGTGACTAATATAAACAACATTTCTTTAGCTGGCTGGCAGATGCCATTATAAACTTTCATTTACTCAAACAAAGAAAATCACAAAACTTTATACTGGGTCTATATGCATCTGCTCAAGCTCATACTTCTTTAGATAGCTTCAATTTGATTAGATGCTTATAAATGACATTTTAAAATGTCACCATGTCACCTTTTGAAAACAAATTCATTATTAATAATAAATATTTATTTTTGCTAACATTATCTTGCTTCCACTTGCTTGTCCCCAGACCCCAAAATGAAATCTAAATCATTCTTTCTCTATCAAGACAGCAGTGCTACTTCATGTCATCCTGGCAGACTTCCCTGCTCACTCTTTCCCCAGCCCGCTTGGCTCCTTAAAACACACTGGTCTCACGTTTCCACTGACTCGCCCCAGCTGTGCCTCGACCAAAAGTAGGCCTCCTTTTTCCCGGATCATGAATCATTTATCACAATTACAGCACTTCCTATTTGCAGTCCCCTAGAGCTGGTTCTTCCCTAATGCACTGCTATATACAGTATTTGACTGATGTAAAATTATTTCTACATTCCCACAGGAGGAAGCAGTAAGTCCACTCTGGTAAACTTTACCAAAACTCAGTATCGTTCTTGCTGTATCAGCAAAAACATCTGAGCAATTCATTACTTACTTGGCTTTATTCTACTTTTACTCTGTCATGACCAATTGAAAATCTATCTCTTTTCACTTCCTCTACATATTCAGAGAATAAACAACTACTTAAGGAGTGTACAGAAACAAAACCAGAGCTTAAGTCAGCACTCTTGCATAAACAATGTGTCATATGTTTACATAATGAGAGAATCCAGAGGCTACACAGACAGAAGCTGCCTTCCGTAAGGTGCATGTGTGAGGTGATGTGTTGTGATCAGAGGAATGCTGCACTGACCTGGCCTGCGGTGTCACACAGCTGGAGTTTCACAGGCTTGCCATCAACTGCGACAACCGCTGCAGAAAAAAATAAAATCCAAATCAGAGACCACCATATGTCTGGTGGGACTTCCTTCCTCTCTCCCCCACACTGGTATGGGGGACAGACTAGGATAATAGCAGTCTATTGAAACCTATTATGGAGTTTTCAGGCCACACAGACTTTGCTCCCATCTAATTTTATCATATAATTCCTTTTAGTGTTGGGAAAAAATTTTTTTTTGTTACAATGTACATGTAATGCAAATATGTGCAGAAAGTTACAACAGTTATGTACACAGATGCACAAAAATATGTGGACACATGACCATCACACATGCAGAAACATGTTGGTGTAATGGTCCAATGTTGGTGTATATTAATGCCCAGATCCAAAACAGTGGGTATTAATATAAAGTTGGAAGGCTTTCCTAAAAAAATTTTGGAGATGGCTGCAGGGATTTGTATATTTAGCCACATGAGCATTAGTAAGGTCAGGCACTGATGTCACATTAAAAAGGCCTTG
>JAOVVA010000041.1:19718390-19731046 GCA_028565275.1 Leiocassis micropogon | reverse complement strand
TGTTCCATTATTTCACAGTATCATTCTCATATTACATATCTGTGTCTTATTTATTCATAGAGTTATTTATTTCATCAAGTCCTATTTATTTATTTAATTTTGAACTCTTTGGAGTTCCATACTCTGGAGGCAGTGTTATGAATTTGCGGGGTGTTTAGGGGGCAACATCATGTGGCAATAAAATGGCCACCTGATTGTATGCTGTAATCAAAGCTAAAGGTGGCTGAATGAAATCTTACCGACTTTTTGGCCAGGTGGTTTATAAAGGGTTAATAATTGAATAATGCTAAAATTCACTGTCTATTATTATCTGTTGTGACAGTACAAACCACTAAGCAAAAATGAGAAGAGTAAGGCTGTCTTGTGTTTACTTACAGGTCTCATTGCATTGGATCTCACAGGAAACATAACTGTAGGTGAGAATAATTTCTCTTGATGTTTTCATTTATTCTTTATAAGGAATTACAATTCGTGGCGGCACGGTGGCTTAGTGGTTAGCACTGACGCCTTGCAGCTCCAGGGTCCAGGTTCAGTTACCGGCCAGGTTCGATTCCCGTCGATGTTCTCCCCGTGCTTGGTGAGTTTCCTCCGGATACTCCGGTTTTCTCCCACAGTCCAACGACATGCAGATTAGGCTAATTGGCATTCCCAAATTAGTGTGAATGAATGTGTGAATGAGTATGTGAATGTGTATACAATATGTTTATGTGCCCTGTAATGGATTGGCAACCTGTCCAGGGTGTAAGTCTTTTGGGGTAGGCTCTAGGACCCCTGCAACCCTGTATACAGAATTAAGCAGTATAGACGATAAGTGTGTGAATGAGGAGGAAATATATATTGCTTGCAATGACCTAAAATAATGGTTGGATGTAAGAAGAAATTAAAGGAAAAACATGGACAAATAAGAAAAAAGTGAAAAAATAAAGTGAGAGAGGAAGCTATATAGACAATCAAAAAAAAGAATATGAGAAGATAAGAGAAAATTATTTTTAGTGAGCTGATCATGAGAGAGTAAAACATAAAATAGATACAAATATACAAAAATGCTATCTTGTTTAGGTGACTCACAAATGTAGCACTATGTCAATATGTGAAAAGATAAAGGATGTTCAGATGATGTAAGTAGCAACTATGAGTAACATGTTTCATGTTGATAAGCCTAGAATTTACCATTTTGAAATAACCCCAGATCATTACACTGCCTCCAGAGGCTTTTACAGTGCTCACTATGCATGATGATTGCATCGCTTCATCTGCTTTCCTTCTTACCCCGACTCACTGTGAAATTGAGTAAATCTGGACTCATTCAATCACATTACCATTCTCCATTGCCCAATCTCCAAAGTCCAATCTTTTTTGCTCTCTAGCAAAGTGAAGCCTTTATTTCCAGTTAGTCGCATTAACAAGTGGTTTTCTTATGGACACAAATCTGTTTAGGCCTAATCCTGTAAGTTCTTGTCACACTGTGCATGTAAAACTGCTTTTACTTTCACTATTAACAAAGCTGTGATTTCCACTGTCAACTTATTATCATGCAACTTCACCAAGTGTTTAAGTGATCTTCAATCACTGTTCATTTATGACTTTTTCCGACTTTTTTTTTTCATGAAATTGATGGTTCAGCATTATCCTAGCAGGTTTTAATAATGCAGTGGACAGTTATTAACCCAAATGCATATTTTTTTCCTTGCTTGCTTCAGGACACTAATTTGACCATTCTGAAACAGTCACTTTTTTCTGTCCAGGTAGATTAATGTTGCTCTAATAAATTGTTAAGGTGTTTCTACATCAGGAAAACCCTTCAAGGCTCCAGGACGAGTGGGAGACTCTCCTCTTCCTGGGTGTGGCCTATATGCTGACCACACAGTAAGCTTTTTATTTTTAACTAACACTAGTAAGCTAGTTAAATATTAGCTTGTGTTAGTATTAGTATCTATATCACATCCATATAGTTTACAGTTTGAGAATTAAATAATATTTGAATGTACTCTGTAACTGTGACTTTAAGGCTTGTTTCTGTGTTTAGGTGGGTGCTGCAGCAGGTTGGTGCTCTGTAATACTTCAGAATCAGAATTGTTCAGCATTTTTGTCTCTAAATTGTGCATTGTATTTTGTATATGTTTGTCTATCCCAGCATCAGGTGATGGAGACAACATAATGTGCTACTGTCCTAGCTTTCAAATTGTACAGTTGATGAGACAGGTATGTAATCTGTGCTTTAAATAAGTATTATAAGCAACAACTGGTGAGAGATCCATTGTAACTCCATTTCAGCACATACAATATACAACAGTACTGTAAAGTATCCATTTTTTAAATGCAAATTTAATGTCTACTGTGTATCTGTAATAAGATAAGAAATTTTATGCATTTGTTTTGTTTATTTTAATGTTGATCATTAATTTGACAATAGACTTTGCATCACATTATTTTGCCATCTTCATTTTGTCTAAATCTTTTAGTTTGAATTTTGCACAATAATGTAACTTGCATTTATTCTAAAGTTTTATGGCTTGTTAACACTCAGAGATTTTGGAAGTATTTGCAGGTTTTACATACAGATAAACTGCATATTAACTTACAAAAGCAAAAGGAAATACTATTGTGTGATATGTGAAACCACATTGTGTGATACAGATATAGACTCTAATTGATATTCTGATCTGTATGCATTGTCTAAAATGTGTAGAATCTTCCACATGTCAGCCTTCCTTTTTTCTTTGCCTACAAGGGTCTGTCTCCTAAAGAAGCCTGTTGTTCTGTCCTTGCCGATATAAGGAACAGAACAGGAGAAGATAAATGCTTTGAGATTGCACTTATTGCTTTAAATCTGAAGGTAAATTATATATTTCTGAAGGAATTATATATTTCCTGGCACAGTCTGCTTCATAATTTGGCACAATTTGTATGTTTAAAGGAATGATTAATGTACCGAGTGTAAATATGAGCAAATTGCAACACATGGACATACGTACTTGCATTGGTCTTACTGTATGTATACTGCATACTACACAGCTTAAGAGAAAAAATATACATACAGAGTCAGCCAAAAAATGTTTAAGCCAAAAAAAAATTATGTATAGTATACTACTATAATCTGAATATTATCATAATAATATCACATTGTTATCATAATAGTATTATATATATCAATATATTACATATAGCAATAAATTTAGTATTAAAATATTTATAAAAATATTTTACATTTTTTTTATTCATATTTTTTAAAGTCACCTTAAAGTAACATCTTCAAGGTGATCTGTAAATTCTTAACCTTAAGGCTGGTTCTTTCAGGGAGAAGTTGGTGCAGCTTCCTCAGTGGAATTCCCATATACTTTCTGGAACCAGGGAATGGATTCAGTGGAAAAGCATGTCCTTTCTTATTAAATTTTCGATTTCTTCTAAACAGGATAAATGTTCAAATATAAAATTTCAAGAGATACAAATCCTGTATTAAATTGTTTTGTACAGTAATCTGAATGCATAATTTTTTGTGTACTGAAGTATTTTAAAATGGATTTTATTGAATAATTCTCATGTTTTAGGTTCATTTCATTGCAGAAAATTTTATTCTTGTCTTAAATTAGTACAATTAAAATTAATATATCCTGTAAAGACTCCCCCAGGGATAGGCTCCAGACTTTCCGCGACCTGTACAGCCAAGGTTCTCATACTTGATATTCAAAGGTCCTCATGTGATTTATATTCAAGGTCAGAGGTCTGGACCGATTGGTTATAAGCAAATAGATTGATTACAACTTACAGTCTGAGACAAAATACATTTAAGCCTAGTGGAAAAACGAATGCCACTGTTTGACTGCAATCAGATGCTCAAAACAAAGCAACTCTAACATAAAAAGTAACATGCATTCAAGTGTCAAAGGTTCAAAATACACCCAAGGTAGTGCAAAAGAAATGGCACTGCTTGCCTGCAAATTGTTGCTTGTGAACCTGAGCAGCTCCAAATTTTTAAAGTTTACATGTGAAAAGTGTCTAAAATCTTCTTTTAACTGATGTTCATGCCTAAACAAACTTAATAAGCAAAGTGTATTTGTTTTCATGGCTGACTAAACTGTTTAAACATTAAAAGGACAACACAAGACACTGTAATATCAAAACGATTTAGAAGTAAAAGTTACATACTGCCCGAGGGGGTTGTTTGCTTGTTGCTTCTAAAATTAGTGGAAAATGCCAGCCATTATTTGTGGACAAATGAGAAATAAGCCGTGTTTGGGTGCACCCCGTCTTTCAGGCATGAGGAAAACAGAGAATTTCAACTAGCTGATCCAGGAGGACAGAAAGAGCCCCTGTCCTCTGTGACATACTCTGACACTTGATCTGTGTGATGTTAAACACTATAAGCTCACCTGCTGTCATTGTTGCATGACAAGAACGTTAAAGATGGAAACTATTATGTTTAGCTTTAATCTTGGGACAGGATCGCTGTAACACTACTTTATTACATTGAATCGTTACATTCCTAATACAAGGTGTGGGCTGGGTCCAGATCTGAATCGGAGTCCGGGCTTTGAGAAGCCTTGCTGTACACAACAAGTAATATAGAGAATGCATGAATGAATTATTGAATTTATAAATATATACAAATATAATTTTATTATTATATGCCATATTATTTTGTTTTTTTAAAGGTAATTTGTTGGTTGTAATGACAAGTGTCATAAAGAGTTATAATTTAATTCATTTAATTTTAATAATAAAGGAATAACCTGTTTGATTCAGCATTTATTAACACATTTAGCATTTATTAACACATTTATTCAGCATTTATTAACACACACACATGCAGACTTATTGATTACTGATTCATATTCACACCAGCCTCTGCCACGTTTCACTAATGACGTAATTTTTACCTCTTATGATAGAGGGCAGGATTGCAGTAGTAACGAGTGAGACGGCCTTACATCTATGAACTCATTATCGATGTTGTGCAGTGTAGGGAATTGTAGTTTTTCGGCCTGTGGTTTTCCAGCCGTGTACGTTTCAGGTCTTGTAAAACAGAACTACAACTTCCGGGAATCCGGCCCCGCTGTTTGTGACGCAGTGTGTTTGAAGAGCCGCTATTTCCTGGTTGAACAGTCAGCCATTTTGGGTTTCAAACGAGGAGCCTCTGGTCTGAGGGAGTAGCTAGCCGGAGAGTTACTTTTTTAATCAGAGGAGATTTACTGTTTCTACTTCGTTCAAACCGACCGAAGTGTTATTTAAGAAGAGGAGTTACTTCCACAGAATCAAATCCACGATGAATCCGGAATAGTAAGTGGATTGATCACGGGATAGCCTGCTAGCTCTTACCCAGCTAGCGATAGCATTTTTTCCCACAGTGATCAGGTTTGACAGCTAGCCAGCAGGTTAACTATCTTTTAGTTATCTTTCTGTCAGCAGAGGCGACTTGCTTACCTGTGTCAAAATCAAACCATTTATCTTCCCTTTAGACTTGTTAATTCTTAAAATATTGTTTTTCATCCAGTATGACGCTTACGTCTAGTTTACTTTAATAACTAGCAGGCGGTTATTAGCCGTTTGGATTGACTAGCCGTTTATTAAGGTTAAGTAGCTAACTGTTGATTTTTGGCCTTACTGCAGTTACATATTAATGTAGCCGGGTGAGCGGAAGATTTAACCATGTAGGTAGGTGTTTAAGTTTAGTTGGATATCTGTTTTAAAGATAAATAATTAATATGAGGATTGTTTATGAAAATAGATAGCACGTAAAATGGCTACAATTACATAAACTAGGATTTTACTGTTTCCACACTTTCATTGAGTAACTCTGTCAAGTTGTGCTAACCAAACATTTAACACTACCGCTGGATAATTACTTACTGTCACAGGATTTATATAGGTTATACTCAAACTACGAAAAGTAAAATTTTAATAAGAAATGAATCTCATATGTGTTTTGTTTCATATTTCGTTGAAGGCAGATATCCAGAGAGCAGAGTTTGTAGATTACTCAGGATTGTCTTGCTCATAGATTTCTCTGTATATTTATTACAGTGTAAACCTATCTGATCAGGCAGTTGGGTGATTTTACACATAATCAACCGTACTTGTTCTTTTTTGTGATTGTTTACACCAAAACAAAAAAAGTAAAGCAATAAATTGTGTGTCAACATCGTGTATTTTCTGGTCTCTGAAAAAGTGGGGAAAAAAATCTATATCTATTGTCAGATTAACCATATTTGTGACGTTTCAGATATGAACTGATACACTAGAGCTAACCAGAAATAAAAAGAAGCCATGTTGTTTCTTTTGCCATAGACCATCGAGCAGACTGGTAGTGCTTCATGCTTCGTTTCATTATTCTTACACAGACAGTGCTGCCATGACCATTGTCACAGCTTTGCCAAGATGATAATCTCACCATTTTACAAATCCATTCCTGTTTTCTTATGGGTTAAAAAAGCGATAAGTGCAAGTTTAGGAAAGGAAGCCACCCTTCCTCCGCTCAGCTGTGTGTTAGTCATGTGCGCGTCACATGCCAGATGACGCGGCTCTTACAAACCTTTATGCTAAATGCTGAACAACTGGAAATACGCTTGCCTCCAGGATGTGTTGCAAATCATTCACATTGTGCCACTTTCTACTGGTATGATTTGAATGAAAGGTTTATGGGCATAGGTTTTGCCGGTATCAACATCTTGTTGATCTCTCTTGACTTTTTTTATTTATTTATTTTTTTGCAACAGGCACATTTTCTATAAAAGGTATAGTAGATGTTACCCAGGTTTGTGTAGTGTAGAAATTTTTTCCTTTCGCACATTGTCATGTAAAGACCTCAGTCTGATAAAGCTAGTTTGGAAGTTAATGTTGGTCGTTTGTAGTGTGGGCGTAGGGATGCATCACAATTCAGTCCTAATGTTGTTTATCAGCAGATGTTGGGGCAGTGCAGTGCAAAAAACTGTACTTGCAAGGTCCAGCCTTCATAGGCCTTTAAATACTAGATGAAGCCAGAAAGACGCATCAGTTCCATCCATGAGAATAGTTGTTGTGCCAGATTTACTGAATGAAAGACCTGTTTTAAAAACATTATTGAAAAGAAATATGTCTTCATTAATTTTCTTGGAATATGATAGTGACATGCCTTGTGATGTGTGATTTTTATTATTATTGTCTACGTACTATTATATTATATGTCTAAAGTGCAGCAGCAAAACATTATGTTCTGGGTGTCTGTGTACAACACGGCAGCATGCATTGTCAGCTGTTGTCAGCCTAATGAGGAGAGTATGACTCAAATTTATTGCATTGAGATTGGGCAAGAACTTGCAGAGCCCCTCAGGTGAACCAATGAAAAACCCAGAGCAGGAGGATGAGCATATACAAACATAATTCCTTTGCTTTGCTTTGTTAGGGCTCTGAACAGGATTTCCCAATCCACACCCCTCTGCACAACAAACATTCTACAACTTAAGTTTTCAGATACTTCCGTAGGTTTTTTAATTTTATTTTAATAGAGAAGTGTTTTTATTGTCTTTCGCAGAATTGTGTTTATAACCAAACATATAACCCGACTGTCTGAGAGCAGGTCATAGGATCATGCAACAGCACTCACTTAATATACTGTACTCTGATCCGCCATAACCTTATGACCACCTGCCTAATAATGTGTAGGTCCACTTTTACCACCAAAACAGCCCTGACCCATCGAGGTATCAACTCCAATAGACCTCTGAAGCTATGCTGTGGTATATGGCACCAAGCTGTCAGTAGTAGATCCTTTAAGCTGTGAGGTGGGCCTCCATGGATTGGACTTATTTTTCCAGCACATCCCATGGATGCTTAATTGAACTTAGATCTTAAAAATTTGGAGGCCAAGTCAGCTCCTCAAACTTCCTGAAACCATTGGCAGGGTGGTGCATTATCCTCCTTAAAGATGTCATTTTCATCAGAAAACACTGAAGGAGTGTACTTGGTCAGTGTTTGGGAAGAAGGCAAGACAGTGAGATGCTTTGTGCAATGTTCTGCCATTCATGTGGATGTTACTTTGATACATACCTAAAGTGCATCCTGGTGCATCTCTTCCCCAGGCAAACGACGCACACGCACCCCCACATGATGTAAAAGAAAAGGCCCGGCCACCTTCTTCCATTGCTCTATGTTCCGGTTCTGATGCTCAAGAGCCCATTGTAGGCAGTCACCATTAGCACCTTGACCAGTCTGCAGCTACACAGCCCTATATACAAAACACACTCCAATGCACTGTGTGTTCTGACACCTTTCTATCTGTTTTACTTCCTTGGACCACTTTTCGTCGGGCCTGAATACTGCAGCCTGGAAACACACCAGAAGAACTGGACTTTTGGAGCTGCCCTAACCCAGTCATCTACTCATCACAATCTGGCCCTTGTCAAAGTTTCTAAAATTTCCTTACTCTTGCCCATTTGTTTTTCTCCTTCCAACCCATAAACACATTCAAAAGGGTAGCTAAAGCAGCCAATCAAAGACCTTAAAAAAAAGAATACATGTACCAAGCTAGTGTATATACAGCTTGTAATTATCATTGTGGTTTCGATTTTGTAGGCACTCTACATATTTTTTTCAAACATGAAGGCCACATCAGTGTTTGATTTGTTTACAGGAAGCATAGTTAGGTTGGTGTTTCATTCAACACTTGAAGGAAGTGATGCTTGAGCCCTGTGTAATTTTCAGTTGAAGCTGAGTTGAGTGCTTCAGTAAAACATGAAAAACAAAAAAATCCATTCACGAACCTCTGTAGTCAAACTAGGGACCATGGAGGCCAGTGGTGACCATTTTGTATGACTGGTAGGATCTCCGATCAACATTCACGTGCACATTTACACACTATTTGGGCAATTTGAGAACAACAGTTAGCCCGATCTGCATGTCTTTGGACTGTGGGAGACCGGCAAACCCAGAGGGAATTCACCATGCCTGGGAGAATATGCAAACTCCATGCACACAGCCCCGATGCGGGAATCGAACCTAGGACCTGGAGGTGCAAGGCAACAGTGCTTAGCACTAAGCCACCTTGCCACCAGTAATCACATGAGAAACTTTATTTAGATATCTTGCACCAGATCTTTGTGTATTGCGCCTGGTTCTCATCATACATCTCTGTCCATTGTCTCATGAATACAAAACAGAGCGGAAACCGGCCAAGCACTCTACATCAAACAAGGATACAGACCCTTACTCTGAAATTAAATATGTGGCTCAGCCAATTATGTTTGCCTTCTCAATCAGCTGGAAATGGAAACGCTATAAAGAAACATTCAGAGGCTTGAGCACCACAAGCTAAATTCCCCCTCTGTGGAATCCTTGATCTGCTTACTCAAGTTTCCTTAGCATCAAGCTTCACGAACCAGCCACTGTAGCGTTGTATAAGCCGTTATAACCTCCACCAAATAATGTTATACACTGATATCACGCTTCAGTGTTTTCTCTGAAGAACCTAAACTTGTTTACATTTCTCTGCAGATTTATTTTTCTAACCATGGCAACAGTCATTAGTGTGTAGTTAAAATGTACTTATTTAGTTTAAATATTAATGAAATGCGTAATTCCAGTGCTAGGAATCTATTGATCTGTTTTCTCAGTTCATGACTTTGATACAAATGTTCCTGTACAAGTTAAGTCAGGTCAGTTCAGGAAATAATACAGGGATCAAATTCTGGTCAAGGAAGCCTGGATTTAAACAGAATTTATTTTGTTGTAATTACAAGATTTTTTTTTTGCAGTCTGGTATGAAGGCATAGTTTGAAATAGTGGATGAAATTGGGGTTTGCTGCATCCCAAAGCCAGAAACATGCCTTTGTTTTTAAATATCTGCACTTCTGTGATGGAATAACTTGTAAAGTTACCAGTTTACTTTGACATTAGATTCAAATCTAGACATTTTTCTTTATGTATTAATCTTAAGTGTTTTAAGTTTTTATGGTATTACTGTGAATTAATCATTACAGCTTGAATGTACTGTATTAAACCCCTGACACAGTGAAAAAGCAGATAATGTGCTGTTGACCGAGGCATGTAAATCCGGCCTGCCTATAACAACGAAAGGGCCACACCCAGACAGTTCTCAAATGTGTCTAATCAGTCGATTCAACTGGTGTTTGGACAGAGTTTTTCCAAATTATGTTTGTATTTAATAAAGTTTAATACAGGGTGTCCTGTTGATAGCTAAATGTCTTCTGAAGTTGTTAGTTCAGTTTATCCAGTAGCCTCTAAGAATGCCCTTGACAAAATGAGTAAGTATTGCAATCATTCTCATGGCTGAATTAAATCCACAGTGTTACTTGACATGTCACAAAGCTGAAATAATCTCAAACCATGAGATGTTGGTGTCATTATAAATATTTTTGGAGCCTTAACACTATTTTGCCTGAGATGTTAACTCCAGTCACAAAGTGTCCTGCTGCAAGCGTCTAACATTACCTGTGTTATCACATCCTACCAAAAATGAAATGATGTGTTATGTTCACCATTTCTGTAACTCAATCCCATGTGCCCGGAGTTCAAATATATCAAAAGATCTCAATGACTCGGTGTCTAATTCTCTTTGTTGCTCTCTTCCCTACAGTGATTATTTATTCAAGCTGCTCTTGATTGGGGACTCCGGTGTTGGAAAGTCTTGTCTTCTCCTCCGATTTGCGGTAAGTGCTTACATCCAGTTCAGATATGCAGTTTTGATCCATTTTGTTCCATAACTTTCTTTTGATTCTGTAAAGCTGCTTTGCGTCAATGACCGTTGGTTAAAAGCGTTACACAAACAAAATTGAATTGAATAGACATGCGCTCCCCGGCCACCTCATTTGATAGTATTAGCTTCAACTTCATGGTATAAGTTCAACTTGATAGTGTTTTTCTTTCAGTACTGCTTTAATTCTTCATTGTATAGATTCAACAAGTTGCTGGAAACATTCCTTAGAGATTTGGGACCATATTGACATGATCGCATCTCTCGTGTCACCACATCCCAGTCTGAGATGATTTTAGCTTTGTGACATGGTGCATAATTATCCTATGGTCATAAAGGGATGGACATGATCAGTAACAATACTTGTGTAGGGTGTGGCATTTAACTGATGCTTAGTTAGTACTAAGTGGCCCAAAATGTGCCAAGAATATGTGCCGCACAACGTTACACCACCAGCAGCAGCAGCAGCCTGAACTGTTGCTAAAAGAAAACGAAACTCATCAGCCCAGCACCATTTTTCCAATCTTCTATTGTCCATTTTTGGTGAACCTATGCGAACCGTAACCTTAATTTCCTTAGCTAACAGGATCACCATTTGGTGTGGTCTTCTGCTGCTGTAGCACATTTGCTTTGAGGTTTGAAGTGTTGTGCTTTCAGAGGTAATCTTTGGGAATACCTCAGGTTGTAACAAGATGTTATTTGAGTTATTGTTGCCTTTCAAACTAGTCTGGCCATTCTTTGGCCTGAGCAAGACATTTTTCGCCCAACGCACTGCCACTGACTGGATATTTTCCCTTTTTTCAGACCATTCTCTGTAAACCCTAGAGATGGTTGTGAGTGAAAATACTAGATGATCAGCAGGTTCGGAAATACTCCAGCCATGCCAAATTTAAGGTCACTTAAATCACCTTTCTTCTCCATTCTGATGCTCGGTTTGAACTTCAGCAGGTCGTGTTGGCTGTGTCTCCATGCCTGAATGCATTGTGATTGGCTGATTAGGTAGCAAGCTGTTAAACTGGTGTACCTAATGAAGTGGCTGGTGAGTGTTGAACAGAAATGGGTGTCTGTTTGTAAGCCACAGCTGAGTTTGATGTGTGTTTACAGTGTGATGTGACATTCACTTACAATTACAAGCCTTATAGTTAAGTCATGTTTTTTGCTCAGATCAAACTGTTAGTTTGTGCATTTGTAGGTGCCTAGTGTTTAATTCATTCATTAACAGGCATCTGGCTGGAGGCCCTGCATGAGCACAATTTTAAAATCAGTAATGGCAAGGTGCACATTTCTCTCTCTGTGAATCATAGAAACTAATTATCACTGCGAGAATGGCATTTGACAAATCTGACATTTCACCTGCTGTTTGTGATTAGTGTGAGAAGGTAAAATAGGCCAGATGTATACATCTCGCTGCCTTTGCAACTAATTGGCCATCACTCTATTTTAGCAGCGGCTGACACTTTGCTTACGTTGGGTGATAAGACGGCCACATCCACTGTGAAGTGTAATTTGGGAAGAAGGAATTGGATGCAGAAATTCCTCTTTGATTGCAAGCATAATGAGACATGTCACATTACTTCTTTGTTTAGATAGATGACCTAAATCTTTTTTTTTATTTTTTTTTATTAATGTATTTATTTTTCATGTTTTTCTTTCTTCTTGAATCTTATTACATTTAAACAGCTCATTTGCTGCACTGTTTCTTCATGTCAGAAATATGTGAAAAGAATGTGTATGTGGTTTGGGTCTGGAGCAATGAGGATGTCTTTGTTCTTTTTCTTTATTTTATTTTTTTCCACATTTGTCTATGCCAAATACATTTTGAACAACAACTTGACATTAAGATCTTATGTTAAATGTTCACCCTGCCCTTTTTAGGCCTTGTTCACACGGGAGTTGATTTTTGGATAAACGAACGTGCTCTGAACGTCCTAGACGTTTATGTTGCGTTTTGTAGTGGCGCTCGATTGACTTC
>JAOVVA010000041.1:19692513-19716881 GCA_028565275.1 Leiocassis micropogon | reverse complement strand
TAATAAAAACATATCCATGCAAAGATATAAATTATTAAGCTTAACTGTCCCACTTTACCCATTGTCCCACTTTACCATTATTCACCCTACTTAATGTAACCTTTGATAAAATTTTCTTCATTGATTAAGAAAAATCAATTGTTGACAAATTGCTGTGGTAGAAAAGGAATAAATCAATTTATGGCATAATGTTTAAGTAAAATAATTAATTTGGCTAACACCATGCTGGTTGTTAATTCTTTTCCCTTAACGGCACACCTAAAGTGTTTTCTTCTTTATGTAAAATGCACCCTTTTTTGCTTGCCGGATCTTTGTACAGATGTACCATTCTGTATATTGCTGTTTCTCAACTTAAAGACTTTTTTTTTTTTTTTTTCTCTAGGAATTTGCGGACTCTCTTGGAATCCCTTTCCTGGAAACTAGCGCGAAGAATGCCACCAATGTGGAGCAGGCCTTCATGACCATGGCGGCCGAGATCAAGAAGCGAATGGGACCTGGAGCAACAGCCGGAGGCACAGAGAAGTCCAACGTGAAGATTCAGAGCACTCCAGTGAAACCTGCATCTGGGGGCTGCTGCTGAGGCGCTCCTCTACAAAAAAGTCCCAGAATCCCAAGAAACAAGGCCCAACAATACAAGAGAAACAGAACTAGACCACTTATTTCCACAGAGACAAGGGTGAGATCAAGAGACAGGAACCAACTTAAGTTGCCTAAATTGTACTGTATGTAGCCGCACTACCAACAAAACCATAGAAGAACCTACAACCTTCCTGGGTCCCCCCTTTTAAACATGCTAACAGGTCAGATATTTGGTAATGAATGCTCTGGGGCTGCATTGAGACAGCCCAACACTTAATCCCTTTCCCGTCCCCCACCAAAAACTCCCCAGACAGATTCCATTTTCACACAACTGTGTGTGTCTGTGTGCAGGTTTCTAAGGAATATTGTGCGTATTTCTCACTGCATTTCACTGCATTCCTGCTGCAGGCCTACTGTGGGCAAAATACAATGACTCCTCCTTTCCTCCTTTTTTTTTTTTTTTTTGGTTTCTCATTTTCTGTGTTGATTATTTTACTGTTAATATCAGCATGTGTAGGTTTTTGTCCCCATATACGTTTTGCCAATCTGCATTTTAACAAACTGCACAACAGTGGCTGTCCAACGTCAAAAAGTCTAGTGAAATATATGTACATATACATTATGTATATATATGTAAGATCGAATTGCCAGTCCTGTAGAAATGAAGACATTATCAAAGTAGTTTTACTTTTAAATCTTTTGTATTTACTTTGTGGCTGCAGACTTGTACTTTTGTTGCGCTACATGTAACATTTAACAAACAAGTAAAAATAAATATTGTACCACCACACTGTACAATATCACACATGTTTGCAATTCTTGATACAACTTGTAGAGACCTTGTATGTGTTTTGATTATTTATTTAACATTCACATGGGGGGAAAATACTGTTCCTAATGTAATCTGAAATGAGTTTCAAGTTAGCAGTTACCTGTGGAATACCTTGCAAGTGGCCCAACTGCATATACAACACTATGTTCTCATTTTTCATAATAAAGACAACTGAAGTCCGCTTTGAACAAGCGTGTTAACAGTGTGGCATATAGTTTGTCGCCTGATGCTCAAGCATACATTTTTGACCTTGCTAGATCCTGACTATTATGGTATACATTATATTTTGGATATCTGCCTCTTTAATTATCCCTGTTTTCTTATAATACTATAAAATATAGTTTTGCAGTTATTATGGACAGTATCTCAGGTACTCTTTAAGACCAGAATATATACTCCAAACAAGATGTGGTATTTTAAAACTCCTCAAACAGTTTCAGTTTATTCATTAGCAATTATTTTAACCTAAACCTAACTCTTCTATTGTGCGCATAAATAATAAAAAAAAAAAGTTGTCTTGGTGTAGTCAATTTTATAAATGCCAAATATATACTCATATTTATAGAACACAGGACACAAGACAAAGCAGTTGTACAAAGTTTATTCTCTTGTTGATAGAAAACTGCAATCAATCATTTCTTCTTTGTTTTGATTCTTAAATGCCAGTATGGAGTGTCTGAAAAGTTTAATGTAGTCTTTCTAGAATAAGCTATAACAACATGCATAACATCAGTAAGGACTTAGTTAATAGTGCTTATAAAAGGTACACACTGTGGACAACAGTCTATTGTGTACCTTTTTGCTTGGATAGAAACTAAAGCTGCAGGGGCTGGTATTGAGCTCTTATTAAACCTTAATGAATAGCCCTAATAACCTGAGATCCTGATGTGTACCAGGACAGAAGAGCACTATACTGTAAAGTGTTGCAAAATAATATAAGTATGACATTGAGTGATCTTTTAGTAATATGAGAGCAATATACAGTACATGTCACTGAACATATCCAAAGCAAATGTGCAAAATTAAAAGTGCATCTGTGGTAACAGTTGATATACAATACAAGTGTGCTTTAAGTACAACATGATAGCTCTTTAAAGTAAATGTTTAAAAATGTAATGCACAGACAACAAACATAACCATACATGAAATTATGGCCAGATGTGATACTATTATGGATCTGTAGTATTAAGCAAAACTATACAATAACTGAAGTGTTAAATACTTCAACAACTCAGAATTACCGCTTTGCTACAGCACCTGTACATAAAACGAGGGACACAGGCACTTTCAATGGTACTGATCCTGACTGCTGAATGATGTTTCTTCTGCAGGGTAAGAGAATGAAGGTTTACAGTACAATGTGCCATTAAACACAGGTCAAAAGACAAATTACCTTGGTAAATAGACTACACATAAATTAATACCCAATAACCATTCAATATAAAAACATTTTTTAATAATATTCAATACTAATAAAAATGTCAATATTAAAGGGAAACATGTGAACACTGAACAAACATTTAAACATTTTGAGCTCTCGTATGACTAACAAATGTTTACGTGGACATTACTAACCTGTGCTGTCCTGTGAGTTTGGTTCAGTGAGACAGTCCATGGTGGATAAAATCGAGGAGAAGAGTTGCTCTGAATGAGTCTCCAGTGTATGAGACTGCCTCTCTATTAACATCAGTGTCTCTTTCAGAACTTGATACCCATAGAAGTAAGAGAATATATAACAATGATAAGTTATCATTTAAATGCACTGATAGTTACTGCAATAACATACTGTATATGTACATGTCCGCATTACAAGTGCAGCCACAGATTGATGATATGAAACAACAAGAAAAAGGAACAACAACAATACAGCGTTTATGTCAGGCATGCATGGTAAATTATTCTCCAGCTAGACTGCTGTCACACATGACTGTGCTATTGGGTTACAGTGTACTATTTGTTTACAACTGCAGTGCTATAACAATATGCCAAACACGCAGAAAGAATTATCATGTTTTTGCTAAGTAAGGAAGACAGTGCTTAACAGCATTTTGATTCATCTGAACATTCAGTAACACAATGCAGTTCTTCTTTCCAGGGACTGGGGGAACAAACAGGACAAACAATTTGGAGAACTGAGTAATGACGTAGGGGCATGTTTTCCATTAGGACACTTTACACAGGGTCCACCAGGGGGAGTTATTAACAAACAAGAACACTGACATAGCATTTACATGAATATTACTGAAAATTTGATATAAAAATCTGCTTACGATCAGTGGTCTCAGGGAACACACTGCCCAGTAAAATTTTACATATTTTATAACTATTTCTTCTACTAAGACATTACACTAGTATGATAATTCAATATGCAACTTCTAAACAGAGCATAGATTCATAATTCTAGCATTACTTCTGTAATGTATTGATTAAAGTAGCTAATTTTATATGCAAAAATATTATTCATGTTGTATATTTGCTAGTTTACTAAAGTAAGTAATGTAAGTAGAGTCATATTCAATAATTGTGTTAATAATGTAAATATACCTATAAGGACATACACAAGGCGACAGGATTTTTTTTATTATGTGAACAAATTGAAATGAAAAAGTGTAGCATATGACTACTTAATTGTAGCAGATCAACAAAACAGACATAAAACATAGTTAAACATTTAGCACCTTAATACATACAAATAAAAATGAATATTTATACATATTTATGCCACAATCTAAGATAAGATCTATCATAAAGACTCACAGGGAGCAGCCGAGTTCATACAGCACAAAAGCATCTCTCCAGTCCGGAGGATGGATGCAGTAAGTGGCCTGTGGGTTTGAACTTCCTCCTGAAAACTCTTTAAATAATATCCTGATTGATTCATTGATTTGTTCACGTTAAAATGACTTGTATTAAATGTTTGCAATAAATCATACAATATGTACATATACATATCTTATATAGTGTTCATAGTACTGACCTTATAGTCAGCCAGAGAGGCTTTAACACTCTCAATGTCCACTGAAGGAGGGTAAAGCACATCCATCTTCTCCACCACCTTGTGCAACCATTGAATCAGTTTTTCTAAATTTGAGCAGAAAGTCTAACAAGACACAATACATGTTACATTAGCTTTGAAGTCACTGACAGTTAATTCAGAACAACAGAAAGTTTTAACTCACTTGCAAGTGCTGCAAAAGGGAGTCCTGTGTTTCATTCGCCCCCTCAACAGTCTCTGTCTCCCTCTTAAACTCATACCTAGACATTCCACCTAGCTGATCCACAATGGCTTCCAAATCCCTCAGGTTATTTCTGGTTACCTGATGGCTGATTACCTGCACTCTATTATCCACTCCCTTGGTGTTCTCTATAAAAGGAATGTCTTCAGTAGACCCTTGCACACAAGAGACCTCAGCTGCCTGTTTCTCCACTTGTACTGGTGAAGATCTAACTGATGCACTGTCTTTCTGTAGAGACTCCCAGTCGGTGGTGATTGGCTGACTAATGTGTATTGTAATGTCTTTTAGTTTCTGAGAAAGATCTTGAATCTCCTGTAGCTGCTCAGGCAAGTGGAGAAACTCCTCATCCCACTCACCAAGTGACCCTGGATGGGGTAAGATGCTTGTGGACCTGATAAAGGTCTGAGGAGACCTGGATGTGGAAAAGATGCCACATTTCTTATAATGAAAGCTGTCTTTCCCCTCACAATCCAGACTTTCAATTGATAAACCCACCTGCTCCAGGGAGGAATTCATGCTTCTTGACACCCTGGAATGTGCCAGATTCTTCAGATTCAGATTTTGAAATCCAAAAGTTTGCCTAGAACCTGGCCCAGTTTTTCCCTTCCTCATTCCAGAAACAGGCTGGTCCAAGAAGGAAAGACTAGACGAGCTGAGAAAACTGTCCACTTCAATGCCAGAATCTTGTAAAGGCTGATCAGTTCGTAAGATCTGTTCATTTGATTCCCAGGTATTGGTCATGTTGGGCCTTAGAGGGTATGTATAATCCAGGAGGGACTGATACTCCCTGTCAGGGTCCCAGCTTGGAGACTTACGGTTTGGAGAGGGTGGTAAGGTACTGGGGATAGCACAGGCCCAATAAGTGGTCTGATAGTGGGACATTCGTTTAGGTTCAGATGTGTAGCTCTTATTGTTACTCCGTGAACAGCCAGTGTTAAGGAGAGAGGGTCTTACTTGCTTGGATTCCCTTGTGGTTGCCCTTTGGGATGTTCGGGAGGTGTATGAATGAGGAATAATACGCTGGGTAGAAGTCAATTTAGGGCTTAATGGGACTGTGAGGTCTAAATCATTTAAAAAGGAACTTGAAAGGCTCCTACTTTCAACTTTGTTTGCTGAAGGAACAGGACAGAAATTAGGTTCCTCGTGAGAAGAACATAACCTAAGTTCTGACAAATTTAAAGAGGCACAAAGGTCTTCTCTGGTTGCTGAAAGAGGAGAAGCAATGTTCCGTGGAACACATGTGCTATCCAACATGTTAGAATCCATCCCCTCATCTTGTGTTTCATGTTTGTCCACAGTGCTCATGTGAACCTGTGAAAATGCATAAAAGAAGGCTTTAATATATTGCTATAAAGGTATCATTTACACAGAATTCTTATGTTACAGCCCTACACTATAATACTGTGTGAATGAGTATGTCAGTTTTTCCTCAGGGTTTAGTAACAATGTTTTTCTAATAAGGCAAAGACCAAGTTGGTAATTTCTAGATATACACAATCAGACTATAATCCGTAGCAAATTAATAATCAACAACAAATCCACAAGCATTAGAACCTTTAAAAATCAAATTTATACCCTTTACCAACTTACCCTTTCTAAGTATTTATGTGTGGAATGATTCTTCAAAATTGAAATCTGGTGCTCTGTTGAGATCAATGGCTTTCGTGCAGTATACAAGCTCTTGCCTGTCATGTACCTAGAAGTAGGTGCCATGGTAACTGTCTTTTTGCTAGAACCGATCTCTTCGGCAGAGTCCTTAGCCTCCTGGCCAAGGAGTGACCTTGATCTGTCACTGGCTTCCTGCGTGAGGTGTCTTGTGTATCCACTGCGAATAAATGTCGGGATCCTGCTTTTATGGCTCCCATAGTTCCTCTGCTCCATCTGAGACAAGGTGTCTGATAAAACTTAGTCAATTTCCCATTTTTCTCAGCAAGATGGATGAACTGTAAAAATAAAGTGATCAAAAGTAAGGAGTCAGTATCACATGTAAGATAACTACACAGAAGTAAATAGACCGCTGTAGGGTGGACTGGAGCCTATCTCATAGAACTTAAGGCACAAGGCAGGATAGACCTTGGATGGGGTGCCACCCCATTGCAAGGCACAAACATTTTGCTAAATATGTTTACACTATAGGCAATTTGGAAATGGCAATTAACCTAGACTGTTTTTTGACTGTGGCAATAAACCAGAGGAAACCCACCAAGGACAGTGAGAACACACAAACTCATGCACATAGAACAGGGGCTAGATTCAAACCCTCTGGAGGTGTGGGGCTACAGTGCTAACCACTAAATCATGTACCATTAAACTCCAGAGTTTTATGGTAAAAATGTATGCACCAAAATGTGTTTTGTTTACTTCTTTTCAGATTCATTAATCAGGCCAAGTAAAAGTTTAAAGAAATTTCTGATTTTCAAACAGACCAGATTGTTGTTCAATACAAACATATCCTGTCTCAGAGACAACCATTTCCATGAATCTTTAAATCCCCCTTTCTACCGGAAACATAATTATAGTTCAGTTTAAAGAAATGGGTAAAACATGCCATGAACTGATCAGCATGGGCCTTCTGAAAGATGTCTTCTTGCTTTTTGTAGGACTGTTGAGAACAGTAATTTTATTCTATGCCTATGCAGGCTGTTGCTCTTAAAGGCTGCTAAACGGCTAGTCAATAAAGGATTAATAACGTAATTAATAGCTAAACTTTACCAATGGGGGTCCATTTCCATTCTTGCATGTCTCTGTATATGCTTTATAATTCCCATTATGCAGTGAACATATAAATCCACACAACATTGCATGTGAAAAGCAAAATAAGCTCAGGTAAATGTAATGATGAGGCTGGTACTTGATATGGCTCAGTAATGAGTACATGCTCAGACTTGCCTACTATTTAAGATTAAATTTGTTCTTTGTACACTGCCACACTCTGCAAATAATGTTCCAGGAAAGTAATGCAGAACCTGATGTGGACAAAAGGATCAGCCTGCATTTACAGTATCTACAGTATCTAAAGGATCAGCCTTCATATATCTATCAATAAGATCAGTACTGATTAATAATATCACTATTATTATCTCTACCTCTCCTCAGTGTAATTTTATCTATCAGCAGATTAGACTACTCTATCTTTCTCCTAGCCTGGTTCAGTGATTTCAGGCACTTCTGGTTTCCATGGTGAATGACAGAGGATGGCTTGGCTAAAAAGCTGCTCACATGCTGAGTGCATCACATTGCTTTAAGGCACAATGTGCAAGTGCTGCGCAAAAGTCTTGAGCCACCACTCTTTCCTCATATTAAATTATGTAGATTAAGTTAAAGAAATGGGAACAAATGTTTTATTGACAGGCTACAAAGTGCCCGGAGATACAAATTAAAATTTGATTGTTTATGTAACAAACTCAGCAGCAACTACATTTCCCCTCTCATCTGTTCCAATCACTCAGCATTCATCAAGTCTTTTGCACAGTGTTGTACATCAATTCTAAAGCCTCAGAAGCTGCAGTAATAGTCCAATCAAAATAAAATGCACCAACTCAATCCCAACAGATTGGACCAAGCTAGCCTGGTCAAAAAAAATTTCAAGTGCAATGAAAAGGGTGGTGTAAACCTTTGATAACCCATTCAATAGAAAAATACAAGCCATGTAAACACTCAATCCAATTATTTATTACTTTTGGAATAATTATATTCTTTTTGCACATTTTTGCAGTACTTGAGGTGATGAGTTTCTGGGAAGAATGTTTTACGGTTCTCAATGAGCTGTAAACATGCCCTTGCTCTTTTATCCTGTTAAAAAAACATGGCAGGACCAGTAAGTGTTTCAGGGATTGGTTAATTAAAATAAACAGTAGAAACACTAATATAATTCCTGAGACGTATTGTGGTTCCTTCTTGTTTATAGTATTCTATTGAATGAATTGAAGTTGTAAAAAAAAATCTGTTTATAAAATTCATCCATATAAAGCAGTTAAATTGTAATCTCTAATCTGAATTAGTTCAATGCAGCTAGTGTTTTTTTAAACCAAGGGCTGCCAAATGACAAAGGGAAAGTGGTATTACTATTGTGTTTGTTTAAATGTGATCATTTTTCATTAAAGAAAACAAATATATTCATACTTGGGAGATAGCCTGATGAAAACCTTTGTCAGACATATTGTTGTATTAACACAGCAAGTACCTGGTCCTCAGTTCAATACTGAACTATTTGTGTGGATTTGCTGTACATGTTGCTTACCTCTATGCTATAGTAAATTACCTAGGGATGAGCAAGCATGCAAATGTGTGTTGGTACACTGGTGTCCCAAACCAATTTTTTGCTCATTATTCCTGGGATAGGATTTGTACTACAAAAAGGTGCAGATGATAAATGACTGAACACATTTAAAAAGCTTATAATTTTAAAATGCCTGCATATAAATCAAAGAGGGAAAACAGTTATTTGACTGTATGTTTTAGCTGTGGTGATACTATTCTTATTTAAAGGCCTGGTATTGTAACTTCATTGCAAATACAGATGTGAAATATTCTGCATGCAAGTTGTAATAACCCTCATGATGGTGTTTGCATACACACCTATCAGAAGCTACTCTGTCACATAGATGCCTGCATGTTTGGACACCACCATGGCAACTCTGGACTGAGAGCACTGAATCAAAATGTACAGTCTTATAGTGTTCACGTGTCTTCTCTTGGACTTAATTCAACACTTACAACCAAATGGTTTTAAACCTGATCAATCTATGCCTTTTTTTTAAACAGTATTTATTTTGGATAACTGGACTTGGCCAGAATGTATGACCTGCGTTTAAAGCAAATTATAATAATGAAGCTGCTACAGACCCACAGGTTTCTGTAGAATAGTAAGTTGTAAATGTTTAATCTACTACATGCATCATTTAGGCCAGAATCAAGTTTTTGGAGAGGTAATAACTCTCCAGCTGATAAACTTATTATTATTATTATTATTATAATTATTATTATTGTAGGTATTTTTTGTGAAGGAAAAATGACTAAAGGGTTAATAAAATGAACATCTTCTGTAAAGTTACCTTTAACACATAACTGCTGTAATTTGTCACAATTTAACCTAAGCGTAACTGTTAATCAGTGTAAACTCGCACCGCGTCTGAATGTTCCACCGCTTCTCCTCAGAAACAAAGACAATCTTCGGTGTTACTAGGCAGCCATTTTATGTGGGCTAATAATACAGTGTAAATACCTTTTTCCAGATGTAGCGCAGAAATAAAATGTAAAAAAAAAAAAAAAACTCTATGTATATGAAACCTCAAACGTACTGTATACGTAGTGAAATGTTCAGCAGCTACGTCCGGTAGTAAATGGTTCCTTTAAAAGGCAAGCGGAAAAAGCGGAAGAGCGCGAGGCAGCCAGCCAATAGGAACGTCAGGCTTTTAACCCCGGTTCCTCTTAGGCTTCTCGCTCCTTCTCCATTCCTCTTTCCTTTTTTATATCTGTTGAATGCAAATATCTGATTATTCCTACTGTTATTACTACACAATACACCAGTCATGGTCAGTGAACTGCATAAAACTTCCTATTTAAGAACACTGAAAAAGTCTTGTTTAATATTAATGTCACAACTAAAATCCATGTTGAAAACCATAAATGCCATTTTTACTCAAAATCACTCATACTGATATATTGGCTATATTGTACACTATGCCACTAAATTTTTTCCTTGTCACTGGTGAGGTAACCTTATCTTTTGTGCGTTCCACTGGAAAATGTGGTGTAACAAGTGGCCTAGTGTACAACAAGCTTTTAAAAATACATAATTGGGCCACAATTTGTTCATTGTTCTATGTACCGATTACCCTGTGTACAGACAGGGTTGCGGGTGGCCTGGAGCCTATCCCAGGAGACTAGGGCACAAGGCGGGGTACACCCTGGACAGGGTGCCAATTAATGCCATTATTTGTCAGTGAAATGATTTTTTCGCATATCCCAGTTAGGAAAATGGGGTCAGAGCACAGGTTCAGCCAGGATACAGCGCCCCTGGAGCACATAGTGCTAAGGGCCTTGCTGAAGGGTTCAACAGGGGTAAAAAAAAAACTAAACAAAAAACAACCCAGTAACCTACAACCTTAACTGTTTGAGCCAGCACTGCTGTTATTATTGTAGGTATAATCCATCAGGGCATTCACACACACATTATGGCCAATTTGGGAACACTAATTATCCTAATCAACATGTCTTTGGACTGTGAGAGGAAACCCACCAAACACAGAGGCAACATGCAAACTCTACGCACACAGACCCGAGGTGGGAATCAAACACTCGACTCTGGAGGGGCGCGGCCACAGTGCTAACTACTAAGCCACCGTGCCCCTGGACCAGTTTAATTTTAGACTTAAGTTGTTAAAGTACACTAGACTACATGTTCATCTATGTTTCTAAAGAACACTCGAGGATACCACTTAAGTACAGTTAAGTAGCCTTTTTCCCTTATGTACTGTATGTATCTATCTTCAACAAATGAAATTCCATTATAATGGTATTTGCACTATATTCATATAATTGGACACACAATTTCACATCAACCTAAAAATCCTATTTAATTGTTTTTTTTTTGTATGTTTGTTTTTATTTGTGATAATATTTATCCTGTTTGAAACACAATAGAGAAGACATTGCTCAATCCTTGCTCTTGATTTAATGACATACAGGTATCATAGCTGAGAAAGATCAGTAGTAGTTACATAGTTAAGTCACAGTTTTAAGATTAAATGGTGTATTATATTATGTACCAGTCATATCTTAATAGCACATTATCAACACATACAGTGGTATTAACCGGTTAAACAAGTCAATAATACTCGTTACCATTTGGCAGCCAATGCATTTGGCATTTTGATTAAGAAAAACAGAAAAAGTTGAACAAATATTGTATAAAAGTAACAAAAATTACAATAAATTATGTAAAATCACATGTTTACAGTATCTAGCAGTTACAGTTATCAATGCATTGAAAATCAAAAGTTTAATGGCCCTTTTAAACATTACTTCATTTTGTTGTAAATCAATACTACAATGTAAATGAAGATTGGATTTTGTCTATTAGTGGTCTATTGAATGTTTAAGTGAACTGTAACACCTCGACATAATTTTAATGAAAACATTATTGAAAAAAACAGTACTTTCACATTTATAACACTGGGTGTCACTAGTGTTTTACTATGCTAGCACGTCTGTGGCACCCAGGAGAAACTGGACATAAATGTCCCTGGAGTATAAGTCATTGCCCCTAGCCCGGGACTCAACTGGCCTGTGATAAGACATTAAGCCATTAGGGAAACAAACATTTACAGCACATGTTTTCTCATCCATCCTCAAAACAGTTAATGTTTCACAAGTGAAGATACAGCAAATAAATAGAGCCAGTGAAAGACGTCAGTCTGTAAATGATTCTCTTCACTATCTTAAACAACTACTCAAAATAGGGAACAGACATGTACAACAAAAATATATGAAAATTTCTTTCCCAAAAGAGAGATTAATAAAACGATTTGGCACAATAAAAATGGTATGAATGTAACCACACTGATCATGTCATCCATTCTTATGTGCTAATACCACAGAAGAAATACTGTATACAGCAAGTTTCGCAACCTGTAGATGAGACATAAGGCTCGTACTCCCAGACCTTAGAGTGGGGTAATCAAGGACAGAGTTTGGAAATGCTTTGAACTGCTAAACTCCTTTCAGTGATTAGAAGAAAGTAAGTTTAGAACACAGACTCCATGCCATCCTTTTCATGAGCGGAGTTGTACGAACAGTCATCGGCCAGCTTTTGGTGTGTGACAAGAGGCGAAGTCTCCTCTTCAGCCTGGACGTTGGCCACGGCTTCCACTTTAATCTCCTTCAGCTCCTCCTCTTCCTCCTGGCTGTCACAATGTTTTTTCTTTTTCATCTCCTGCTCATTTATATGGTGCAAGATCCCAGCGCCCAGAGCATCACCTTCAACATTTACCACAGTGGTGGTACGGTCCCTGAAAAAAAGAATATGCAGGCACACACACATGATATCAATATACAGTATAAATAACTTGCTACTTAATTCTCAAGCATGTGTTTCATCACACATGACATTTTAAGGGAGTACAAATCAGACCTAAATCTGTCTGTGGTTGTCATATAAGAAATTGTTAATATATTTCCAGATCTGATACAATAAAAATAAATTCTAATTATCAAAAAAGTAATTAGACTTAAACATGTGCAGTAAAAACTAACGAACTTTACATAGTAGAGGCTATCTTACACAATCCAGTCCACAGCCAGCATAAGTGACAGATCATTGGTAGGCAGGCCAATCGCTTCCAAAATGATTGCAATGGTGATGATTCCTCCAGCTGGAATACCTGCCGCTCCAACACTGGATGCTGTAGCTGTCACACTGCATGAAGGATAGGAGAAAATTTTTTCTTTAAATCTTTTAACATATGGGCAACAGAAAAAAAACAACAACTCTCAGCTTACGGTGAACAACGTGAATTCAAGTACTAAAATTTGAATGGCCCTTCACACTCAGCTGCTTGGACTGTATGCTATTAAAATTGTAATTAACTTTTTTTTTCAAATAAAGAAGGAAAGAAAGAAAGAAAGAGCAATTTAATATCCTTCCTTGGTAACTTCTGCACAGACAGCAGGAAACTGAGAAGCAATAATGGTTCCTGTGCTAGTAAAATTAGATCGCTCTTAATAGCACTAGCTTGGCATAAGACAGAGTCTGCATAGGTTGTTTTAACTCCCGGGACAGGAATGCCTTCTAGAACACATACTGAGTCTATTAATACGCCTGGTTACTCTGTCAGAAGCTGTGCTCTCAGTCATGCACTCACAGAATAGTGAAGATTTGGCCTGCGTTGAGCTCGACATTGTTGAGTTGGGCAATGAATACGGCAGCGATGCACTGGAAGATAGCGGCGCCATCCATGTTTACAGTAGCTCCGATCGGCAGGATGAAACGGCTGATCCTTTTGTCCACACCATTGTTCTCCTCGACACATTTAATCATGGAGGGCAGTGTTGCTGAGCTGAGAAAGCAGAAAAAACAAGTTAAAATGGAAAGAAGGCCAGACAACAGAAATTAGTAGTACAGTATAAGAGACAGAATATACGTCCAAATTAACTTGCAACACCATCTTTTACCTTTCTTTTTTCAAACACACAGTTAACACCCCAGTGTTGATTTATGACTTTAGTTCATAAAAGTCCAACAGGACCTATATAAACACTGTATGGTCTTAATTCAACACTGGGAAATTCTATGTGCAGATTAAAGCCAGACGGTTTTCCAAAGCAACAATTAAAGGAAGCCAATGTCTGGGGAGCTTTGTGTTAAAAACCCCAAAGCATGCAAATAAGGTGAACATACCAGTCAGAATGTGGACTGCTGGCATTTAATTCCAGTACAGTGACTATGTGAGGTTTCTGTGCATGCAGGACTGTGTGCTCTATGTCCAACCTGATCTGTTTGCGTAAAGACTTGAGGACTGCCAAGACGGCAACTGAAATTACCTAGAACAGGTAGCAAAGGCTGTGGTGAAAGGTGTGATCAGGCCAGAGAGGAAGCTGAAGGGGTTTTTGCGGGTGAGCCCAAAGTAGATAAGAGGTAAGATAATGCCACCATGGATAATGTGACCCAAGATTGAGGCAAAGATGTATTTTCCTAAACTGGTGACAAGCAGAACCACATCCTCCATCTCCACAATCTTACTGCCTACCAGGAACATGATGCCAACTGGTACATACCTGTAAGAGACAAGAATCATTTACATTTGAATTGAGGTAATTTTAGAATATATAGGTCAGGGGTAGCTTAGTGGTTAAGGCAGTGGTAAATGCTAAAAATGTAAATAGTATGTAAATAGTCATATGCACGCCTGTGTGTTTGGGGTCAGGGGTACCTCTGTGGTTAAGGCATTGGACCATGGTTTGGAAGGTCCCAGGTTTAAACCCCACAACAACCAAGTTGCCACTGTTGGGCCCTTGAGTAAGGCCCTTAACCCTCAACTGCTCGGATGTATAATGAGATTAAAATGTAAGTCACTCTGGATAAGGTCGTCTGCCAAATGCCATAATGTAGAAGATAACCTACTCTAAAATATGTAGAAACTTGTCTGTCTTAGAGAAAGATTTATGTTGAAAAAGTGTGTGTCCATAATCCATACATTTGCACAATGACTGTCAACCCAAGACAGTTTTAAGTAAACTTTCCCCATAACCAGGTTTGTCTTAGATAGTCAGACAATTACAGTGCATCCGGAAAGTATTCACAGCGCATCACTTTTTCCACATTTTGTTATGTCACAGCCTTATTCTAAAATGAATTAAATTATTTTTTTCCTCAGAATTCTACACACAACACCCCATAATGACAACATGAAAAAAGTTTACTTAAGATTTTTGCAAAGGGCCTTAGTCAGGGAGGTGACAAAGAACCCGATGGTCACTCTGACAGAGCTCCAGAGGTCCTCTGTGGAGAGAGGAGAACCTTCCAGAAGGACACTGTAGGTGTCCTAGTTAGCTAGTTAGTTTCATGTATGTAGCACCTTGGTCCTGGAGGAACGCCATTTCGTTTCACTGTGTACTGAACTGTATATGGTTGAAATGAAAATAAAAGCCTACTTGACTTGACTTGACTTGACAAACTCACAGAAAAGACCATGTGGCTGTTATACATTAATAATTATTTGTTGTAAATGGCCATTAAAGGGTACTTAAAAGGTTCTGAGTATTGTAGTTTTTTTTCCACGCTAGTCAATAAGACAACCTGTCGATAAAACTATCTATAAGTTACTCTACATGAACTCAACTACATGTCATTAAGACTTGTTAATAGTCTAAAACTTTTAGGAACATTTAACCAACTTGGAGTAATGCAGCAAAATCCATTCAGACTGCTTGCTTCGACTGTTCAAATTGGTCCTTAATCAGAGGCTTTCACTCACCACATGATCCAAGATACCAGTACCATTGTGGCTTCATTGAAGGCATTAAAGAAACGTATGAGCTCCTCCCCTTCAGCTCCCAGCTTTCTCAAGGCCACTCCAAACACCATGGCAAACAGAACCAGGCCAAGAATGTTCATCCCATCTGCTTCTGTTCCCACTGGCACCTGCACCAAACCACATATGTCTTTAGCCTAATGCAAAGTGCTTACATTAAAAAACATTGTCAGGTAAAAAAAAAAAAATTATAATAATATATATTTTAAAAAAAAGTAAACTTTTATTTCTCTTGCCACCAATAACTTACTTTTTCCCCCGTTATCATTTTTCCTCTCTCAGCAGTGTCTCTATGTTTATTTAGTAATGGTATCCAAAACGTAATGTTTGTATAACCTTCTCCAGCACAGTCAAGGGCAATATTTTCTGTTTATAGATGACTGCTCATAGCAAACTGCTTGAGTGATCCTGTTTTAACTTTTCATGCTTTTTAAGAAAAAGGATACCTTCAATAGACTAATTCAGCTAAACCAAATGCAAATTCAGCAAGTTCATTGTTTTTTTTTCTTGCTATCTCACCCCCATGTTTACACATCATCAGTGTCAATGGTAACACTGTGTCCTGGCATAATCACTGGGAAGCCAGAGGTGTCTATTTGGTTATTTTCACAGGTTAAACACTAACAGAAAAACAGAGAAAATGAGTCCATTAAGGCTCTGGGGCTGCTCAAGAAAAAAGGAAATGTTATAAAAAATAAAAAAAGGAAATGTTATAAATATCTCTGGGTTAAAATACACCTGATAAATATTTATGAAGGACTGACACAGCAAATATTAAATAAATTACTTATCTGCATAATTAGATGCTATATTATAATTTTATGTTTTTCAACATTCAAATGTTTTTATTATTACAATTATTATTATTATTATTTCATGCTGAATTCTTAGTGGCTGCTATAAAATAGTTAAATTTGTCAATATCATCCCCTATAGTACAGTGGCTATGTGAGGTTTCTGTGCATGCAGGACTGTGTGCTCTATGTCCAACCTGATCTCATACTTGTATTTAGGTCACTTTCATACACACTATGCTGACTATTACAAATAAGAGACTGTGTTATTCTGTCAGTACCTTCAATTATAATAACTATGGATAAGTAGCCTCACAAAGATCTCTGCTTTTGAATTAGTCTCTCACTCTGGCATGGGTTAGAGCATTTACATTGGAATGAGAATGCAAAGGGACCACACGGGCATTTACACCAATAATGTGCTCCATCAGAGACTCACTTGTGGATTATCTGTATCTGAAGAAGTCTGTGGATTATCTACTAAACAAAATATATTTTGACTATTGAAAAAAGTTTTCATATAAAATGTGAAACATTGTGATTACTACTGAAAACTACTGAAGGAACAATCCTTTTCTGGAAAGATCTAAATGTTCCACTGGAATGCTGCTGTTTTGCAATACCTGTTGACTAAAATGTCCTTGGAAAGACTTGCTGTTAACAGCTGTTGAAGTAATTTAGTAGTTGAAGAGTGGCAAGAGCGTCTGTACCAAATGTGCAGCACGTAGACGAACAGGCTGTGTATTCAGAGCTGCCAAATAGCCGGCACAGGGAACCCAAGCTGGGCCTGGGCCAAAAACCTCAAAAATGCCTGTAGTCTTTGACATTCAATGAAGTAAAGCCTACAATGAAGCTAGAAACTCAGAAGAGTTAGAGTTCTTCTTGGAAAGGCTAAAAAACGTATCCTGTATCTATTATAGGAATAAGAACAAAATACGTTTAAAAACTATAATTGAGTTTATAATATGACTTTTTTTCGCCTTAATTCTTAACATGAATTTTGAATCTCAAAGGATTCAAGGGGAATTTTATTAGAAATTGTTGCATCTGCATGGTACACATACTAAATAATAATTTACGTAAAATTATTGCAAGGCATGCTTAGTAGAGATGGGGGGAGGGGGGGGAGGTATTTATCCAACATTTCACCAATTTCATAGAATGCCCAGTCCCCACAGTACATTATGCCGTCATTTGTATAACGAGAAAAATTAAAAATGAATAGTTTATCTAAGCAAGCAGAATGTTGTGTTGAAACAGTATTTCAATGTCTGCTGACATAATGTGCGGAAAAAAATAGATACCTTTTGATAGAGTACGGTCCCATTTGTTATGTTTCCCACTGGAATCATCTTATAGTCTGTAGCATACTACAACAAACAAGAGACTGAGTTAGAAATATGTTGCTTAATTAACAATAGATAATAGCTAATCATGCATTAATTTTCCCAGAACTTTGAATTTCAACTCTTTGACATTTCTCTCAGCTTTCAAGTTTAGACATCACCATGATTCAATGAAGTCTCTCCAGAAGTCTACAAAAGTAGCATTTAAAGCATAGCTGAAGAGAACCTGCCAACTGGCACACACATGGACAATGACAAGTATATTCAGAGGCTCCTCTTGCTCAGAAACGTTAACTATATCGGCTGTGGTCTCCCAATCTGCCCAATTTTTTGTGTAATATATGAATACCCAATGTGCAGCAAACATAAATATTCTAGTCAGAATATTTAATGCTTATTTTAATTTAATGCTTACAAAATAAGTATTTCTGACTATAACCTGACCACCAGACCAATAAGCCTTTTTGAATTTGAAGTAGGATTTAAGTTTGAAATAGATTTGCTTTAGTTTGACTGGTTTTCAGAAGACAGCAGTTTTTTCCTGAATACTTCTTTGCATCTACATAATTTCGGCGTGGTTATTTTTCTTCAGTTATTATCAGTTGTAACTGATCTCCTTGATATCTACATGATCATGTATTGAGTGACTCAGGCCTGAGTCAGTGAGTGAGGGGACATTACGTACTCAGCTGCACACATTCCTCACTCTGCCTGGTGACATTATCTTCCACCCCACAAATCAACCCTGTGACCCTTTCATTTCTTTTGCCAAACTTGCACAACCCGGAGCAGTCACCCATGTACTACATGCTCGTAAAGCGCGCCAGGTTGCCAGGCATCAGGGAACGGAATACTCCTGCTATGGCAACGACTGGGAAGCTTTTAATGGTGAGGGACACCATGAGAGATATTTACTGGGTAAAGTGAACAAAGCTCACACCAGTCAGAGACTCTGTTCATTAAGTAGCATAGGGCTGTTAATATGGTGGAACTGAGATTTCAAAGTGGCAAGTGGTCATAAATACCAAGGTTACACTGGTGCTACTTTTGTATGGAGATTGTACGCAAGTTTTACAATCTGAGTTTAAGTATCAAAAGGAAAGAAGAAAGGTACTCACTGAGCGAAAAGCAGCAGCTACCAAGTTAGATGGAAACAAGTTTCTGTAAAAAAAAACAGAAAAATATGCTTGATATGATGTGTACAATGACAAATACCACTACTACTACAAATACACATCCAGTACCACTTCATTCTTAGTCAGGTTGGTATGTCACAAACAGGTGACATACCAACCTGGGTGTAACGTGTTACAAAGTAACGCGTTAGAGTACTTGGATTACTTTTTTGATGTAACGAGTAATCTAACGCATTAGGTCCACCATTTAAGTACTCAGTTATTTTTTAAAAAATGTACTCTGGTATTCAGACAATTTATGTAATCCGTGAGCCAGACAACAGTCATTCCTAATCCGTTATTGTGTGTGTGTGTGTGTGTGTGTGTGTGTGTGTGTGTGTGTGTGTGTGAAAGTCATCCTACAAGCCCCGGCCCTGATAACCCACCCCCCTCTGTTATTCCTGCTGTTATACCCCTATCTTACTTATGCGGTGTATAGTATGTGAGGACCGACGCGCGAAAAGATGGAAACCTAATCACAGCGTCAAAACTCACGGTGAATCATGATGAACTGTACTTACGGTTACCAAGCAAAACCGCGTAGGTGAGATAGGGGTATTAGTAGTTTATAGATTATGGGCCAAACTTCGCTGAGTGATGATGGTAGAATAATTATAAAGGTCTTGACTTAAACAATATGCATGAGCAATCATAAAGGAGTTTTCATTTTCTGCAATGGAAAAGTACTCTAACTAGTTACTTTTATCAAAAAGTAATGCTGTAATGTAACTTATCACTTTTTAAAGACAGTAATTTTGTAATGTAATTAGTTACTTTAAGTAATGGCCCCCAACACTGGTCACAAATCAGATGTCATTTATGAGGCTTTTTATACTTTCCATCTGGTCATGACAAATGACAAATAACCCCATCGGTTTTTCCCACACACACATGGATTAAAGTGCACAGTAACCCACAAATTTGCTTAGCCAGCTGTGTGTTTACTTTCCTTCCATCCAGTGCTTGCATTGCTCACTGGCATGAAACACATAAGAAAAAACAGGTAAGAATTAAATTGCAAGCAGGCAGTCTCTCTCTCTTTTCCATTTGCATGAAGAAGTTAAGACTAAATTTAACAGAAATCTATTAACATTAGTAAATCTAACTTATTTGTATCATAAACTTCATTTAAAACCATAATCTCCTGTACAAATATGTTGGTGTAAGCTGTAGCTATATAGCAAAGAGCTATAGCACAAGACCTTGCTTTTAATTCTTATTTGAATTGCTTGTTTATATGGACCATGTATAGGAAGGAATGCTCTGTAGAATCACATACTTTATTCACAAAACCAAGAAATATAATATTGTTCAGGACTCCACAAGTTCTCTTAACACATGAGGTGATTTATTGCCAAAGCATTTCCAAAAAGGTGGTCTTTGGAACTTGGCAGTGAACTAGATACAATCACACCACACCTTTTCCACATGGGTTACCAATTCTGGGTGCAGGTGCCACACCCCCGACCTGTTTAAGACGCCCTCGACTGCAGTGAGTTACTCTTAGTGGCTAATCTCATTAGTTGCCTCTCTGTGAAGGGTAGGTGTGTCCTGAACGGCCTGCTCATTGGCGGGGACACAGTTGCAAAGTTCAATAGAAATAGTACCGTGTTTTATTTGAGTGGAAATTCTGCCCTTACATAATTTTTTGAGACATTAATAGTTTTTCTGTTGTAGTACCAAAATCCATGGCATAGTCAAAGTCACATATGTTGACTTTAATATTTGATGTGAACATTACTTGGAGCTCTTGACCTATAGCTACATGATTTTATGCACTGCTCTGCTGCCATCTTATTGACTGATCAGATAACTGCATAAATGTGCAGGTGTACAGATGTTCCTAATAAAGTGGATGGTAAGTAGGGCTGAAAGTAGCTTTCAATTCTTGACAGTACTACTACCACAATCTTAATATTGTTCAGTTCATAACGGCTTAAGCTGGCCTGGAATCGAACCCGGACCCTGGAGGTGCAAGACGTCAGTGCTAACCACTAAGGCACCATACGCTTAGTGCAGCTTTAAAAAAAATCAGCTGTCTGTGTTTAAATAAAACAGAATATCCTGCACCAGCATCCTATCCTGCTACACAGTTTACCTGGAAGATTTTGCAATAGCCGGCTGCCTGCCAAAACCCCAACTTAGTCAGTTACAGCACGTTGGCGGAAGCTCGTGCTCACGTTAACTGGTAATAATGAAAGTTTCATTATTCAGAGGCAATTCAAAACAATGTAGAAGCAATTAATATGGAGACAAAGTGTTGTATAAGATGATGCAATATTAGCAGATGTTTTCTTGCTGAAAGTGATTCCATGCCTGGTTTTGAATGTGGGTTTTAGCAGGCAGCTGCTTCCTCCTCTTTCCAGTACAACGGACCGCTAATAAATCTTTTGATGGTACACAGTACCGGAACATACTGGCCACAACTTGACATATTCTTTATTTATCATACTATAAATCAATGATGTATCCAGTGGTGGATTTGAAAAAAATGGCTCAATTTTTCAACCCTGTTGAAACACTCTGGTTGATAGGATTGGTCAATCAGGAATACAGCATTCACAAGAACTACAAACAGAAAATGTTGACCTTTCACATCACTGGAGCAGGACAGAAAACATATCAGGTTTAGACATAACAGAACCAACAGGGACTGGGAATAGTGAATAGGGATAGGGAAAACAACCATTCTGAAATGAAGACACAACCACAAAGACAGAAACACATCACCACGCAGTGGGGTAGATAGGGGTGGATTTCTAGTTTGGGAAATATTTGCTAGCTCCAAACTCTTATTTCAATGGCTAATTACAGTAAAACACCTGTACACACTTTTATGGACCTACTTTCATATATGCACAATGCATGCAAATACAACACTGTGCTATATTGATGTTCATAAAAACGACTCCAAAATTGTGGGATCATTTCTCTCCCCACTTGCTGTATTATTGGCTTGCGGCTGCTATTGTAAGAAATAAACTCAACCGATGCAAATCATGCAAAGGTTTCTGGTTTTAAAGCTGCATTCTGAACAAATCAAGGTGACAGCTGATGAAGTTCTGGAGGTCTAGTGCAGGGAAATAAAACGATAATATGGTTTATGAGACAATATATAGTTTCTCCTGTTCATAAGGACTTCATTTAGTTCATCATGTTCAGTGGAAGTGTCTATAAAGTGTATGGGCACTCTATTAAATGTTATTAATATACCCATGAAATTATTATTAATATACCCACGTGCCGTGCCGCCCACGCCCCCCTCGAGCCCCTCAAATTAATTCCTGACTACGCCTCCAAAGACTGAAAGAAAGATCAGTGAAATCAATTCAAAAAAAGCAAGACGCCATAAAAGTTAATTCAATTTAAGAAGAGTAGACGTGCATATCAGGCTACATCAAATTCAGAAATTAAACCATCAAACAGGATCATTTAGACTTAAAGTTATACAAAGTACACTTTTTCACTTAACTGATAGATATAATAACCAGAGCTGGTAAGATCATATGAGTACCTTGCTAGATCTAAGAAAGAGTCGGCGGTCTCCTTGTTGTTGCTCACGCTTTCCAGCGCCAGGCTGTTGGTGTTGAGCGCTCCAGCGCCGACCCCGGGCTTGATGAGGAAAGCCAAGGCGACTCCAATGGACGAGGCAATGAGCGTGGTGACCAAAAAGTAGGACACTGCGATCCCTCCAAGTTTTCCCAGAGAGCGAGTGTCCAGGCTGGCAGCGCCCGAGATCAGGCTGCAGACCACGAGAGGCAGGATGATCATCTTCAGCATCCTCAGCAGCATCTCACCGGGAAACGCGAAATAAGTCATCTGCGCTCGACTCAGGTTCATTTTACGCACCGCTACGCCGAGCCCGACGCCCACGAGCACCCCGGACACGGTCAAAATCACTACAAGATTTCTGCGTAAAAAGGACTTGAACTTATCTTTGCAATCCCTCTTCTCTGATTTTACGGAGACGACTGGAATGACGGTTTCCGACACAGCGTGCCCGTTAATCTCGCTTTTATTTTCAGTCATGATTAAATCGATTACAACTGCTGTCTAAGTAAGAAATAAGCGTGTTTATAGGAACCAGTCTGATTCTATTTGTCTTCTCGAGATAACCGATGAAAAATGTGTGTGTGCGTCTGCGTATTCTAGCCCTAAAGAAAGCGTGCGCGCACAATGTGAGGACAGGTGCTAGAAAAGACTGATCTACCAGCGCGACCGGCATGTGCGCCAATAGGCAGACGATCGGTGCGCATGCGCGCTCCTCTCCTCATCTTAAAGATGATATGATGCAACTCCAGCCGTTCTTGCTGGTCAATGAAGAATTTTAATAAGATTTTTAATTGGTGATGCAAAATGACACGTTCAGTGACACGTAGCTATTTAACATAAAAAATTTTTTATTATATATTTAGATTTAGACCGAATGCCAATTTTGTCTAACTGATGTAGGGTTAATTAAATTAAAATGGGGGTTATAAATTAAAACGGCTTTCATTGCACTTTATCTGCACTGCCACGTGCCCAGTCTGGCTGTGTGAAACCCTCAATTATTTTGGTGTATCAGATCATGGACATATATAACATATCGACTTATTTATTTATTTATTTAGGTCTACCACAATACCTTACACTTAGGCTACTTGAAATACAAAATGTCAGCTGTTCTAAATTTAATTAACCATTAAAGTAAACTACATGTCTCTACAATGATTCTTTATATTTCAGAACCTTCTGAATATCCTCTTTCTCTCTGATCTAATAAACTCTTGCAAATTCCAGTTATTCCAACGGAGTCCAGGAGTGACTTAAATTATTTTTTTCCATAAGAGTAAAGATTTATTGGGCCATGACATTTTACCTATAGAAAACATGGTTAGATATTTCTGATAAACAAGCATATTGTCTACTGATTAATAGGTTATTTCAACTCCACCTTTGACATGAATTGGACTATACAGCAGACCTTTTCAGGCTTGGACATCAGTGAGCACCCTCTTTAATGCTCTTGTGAATGAATAAGCACAAATACTAAGAGCCACATTCCAGGATTTTGTGAAAAGCATTCCCAGAAGAATAGAAAATGTTGTAACAGCAAAGTGGGGACCAACTGTGTGTCAATGCACATGGTTTTGGAATGGGGCCATATAAGTGTGATGGTTGTGTCCATATACTTTTAGTAATATAGTCAGGGGCGTAGATTTAGGGTGGACGGAGGGGATGTGTCCCCACCAATATCCTCCGACCATTGAAATGTCCTCACCAATAATTTAATCCACTTAAAAAAAATCGTGGGGTCAACATTAACCTAGACACGCAGAAAGGGATAAATCACGTTCTCTCCTTGAGTCCTCCCGCCCCCAAAACACATAT
>JAOVVA010000041.1:19655342-19670485 GCA_028565275.1 Leiocassis micropogon | reverse complement strand
ATAGATAGATAGATAGATAGATAGATAGGTACTGTAGATAGATAGATAGATAGATAGATAGATGGATAGAGAGATATTAGAGCTTCAGATCTAAAGTCCGCTGGACCTTTACCTGTAGGGGCACATGAAGGCCATGGCGTTCCAGGAAGAGATTCAGCACAAAGAACATTTAAAGGAACACATTCAAAGTGCAATTATATGCACAACACCAGATGTGTTAACTCGAGTTCATCATAAGTGGGAGAGATGATTCAATAAATGGCAATGTTACTGTATAGATGGTGTATTGTAAATTAAGTTACATTTTCCTACAAAATACAATATTTTGTACAAATATTAATTTCAATTATGTATTGGGACTTTTGGGATAGTAGTTTGTAGTTTACATGTGCTCAGAAAAACGAGTTATTCCCCAGTCTATTTCGGGAAAAAAACTGTCCCCAGTACTGAAGACTGGGCAATATCCAAGCTATGGAATGTTTATTGAATTAGTCAGCTTAAGAGAAAAGCATGTCTCGATAAAGGAGCATTTGCCATCAGCAAAAACTGCACTACTAGTTGTTGAGGTTTCCAGGTGTAGACTTGGTACTGTGTTAATGTTTAAAAAAAAAAAAAAATTATGAATACGCCTTTTGGAATGTATCACACTTAACAGGCTGGTTTTGTCTAACAAAGTTTTGCTTACGGTGGCTTACAGTAATTTTATGATTTTTGCACTGTAATGAATTTTCTGTGATTTCTCAGGTAATTTTTTTGTCAGTTATTTACAGTAGCAAGTAACAGATATGGAGTCAATATATTTCGGCTGTAACATTTACTTCCTCTCATTTTTTTGTGTGTTTAATAATTAGATAAACAAAAGATAATAAATTCATGATCTCATATTTTTCACATTCGCTGTCACAAAGTATTATAATAAGATTATATGTATTAGCCACCACAACTAGACTGAATGACGTGCAGAAAACAAACATATACAATATATTCATATGTATACAGTCTAAATTTGGGGCAACATCAACTTTTACATACTATTTCTGTTCTCCTGTACAGCCTTCTTTTAAATATGTTTCCTTCTGAATTAAGAACATTCATATAGTAACTTCTGAATCGACTCCTAATGAGCTCTTCCTTTTTCCTACAGGATTTCACTGAAGCTGACCCATGCCAAAACCTTTTGTTTACTTCCTTTATGCTAGACCTTCCCACTTTTGTTGTATTTTCGGGTTGTCTTCTTGAAAAGTTTGTTTTCAATAACTGCAGCTAAAGATTATTATTTTTTAAATGGCTTTATCCAGGAGTGGTGAAATGAAAAGGAAAAAACAGGGTGATGAATGGAGGCCTGTCACATATGGAGCCCACTTCCAAAACCACAGCCATTACTATCTTGGTTATCTTCCAGCAATGGTGGGTGTGTCTATGCACATGTTCATGTGTTTCAGTGTGTTTTAGTGTGTGTCTGTGTGAAGAAGGGTATTAAAATTTGCTGTCATGTCAATATTGTTCTGTATGCTCTCCATGACAACGAAATAAACTGTTAGTTGATACACAGTGTTGGGCTTCCCCTCTATTTACTACACCAATGAGCCATGACATTACAACACAAAACATTACGCTCAGTATTGTGTAGGTTCCCCTTGTGCCACCTGGGCAGTTCTGGCCCCTCAGGGCATGATTCCACAAGACCTCTGGGGGTGTGCTGTGGTGTATGGCACCAAGATGTTGGAAATGGATCCTTTGAGTGCTGAGAGTTTCCAGGTGAGTCCTCTGTGGATTGAATTTGTTTGTCCGGTACATCCCATGAGTGCTCAATCGGATTGTGATCTGGGAAATTTGGAGAACAGTTCTTTGCCTGCTAGGCCCCATGTGTAGCAGGCTGTGGTCCACTGGATGTTCTGGTGATGTTCTGGTGCATCGACGTTTTTGGGGCGTTGTGCTGAATTGTCTGTGTTTACTAGTATATAATTGATAATCAGTGTTAATATTACATGGTGTTAATGTTATGGCTGATTGGTGTATATAGTCACCATTATATTAAAATAATGAGTTTTAATATAAAAAAATATTTGTCTTACTAGGGAACTCCACTATTGCAGCGATCATGGTCGTTATTATACATTCCTTATCACATGTTAACAATTTAGATTAATACAATATTCTACTACTTGGTTTAAAAAATATACATAATACACATCAAGAAAAATCACAAGTGAATATTGTCAGATTTATCTAGTACTGTATGTCCTAGCATAAAATTTTGATATGACAAATATAAGATTATTAAACCTATTTCTGGACAATTTCAGGATTAAATAGTTTTTTATTAGATAATTTTTCACATTTTAAACATTCTGGATAGAAAAAAATTATTTATCTGGATATTTTTACTAACACCTAGAACAGGGATTTTCAAAGTTTGGATTCTGGTTCGGATGCGGATGCATGCACATCCACGCCGCAGCGAGATGAAACTTTTCAGAATGCTACAGGTCATGTGACAAAATCCAAACAATAAGCTTTACTCCTTTTGTCTTCCTGGATTAACTGGTGAAATTCTCCTTGTTTTCTTTATTTTTGAAGGGTGGAAAGCACCCAAGCATGACGTTTTCCCCCCTTTTTATCCACAAAAGAATTTTGTAGATAGGGTTAATGCAAGGGATTTTCAGTGCTGGAAATCCACGTAAATCACCCAACATCTTCATCGCCATGAATATACGCTGCTTGTAAGTTTAATAAAAGTCATTTGCTTATCACCAGTCGTTACGGACCTGTGACGTAGAATAGGAATCCGATTCAGACCTTTGAATATTAAATTTGAGAAGAAGGAAGCATTTTGAGATTTGACACATAGTGTAACTAATAAGGCAATACATTAATGTTATTTTGTGGGCACTGATTTGGCACCAAGGAATGAATAGTAGACACATTTAAAGACCTTGAATACATTATTTAAAATAATTTAAATACATTATTAAAAAAAAAAAAAGAAAAACGTTTAGGTTGTCCCTCTTCAAACCATACAATCTTTAAAGAAAAAATTACAATAAAACTATACAAAGGAATATACATAGAATATATACACAATTTGGTGGTGTTACTTTTTATTGTGCTTTTGGATACCCCACTGATTGTTTGAGGACACCCCTGTTACGCTTTTTCCTCTGTTTCTAGTCCAGGGTAGGACTGTGCGCCCAAACCAAACAGCACCTGCCCTTGTGCCCAGCCACCCTCCCTTGCACCCACTCCCCCAAATGTCTTTTTCTAGTCATAGTGCCATTGTCTTAAATCAACATGATTAGCAATTTTACTGTTAAATTCATGTCTGTGTCATTGCTCCATAGATAGGTGAGTCCAGTGAGATTCAGACAACTGAAAGAGGCCAGGCAGTTATAGATGGAGGGAGGGATAGATGGCTGTTCTGTAGGAGTTGGGAAGAAACAGAGTAGGCATGTAGACTCCTTGATCCAGTAGATGGTTCTGTCCGGGTTTTGCCCTACATCATGCTTGCCTGGCAGCTCGGAATGTAGTATGCACACTGTGGCAGGTAATAAATAAATAAAGACTGAATTGGAATCACATTTCAGACCTGCTTTAACTCCTCACCTACTCTCTGCCACCTCCCTGAGCTGCTGCCTGGAACACACAGCTGTTTATTGATAGGCCGTTATTAATTATGATGTTAAAATGAGAGAGTGCACTCAGGCACCCCCTGCTGATGTTTGGCTGCATGGATAATAAGCCAAATTAGATAATGAGGGGGGCCGAAGCGTGCTGCCGTGTACCCTCCACACGATGATAAGGGGGAGTGAAGTGGAGCAGAGAGAGAGGGGGTAGCAGAAAGAGGATGTGTGAGGCAGGAGGAGACATGGTGGGAGGGTGAGTTTAGCTGGCATCATGGCTCTCTTTGGCTTTTTCACCGTGAAGAAACCTGTAATTAAGAGCACAGTGATCAAGCAACTCATTGTCTGTACGTACATGTATGTGTGAAACAGCAAGCTCTAGGTAGCGTGATTTTGCTGTGATGTCAATGATACTCTCTTATTAATTAATCTATTTATTTATTTAATCTTTCACCATAATAGTATTCTCAGCTTTAAATAAATCAATTGTTCATTCACATCCAGTCATATAATAAATCCTAGTCACAAGTAAGATTTTTTTTTTAATCTAAATAATTCTTTTTTTTTAAATATAGTAGTTGACATTAGCAAGTCTGAATTATGTTATTTTGGGATTCCAACTGTTGCTCATGATTTAACAGTGACTCATGCTGCCCACACTATTCGTGCAGGGTTTGGTGCACTGGGTGTTTTGTGGAGAGAGTGTATTAATGCAGCGTAAGTGATCAAACAGCAATGTAGGGTGTAAGATAATGTGTAAGAGAGATAAAGAAGGAGCTATAATTTAGATATAGAAGGCTGTAGTTCCTAGTTGTGTAATGGACAAAGGGGATGTTGTGGATGCCGCCCAAAAGCCAGCATTTCTCATTCCTGCCCTGACTGCTCACTGAGCCATTTCCTGTTTTGACCTGAAATCTTTATTTAGAACCACCCCTCTGCTCACCACTCTCCTCCTCACTCATGACACAGAGAGATGGGTAGAAAAACTCAGCTTCACACCAGCTCATATCACTTTCAAAACAATTCTTTGGCAGGGACTTCTTGTTGACACTTCTAGTGTTTGCACCAGGCTAAATTTCAAGATATACTTACATGCTGTAGCGAAGTGACACGACTCTATTATTGTAGAACTTTATTTCTACCATCAGGCAGTGTTTTCTTAACCGAGGTTGCTGAATAACTGTAACCAGTCAGCTTCTGAGCATGCTGCCTTAAATCTGACCATAATGGAAAAAGTGAAAGCCCGTTCATTGGCTTTCACCACCTCAGCAGCAGATATAAGCATGAAACTTGAGTCACACTGTGTGTAGCTGTTCTGAACATGCAACTGATTCAGAATGTTTATTCTGTATGGTTGAGTGTAAGGATATATTGCAATTAGCTGAACTCATTTGCATGAGAAGTATATTTTACTCATGAAAATGATTGGATATATTGAATTTCACCGTGTCAATGAATTTCAAAGAGGACAGTCGATGAGTTTTCTAGTTTAAAGGGGTAAAGAAGCAAATCATTGTCTCTGGTTTGCATGCTATAACTTGTTGCTGGCGATGGAGCTTTGCGTGGTTTGTAGAGTTGCAGCACTCCTTTTGCCTGAACTCTTTATTTTAGACTTTGGAGCTGAGCACCTTAAAGGTTTTCCTCAGGCAGGAAAACAATTCATGATGTGCAAAAGCCTTGCTTGGACTAATATTATTCTGGCTTTGGGCTATTCTGGTCTTTTAATATATTTAAGATGAAAGCATTTAAAAGGAATACACTTAAATGCAACTTGTCAGACATATGTGCCTTGTGGTACTGAGACATAGCAAACCACGTTATCTTACAGTTTAAAACTCAGCTCGGTTATCTTTATGGCCTTGTAGAATTAGCACATAGTTCACTTGCAATACAGGATTGCCTTATTTAGTCTTTTCCCTCTATTTTAGGATGATAAATTATGATGATATAAAGATCGTAACACCTTTACTTTCAAAAAAATTTTCTTTAATTAACTTACTGGGCGGCACAGTGGCTTAGTGGTAAGCACCATGGCCTTGCTCCCCCAGGGTCGAGGGTTCGATACCAGCCTGTGTGGAGTTTGCATATTCTCCGCCGGGTACTCTGGTTTCCTCCCACAGTCCATAGACATGCAGATTAGGCTAATTGGTGTTCCCAAAGTGCCCAGAGTGTGTGAATAAGTGTGAGAGAGAGTGGTGTGTGCACCTGGCACTGAAGTTTCCTGGGATAGGTTACAGGCTTCCTGCGGCCCTGTACAGGATAAGGAGTATAAAGGATGAGATGAATTAACATACTGAAACTTGAACTCATATATGTATGTTTAAAGATTTGCACTGAAGGGCCAAAAGTTTGTGGACACCTTGCCTTATCAGTGAAACTGTAGGTGGGTTTCCCCCAAACTGTTGCTACAAACTGCCACAAACTGTGAAGTACACACTAGGATTAAGATTTTAGCTCACTTCAATAGAACTAATGAGTTCAAACAGGTTCCAGCTTGACAAGGCCTTGGCACAAAATGAGGTCGTTGAATACATTGTTGATCAAGATTAAAGTGGAAGAACTCCAATGGTTTGCACAGAACAGTGACCTCAACCTCACTGAAAATCTTTAGGATGACCTGTCCACTGCAACTCAGGCCTTTCTGCTCGACATCAATGCCTGATCACACTATAATGCTGTTCAGATTAAATGAACACATATTCCTACAACCATTCTTAAAAAAATCTAGTGTAAAGCCGTCCCAGAAGAGTAGAGGTTATTATAACTGCAAAGAGGGATTAAATCTGCAAAAGATTTAAATATTCATAAACCAGATGGGACAAAAAAAATTACTCTATAATTCAGTAATATATAGAACCACCTTTGTCAACGAGCTTGAATTAAATTTGAATGAAACATCATTTTGGAAAAATTTTGGCCTACGTTTTTTTAAAATAAATATTTCAGTTTGTTGATTGTTTCCTTCATGTACAGCTCTCCAAAGATCCATTTGAACCATCGTGATGTTGATTTACAGTTCTGGTAAGCGTGGGATCACTGTGCTGTTGCATAAACCAATTTTTGCTTAGCTTAAGCTTGGCACAAATGGCCTCATATTTCTTTCAAGAATATTCTAGTGCAGTACATTGTACAGTACAAGTGGAGTGCATCGTTGTCTCAGGGACTGCAAGATTCCCAGGTCCTGTGGCTAAAAAACAAGCCCAAATCATTATCTTCCAAACCATGCTTGACACTCAGTATGAGATTTTGCAAACATAAGTTTGGCTACCATATTCATTTAGGAGAGAAGGGGCTTTTTCCTAGACACTCCTCCATGGAAACCATACATTCATTCATTCATTCATTCATCTTTTATACCGCTTATTCTATACAGGGTCATGGAGGGCCTGGAGCCTATCCCAGGAGATTTTGGGCACAAGGCAGGGTACTCCCTGGACAGGGTGCCAATTCTTTGCAGGACATGCACACACACACACTCACACAAAACGGGGGCAATTTGGAGATGCCTATTAGCCTCATCTGCATGTCTTTGGACGTTGGGAGGAAACAGTACCGGTACCAGAAGGAAACCCACCAATGCAGGCCGCAGTTCTTCCCACTATGACGCGGTGCTGCCGGAAACCAAGCATGTTGAGTATTTTTCTGATTGTGCTGTCATGAGCATAAACATTTAATGTGCTTACGGGTGCCTTTATGTTACGTGGTGTGGGGTTTTCTTTTAACCTCTAAGCATTAAACAATCAGATTTAGGACTGAATTTGCTGGGATGCCCACTCCTGCCAACTCCCTCACAGAGCTGTGTATTTAGATTGTTTGGAGGCCTTATAACCCTTGCCAGATTTATGAGCAATAGAAATTGCTTCTCTGAGGTCTTGGCTGATGTCATTGCTCAAACACTTTTTTTGTTTATTAGTTTGTTTATAGAAGTTGATGAGGATTACACAATTATTTTTAGTCCCTGATTGAAATGAAGAAGGGCATACTTTCTTTTTCTCATTTATGTAGTGTATGTTTCTTATGATAAATACTGGATAAAAAATAATGAAAGATTGAATCAACCAATAGCTTTTTTCTTCATAAGCATCATTGTATTCATTTACATTTTTATTATATTTCCTTTATTTATTATAATATTTATATATAGTGATATGAACTTAAATTCATGGAATAATTATATAATGTACTGTATGTTATATAATAGCTTTAATATGCAGTTGTTCCAGGATGTACTCCTCTTATTTTTAGGAATACATAGCTTAGTATCTTACTGCTCTTGACTTGACAGCCACATTTTGCCCTCAGTTAACCTGGGCTGAAAGTAACTAGACAGGAAGTTCTTAGTCAATGGGTGGAAAGAATGTTACGCTAAAGCTCCTAGTACTACTTGTTTAGTTGCCTCTGTCTACACTGTTAATTTCTATCAACCACACAACACTAGCTTATCCAGGGGCAGGCATATCCTCTCATCCCCTCACACACTCACCTACACACCATCCACACACTCATTTACATTCATTCTTTTGTCAGACATACAATTGAGACAGAATACAAGTCATTCACACTGCTGAGCAGTATGAGGGTTAGGAGTCCCTTTCAAGGATCCAGCATCGGCTCTGTCCATCCTGGGATTATTCCATAGACTAGTATAACCACTTAGTCACCACTGGAAAAGTAAACAATACTACCTCCAGGGTCTTTAAAATGTGTCTGTCCACGGGTTTAGAGATGCTCTTTCTGATTTAAAATTTTCTTTAGTTTTGAGCCATTATTCTGTCTGCATTCAACAGAAAACCAATTTTTGTACGTTTCATGTGTATTTTCTCCATGTTGTATCTTTTAGACACTGATAATGGAAGGTGAAACAGAATTCAAATAGCAGAAATTTCTTTACCTAGGATAAGTAACCAGCACTTTAAAAAGTAGACTAATCAGGCTTTTAAGTGGCACTCTGGATGGGAGACATAACATTACAGTTTCTCTTCTGTCAATCAAAGCAAAACTAGCCATTTGCAGCCGTCTTTGAAGTCAGTTATATAGAGCAGGGCAGACTGTGCTTTACTCCATGTGTGTATAAACTCAGAAAAATCACAGAACATGATGGTGCACATAACCTCTTAATCTGACACTCTGGTTTGATCTTCTTCTTTTTTTTTTTTTTAATGTGACCATAAATAATTTTCTCAGTTGCCTTGTGTATAATATTCTTTTCAGTGTCTTGTTCTTTTTTCTTTCTATTCCAGTGTAACAACAGGCTAATCTTTGTGCCCATGACTGGAAGAATTAAAAATACTGCTTTTTTTTAGTTGTCAGTGGTAACATTGTGCTGTTTTGCACTCTCAGTTAATCTGAGTCATATAGGTTTTGTCACTTTTATCTCTTTCTTCGCCTGTTGACTAATAACTTGTTCATTTCAGGCAATTCACAACATGGGTGCTTTTCCAATGTCATGCTTCTTCTTTGGTAGTTTAATTTAATTTCGAAAACATTCCACACAAGGCAATGTGCCTGTTCATATGGTAAACTAGACAATCAGGATCTGTCGCGTGCCTCATGCAGTGCTTATACATGCCATGTGGTGGCAGTTTAGCTTGTCTATATTAGTAAAGAGGGCTGGGAATACTGTACTGATGCATTTTTACTGCTGGGTGCAGAAGACGAAAATATAGACAGATCATACTGAGAGAGCAAGAGAGAGAGCGAGAGAGAGAAAGAGAGATGCATTTGTGAATTTCATATTTATTAATAGAAATACGTGTGACAAATATTACGCATAATTGAATGAAGTGGTATTTATGGGAATAGGCTATAGCTGATTATGGTGGATAAAAAGTATTTGGATATCTTGGAGTGGATTGATCAGGAAGGAGAGGTGAATACATGTTGAGTGGGAAAGGAAAGAGAGAGAGAGAGTTTTAATCGGAAGAAAGAAATTAGAGAGAAAGTGTGTATGAGCGTGTGTTTTGAGAGGACTGGGTGTAAGCCCATTGCCCACGCAGGGTTGTGTTGTATCGTATCGTACAGGGGCGGAGTGTTCCGAGGCGCCATGCGTGCGTGCACGCGCGCGCGAGGGTGTGCGTGCGTGAGTGTGTGTCCGACCAGCAGTGAGCGCAGCAGTCTCACTCTACGTCACACCTCTCCGACAGCTACTGTGGTGAGCACTGTGCTGTCCCTCTGTACAACTGCCTGCCGATGTTTTTTTTTCCCCTCGCTGTCTTTTCGCCACTCAGCTGTCCGACTGCAAAGGCGTCTAAGTTTAATTGTGTGTGATATCTCATCTCGGACCCGGGCTTCGTCGCTGTCCGTCGCTCCACTTGGAAGTAGCGCTTTCGACATTTAAGCGAGATCTTTTCTTTCTTTTTTTTCTCCCCATGCTTCATTTTAAAGCTCCGCTCGACCTGGCCGTGGTAAGTAACGTTAGCTCAGAGATCTGACGCGACCGCGACTGAAATCCTGTAACTCGTCTGGCACACTGACTTACTGCTTTACACACCGATACACTCGAGTGTTAACTTACCCAGCCTGCGTGCCACCGAGAGAACGCCGATAATAATGTATTCGGGTATTGTTGTCTGGTCCTTGTCTCTCTCTTCTCTCTCTTTGTAAAGTTCAGCAGCTCGACTTTTCTCCTCGCAGTACTCACCACGTCCACTTTAAACGACATCCACGCTCGTGTGTTTATTTCCCAGTGAGTTTTTGTTAGTTCTTGAAGTTCACATATCGACATTATGTATTATGGCTCTGACTACAGGAGTGTACGATATGGGGGAAAATATTTTATCACAATATTGATATCATGAATTATATATTGTGTTTAAATTTTTTTTTTGAGATCTAATGCTACAAAAAAATGAAACAGTAAAGGAAACAAAAAATGTTTACTAATATATATTAAATATATATTGCTTACTGTCCTGTCGCTCCTGTGAGTTGACCAGTTTAAATAAAAGTACTCACAATACGTGCGATTTATCAGAGTATTATTCTGTAACTTCTCACAGTAACGTCCATTCGATTTTTATTTAATCCATAAAACAGTTCTGAAGGTCATACACAATAATATAGTAGGTATTAGCAGGATACAAGCCTATAGTCAATTAATACAAAGTTTATTTATATATTGCTAGTGTTAACATTGCTCTTTTCTTCAGGTCTTTCATGTCTTTTACTATACTTCTCACCAAGCGCTTAAATGTAATGTCGTTTTTATTCTGACCGATTCCTACCCTAAAAAGATATATCGATGTTGAGGTAGTATGTTAGACTAGTGCTGAGTGAATAGAGCTGTGGTATTTGACTGAGAGTGCCATTTGGCAGGTGACTGGAAAAGAAAATAGCTGGTGACCTGCTTCAACTGTTAGCTCGAGCTTAAATTTAGAATGCATGCAAGAAAAAGGGCCTAGGGCTGAAACATGGCGTTTGGAGAAGAGTTTGAGCTTCTGTTCTCTTTTTCCTGTGTTGTCTGTTTACTGCGAGATTGTAGAATTATTGTCTGCTCTTTAAGCAAAGGAGTATTCTGTGGCATTTCATGAATATGGTTTTGGCTGGTTGGGTTTATGATGAGCAGGATATCTTAAGATCTTTGATAAAAAGAAAGAAAAATCTGAGAATTTTACAGCTGCACTGTACAGCACTTCTCTTAAGACACAGGCAGTGTCCAAAGGACACTTACACGCACACACATGCCCCCCCCTCTCTTGCATGCACACACACAGTAAATTCAGTAGAGATCAAGGTCCAGTTAGATCTTCTTTGAATGTTCACTTTGGAATAGGTTCTATGCACTGCCTTCATTCACCTACAACTTTTTTTTTTGTCATTTTATGATGCAGTAATGGATAGTAGATTATAGAATTGTATCAAACTAAATGTGAAGCTCTTCTTGCATTTTGACCTCATGTAGCATAGTAATATGCAACTAGAGTATGTTTAACAACGTTTACTGTATATGTGTGTATGTGTGCATGAGTATGTTGCAGTGTAGTAAAACTCGAGCATGCTAATGTTGGATGGGTCAGGCATGATTTGCCAAGGCTAATTGGCATGCAGCAAGGTCATTTAAGTTAATGCAGAAGATGTGGGCAGCTTTTACATTGTGACTTGCTGGATGCAGTTAGTGCAGTGCAATATGCAGCATTTCCGAAATCAACATATCCATGTACCGTTAGTCCATTGTGTGAGTTATAAGTGCCTCCTTTGTGCTGTTTGTAGGCCCTCAACATCAAATCATGCTGCAAGCTCTCATTAAACACTTTGGCATTTCTTTGCAAAGCAATGTGAAGGACCCACATGTCCAAGTTACATGTGGGTCTCCAGTTACCACTAGAATTCTTTAAATACTTTTGTAATTTGTGAGATATTCTCAATGGTAGTCAGAAATCTCTATTTCTGTATTGAAATCTTTATATTACCCGCTAATCAGTACAATCTGGTGCATACAGTAAGAGCCTTTGGAAATAAACTCAGTGTTCTTGCTGGAATTTTTTACCCAGTAACCTTTATTGCTGCTAGTTTGCTTGTATTTCTCCTGAACGAGAATGTAAGCGTGTGTCTTACACCCCCCCCACACACACACACACATACACACACATACACACACACACACACACACGCACACATCAAGCCTTTGGCCCCTCTCGTCAAACCGGTTTGAAAAGTGTTCTTCCCTCTGCCAGCATTTAACTCTCCAAGCTGAAGACTAGAGTTCAGGGAATTTAAACTCAGTTTGCTTTTGAACTACTTTCAGTTTTCATGCATTGTCTTGGTGCAGAATTTTGCTCTGTTCAGGAAAAAGAAAATATACCACCAAAGACATTTAAAATGGTCTCCTCCTATACGATTTAAAACTCCACCTATACGCTGAACAATAATGCCGCATCACTGTGGAACAAATGCGACCTATTGAATAAAACACATAATGTGAGAAATCTTGTAATGATTACAGGATGTCAGTTAGAAAATGAGTCACTCTGACCCAACTTTCTCTGATTGACTCGGCCTTAAAGTTCATATGGTTATTCTGTGTACTGAGTTAATTTTGTCTTGTCAGTGCTGTTCACGTTTTATTAACGTCTTCCTTTCTCCTTACCTTTCTAACCACAGAATCTGTAGAGTATACAGTATGTGATCTGTACGGTGCACTCTCCGATGGTAAATGTAGATGTAGGATTAGTCTGTGATCAGGCCGAAAAGCAAGCCATATTTGTTGTAGCTCTATCTTTAAAAAGACAAATGGAACAGATTTAGGGGTTGATGTACAAAAGGGTTTACCTGACAGCACCATGAAATTTTGAGTAAATAGATGTGCCATGTTTTTTAAATGAAGGGAAACATGTCTAAATTGTTCTCTGTTATAACATGTATACATGTTGTATACATGTACATTTAGTATACATGCTGTATGATAGAGATTGGGTTGAAAGGTGCTGCATTAATGCTTTCAAACAAAGCATTCTCCATCACTCAGGTGTTTTATCTACATGCTGTTAAAGAGGATGATTGATCTAGGTTATAAAGTTAAAATGCTTTCAAACACACAAAGCAAACTGTCTGTCTAGTATCTGATTTTGATCGTTCATTCTGTTATTAGCATATTGAGCTAATTGGCAATTGCAGCAGCAAATTTTTTTATTTATTCAACTGGGTTATAGTTGTAAGTACACACTGGTGTATTTCATGTTGTGGATGTATGCTATTTCATGTCGTGTGGTCTGCCTCTTTCTATATTGCTGTGTTCTCTCTCTCTCTCTCGCTCTCTCTCTCTTTTCTTTTTTTTCGTTCTCCTCTTGCTCGTGCTCAGTACTGAGCCTTCGTCAGGAGAGCCCACACAAATGACACCCCGTCTTTGTGCCGTCAAGTGCCGTGACAAAGCGCGCCGAGTAAGTACCGAGGCCAGGCGGAGAGGAGGATGAACATGTATTATGCGTCTGTAATGATACTGTAAGATGACACCAAAGAGTGTGCGCCCTCTCCCTCGCTCTTTATCGCTGTCATTCTCCCTCTAGCACTTGCTCTTATTTGACAGTAATGTGTGTGTTATTATATGCAGCCCAAGAAAGTGATGTTCAACTGTCCAGGCTGTTTGTATGTTTCGTGGCCTGACCCGCCATCCTCCCGGTTCCATAACGGTGCTTTGCAGCAGAACCGCGAGCTATGCATGTATGCACACATGCATGTTAGTGTGTGCGTGTGTGAATCCGTCCCCTCAGGACCTGAAATAGCAAAGCACCGAGGTGAGGGGGGAGGGGAAGTCAGAAGCACAGGCATGGAAACGTGCAGATCCTGTTACAGGATCATAATATCACTGATGATTCAGCGTGCACATACACACTCACTCATTCACTTGCCCATGCACCCCTTTCCTTTGCGCACTCAAATGCTCATTCATTTATTCATTCATTCATACATTCATTCATTCTGGAGCTCATTCATCTGCTCATGCATGCACCCACTCACTCATTCACTTGTTCTCGTCATTCACAGAGAGTTCCCCTCTGCTTCTTCGTTAACACATTTTCGTTTAGTCATTTGTACGATGAGGAAAAGCATAAATAAAACAAAGAATTATACATAGATTACTGCAAATTGATAACCAAGATATCATAAAGTACTGTGCAAAAGTCTTGAATCACCCCTCATTTCCTCATACTAAATTAAATTAAATCACGTAATTTCAGTTGTAGAAATAGGAACAGTTTTACTGCGACAGGCTGCAAAAGTGACTTATTTGTGACAATTTCAAAATCGGTTGTTTATGTAACAACCTCAGCAGCAACCTCATTTCCCCTCTTGTCTGTTTCAGTCCCTCAGCATTCAGCATCACCAGTATAATAATCGCCACCTTGCTCATCTGTCATCATCTGCACCTGTTTTTCACTGGTTCATGCCTTAAGTTATGTATTTTTTATGCTTGAATGATTCATAGGTCACTGTGTGGCTTAACAAACAAAAAAAAACATTCCTCTGAAACTGGTCAAGTACAGGGACTGGATTGAAAATGAGTGCCAAAAACTTGCCAAAAATGAGAGCCAAAAAGTCCTTCAGAAAGCATGAAGAACTATTCCTCAAGACTACATTAAAAATACAAGAAAGTCTGTCTCTTTGGAAACAAAATATAAATAAATGAGGGCTAAAGACTGTACAGTACTGTGCAAAAGTTTTAGGCGCATGCAAATAACTGCTCTAGAGCAAGGAAGTTAGAAAAAAATCTACATAAAAAAAACACTATAAAAAGCAGTAAACAGAAAGTAATTAAACAAAGTCAGTAATTGGTGTTACTACAATTTGCTTAAAAGCTAGTCTCAGGTACAATTTGTGTAGTTTTATAAGGAAATTAGCTGCTTAGTTTTACTGAATATCCTGCAGAACCTGCCACAGTCCTTTTGAGGACACCTGCTTCTTTTTTCATGCATGCATAACCCAGCAGCCTTCTTTTTTTAAATTTTGGTCTTTTACATAATATGCTGCTTTCCTTTCTGGCCTACAGATATTACCCTGTAAGATCATTTTTACAGTGTGATATATATA
>JAOVVA010000041.1:19631064-19646796 GCA_028565275.1 Leiocassis micropogon | reverse complement strand
GGGGTGGGGGGAGGTCCCTTTTCTGCTCAGTAAGAGAGGCTGTATTTGTCACAGACCATGGGAGCTGTGCCTTTTCAATGCAATTACCAACATATTAATTTTGAGGAAAACCCACCCACCAACTGATGATCACTGTATTTAAAACAAGGTGTGGACTGTAGAATATATATAAAAATATCGACAAGTGTCTATGAATTTGAAACAGTCTTACTTTTGTAGTTTTATATTATACAATAAACTATTCAAATTAAAATGAATTTTATATTTGCCGTTTTTTATCACAAAGTTTACTTGATTATTTAAGTGTGTATGTATTGTACATTCTTGAGTTATAAACAGACAGATATAATCTTTTTAGTGTTTTCATCACATTCTTTCTCTCTGCCGTGTCTCAAAACTAATATCAGGAATTTCTGCATCAACAGTTGCCACCATTTTGTAACTGTGACTCATGAGCTGTTACTGTGAGCCTATTTCCAGCATTGGGGACACACAGCTGCAGAGAGCAGAGCCACTTTTAGTTCATAGCGTGTGGCTGTGTCTCATTTGTGTGCATAAAGCATTAAGAAGGGGAATCCAAACAAGAATATGGACTAGCCATCTAGTTAGGACAGACAAGAGGGTTTTTTTCTCTAATGTAGAGCACTGACTTTATGTGAATGAGTAAATCACTCAAGCAGCAGCCAAGGCGTAGTTATGCACCATGTGTAACACACTTAGCCTGTCTGTTTGTAGAAGTGCTTTTTAATTTAGCTTTTGTTTTGCCTGTGCTTTGTCCATTAGTCATGCAATTTTAATGTAACTAATAGGTATTTAGAGATGTTGGCTTATATAATTTTCAAAGGATTTACTGCAGTATTAACTATTGGCTAAATCTTCCTCTTCTGACAACTTTTGTCAAAACAGCAAACTTCATATGCGTGCCACAATTGTGTCATTGTTAAACAAGAAAATTCATTTTGATAAAAAACGTCATAGCTTTTTTGTCATACAGTACTGTAAAAGTCAATTGTGTTGTGTAAAATACCTGAAAAACGTGTTGCAACACTTAATGCACATGTTGCTGCAAGTCTTTTAATCAAATATGCCTGTAATCACTTTAATCATTCCACCTTAGCATATTTTCACACTTTCTGCTTTAAACAAGTTCGATTAAGTGATCCAAGAAGTCACAGCTTGATGACTCGGCATGAATCAACATAAGAAATGAGTTCAGACCATTCTAAAATAACCCACCTGCCAACCTTCTGAGGTTGATCTGAGTATGGGATGTATGTCGTTTTCTTTTTAACTTTATTTGTGCATGCTACAAATCTTAAGTGTCTTAAGAGTCTGCTTCACATTTTGTCCTGTGGGTTCCTGGACAGATATATTTCCAAATTTTATGTCACTTAACATAAATGAAGTAATGATACTCAAATGGCAGTTGTGTAGTTCCATGGCAGTGATGCAGAGGAACACAATAACTACGCTAGTAGTAGCATTGAGACACTAGGAAGTATTCTAAAAAATATTTAAGCAGCAATAATAATAATAATAATAATAATAATAATTCAGTGAAAGGAGGAAAAATCAACTGTGTATTACTATTGCTATATACACTCAGTAAATACTGTATTAGGAACATCTGTACACCAATTCACTCATGCAATTATCTAATAAGCCAGTTGTGTGGCAGCAGGTCTAATGCATAAGATCATACAAAAACCAATCAATCATTGCTTAATTCTTGTTGACTTGTGTATCCCTAGGCTTCTAATGGCTGCTTCTAGTATAATAATGCACAATGACACAAAGCAAAATTCTTCTTAAACTGGTTTCATGAACATGACAATGAGATCAGTGTTCACCAAATCTGAATTCAGTGGAAAACCTTTGGGACGGGATTTACAGCCTCAAAGTGCACCTGAAAACTCTACATGACTACATAATGCAGTCATGTCAACATGCACCTGAATCTCAAAGAAAGGTTTCCAATATCTTGTGGAATCTGCCTATGAAGACCTGAGGTTGTTTTGGAAGCAAATGGAGACCCTTACCAGTATAAGTATAGTGTTCCGATACCAATAGTACATATTCCTGTACACATACTATTCCTATACTAAGTGTTTAGTGAGTGCATGCCATATATGAATGCATTTTGTCTATTCTAAGCACTTGCATGAGCTAAACAATCAGTGTTTGGTTTTGACAGTTAATCTCTGGTATTTCATTTAAATTTTGTTTTGCTATCAATTTTACAACCACAGGTGGCATCATAAAGCAATCATTCTGAATGACAGATAATTCAATGTTACACAGCTATTAAACTATGATAAAATAGTTAGGTGTAAAAAAGTAGTTTGACATCTCATCAATGCTCCTCTTTTGAGCCCATTTGTACTGCGATCACTAAAAGTCTTTTTCAGCTAGGCCTATGACTTTTTCACTATGACTGTATGGAGAATCATTAATTTTTTAAAGAAACTGTATGTGTTCCACTATGTATAAAATGGTGTAGATTAATTAAGTTTGATTAATTAAGGGTTAGTTACATTTTTTAAATAAATAACTAAATACACAGTAACATACAGGAAATATGAACTGTATATGATTGTAGTCTGGTTAAATGCTGAGGCACTATAAATTAAACACCAACTTCTGTATGTACAGTATAGAAGCAACCCACAGCTCTCAAAGGATCTTCTGCCAATGTCCTGTTGCCAGAAAACACAGCACATACCCAGATGTCTTTTGAAGTTATGCCCCAAGGGGCCAAATCTGCCCAGGTGGCCACTGGTTTAAAATGATAGGCTAATAATTAACAAACTAGGAGTCCCATATTTATGAAGAATGCTTATCCAACTTGTGAACTGAACTATCCCCCCTGCAAGGCACTGTGTCTTTAAAGATGTTGAAATACTGGTTAACAAGCTCAGCAGTTTCAAAGCCTGTTGGTAAGGCAAGAAGAGAAAAAAGTCTTAGGGATTTTGACAATCAGTTCAGAAGCACTGGAATATTTGTCATGCCTTAGAAGATTTGTAGCAAAATCTAAGGCTAGGTGCAACCATGACCATTGAGAAATTGGAGTGTGCCAGTGGGAAGAATCCTCGAGGCTTTGGATTGGGTACATAATAAGCATCATTTGGTAAAGTGCTGAAGCATGGATTCTCACCAGCGTGACAAGAACATGATAGGTTGTGATCACCCCGGTTAACAGTAACTAGAGAAATGTATTGCATGCAGACAGGTGATAAAGGCATCACATAAATTGGAGGAATTTTTTTTTTTTTATCTGGGGCGATGCCTGGACTGGTTAGATTCTTAGGGCCTGTACGACGACCACACAACATTTGGGATTATCTCTGTGGTTTCAGGTTTGCAGCTTGATGGCCTATCTGGGATATAGCATCAGCTTTAACAGAATCATCTCATATAATAAACTGAAATCTTTGCAAAAAAAAAAAAAGATTTGATGATGGTGAAATCTTTTTTTTTTTTTTTTTTTTACGTGGTAAAGGTATAAATGTGAAAGGATAATCTGTCATTCAAAGCCTAACTGGCCAATAGTTTACTGTTACTTTGGGTTTTTCTTTTAGTAAGCAATAACTCATTTAAAAATAAAAGGATGGGTTTCATTTGATAGGAGAGCCTTCAGTTGAGAGATGGCACCCATCAACCTCAACTATGCATGGCAAACTGAACAAACAGCAGGATGCCATCTCTTCTTTTCTGTTGTAGACAAGTTTTATTTTCTATCTGCTTTTTAACAAGGACATTTGGTTAGTCCTCAAAGGACAGTGATGTTTTAAAGCCAGTTAATGACTGTTTGGAACTTAATATTATCCATGACAGTCACTTCCTTTCTTTTAATGTACCAAACTTACGAGACACAGAACTCAAATCTCTTCAGGATTCTCTATAAAAGGTCGATGCACTTCTCAAGAAAATTGGAATATGTTAAAATGTTATCAATTTAAGCAATAAACCAAGCCACTAACAAAACCAAAGGAAATTACTGAGTATTCACAGTTCCAAGATGTACTGCTAAAGCACTCTTTCTCTGTTTCTTTTGTTATTCTCACCATGCTATAGGTACTCTGTCAAACTTTATCAAGTTTTTGAAGATCGTAATTGTTCCAAGTCTAATGAGAAAAAGAAAGTGTATAGAGATAGCATAGTGATTGTGATTTGTTTGAGGCCATGTAGGGATTTGTTGAATATAAACTTGGACAAAAGGTTTTAAAGATATACGCTCATTACTTTGCCATCAGGTGGATGGTTAAAAGCTTCATGAAAGAGTTCACAAATGATAAAAAAAACTTAATGATTCGTGTTGAAGAGTACAGCCGACAAACACTGACACTGATCTCCTTCATATTAGTCGTGTTTAGAGCTGTGTAATTAGTTGCCAGTGGCTCGCACAATGGGAGCGGAAACAAAAATCCCCGGATACAGAAGTTGTTCAGTGAGGTTTGCAAGCAAAACATAAGGAGCAGAATTTTGGTGCAGTTGTCACCACCTAGTAGCAATATATTGTATTATAAAAGGCAGACAGATGGAAGCAGGTGAATGTTCGGATTGTATAAAAATGTATTCAAATTAGACAACCCAATAAGAATAAGAAATTATCAAAATCAGGGTCAGACAGAAGGTTAGATGACTAGTGAACTGGAATAAATGTGAAAAGCATATGCAGCAAAGGTCAAACCATATGGACTAAACAAGGATAGAAAGAAATATTATATAAACATTCAACAGAGACAACTGAAAACCTGAATTAAAAAAACGTATTGTTTAAAAACAGTATTAGTGATTGAATACAGATGTGTCTTGGATTATGACCAAGGCTACATTTCAGTTTGGTCTCTGACTAAGTCATGTGGTGTGAAAAATGGCTGAGGATTTTCGTAGTTGGAGACGTACCTACTCGTACTGTACCTACTACAGACCTGGTTGAGTAGTTGAAAAGTTCTTAATTCTAACACCTCCATTAGCATCCAGACAAAACAGCACAAGACAAAATTTTCTTAATTGCAAAGCTGGCCAACACTGTCTGACTGACCGGAGCACCTGTATTCCTAGCTGTTTCTTCTGAAGGTTCAATCTATATGTCATCTTCCCTCTCTTTCTCTTCTTTCCATGTGTATTTTTGTGCACATTATAAGTATCATTTTAAGCGGTGAGATTGTTATCTGATTATTCTGTGACAGAATAGCACACAGAGCTGTTCAACTATTAAAACCAGTGGCCATAGTTGCAGAGACAAAGTGTCTAAGCAGCTGCATTTATAATTGGATTCTGCTCAGTTCACAGAGGGCATCTACAGCCTTTCCTGTTTCTGTGAAAGTGTGGGGGGTGGTGGTGGTAGTGGTGGTAGAGACACTGCAGTAGACTTGCACTCTGCTCTGCCCTCCTTCCCACCCTCTCTCCACCTCTCCCTGTCAGGTTGGCTTTGTGCGGCTATCTGAATGATCCTGTTCCGCTCGGCCTGTGGAGGGAATGAAGCCACGCCTGCTCTCCGCAAACCACAAGCCCTGCTCAACACACACACACACACACACACACACACAAACAGTCACACATGTTTATATAATGCCTATGTCAGCACAGCATTGCCCCCACTGGCTGGAATGTAGAGTACATAGTGTGGAGGCCTCTACATCTCTCAGAACTCCACCCTCTAAGGAAGACGCTTAACTAGTGATGATACATTGCTGCATTGTTGTCACTTTTTATACATTAGGAATAGTATGTTTTCATACAAAAACCTGGAATGAATGAATGAATAAATGAAGCACCTTCACAAGACTCACATGTTCTCGTTAAAACTAAACATATTCAAAAAAATGTAAAGCTTCAAGAATGTTGAAAGCAGAGTTTGTACAGAAGTATGTTTTGTATCTACTGACCATATAAACAGCAAGGAGAGTCAGACATATTACCAAGGTCATTTTTCATCACCATAGAAGTAACAGACAGGAGCAGTAAATACAGAGACAAAATATTTCCCCTAGGTCTTCACTTGCTGACTACGATGGCCATAGCAGATGATTTACACCTTATTTATATTTATTAAATATAATAATATCAAATAATTATCAAAATAGAAATATTTTGTCACTTGATAAGGAGGAACAGGGAAGATATCTTGGTATTGATTTGAAATGACCCTGACTTCTACAGTAAGGGGCGCAGTTGAACAGACAAATGCCCACAGTAAATGCCCCCACCACATCACAGAACCATCCATTTTTAAAAAAAATTATTTCAGTGCAGGATGTCAGTGCCAAAGGTCTTTGGAAGTTAATGATTATAAAGGAAAGAATGGAGATACCAAAGACCAGCTGAAATGAGGGTAAACCTAAACAGTTTGACTTAACATACTTTATAGTGTTATAGTGAGACACATAATTTACAGTAAACTAGTGATTGTCTAGAATTACCTGTAAGCTAATGTGGCACTAATCACTCAAGTGGCATTCATTTTATGTAATTTACTGAATTCCATATAAAAAAAACTCACATTTTCCTTCATGTATTAATTACTGTACTGTTCTTTAATTTATAGCAATGATGTATTAACAAATTTTGATTTATCACATTCCTACTATACAAAAATAAAGAACAATAATGGGGTCAGATGATCTTGACTATTATGAACAACTTGTTCACCGTTTGTATTCGCAGGAGGTTGTGAGAGTGAATGCATGGGATTGCATGTGCACATGAACAGGTTCATGTGATTTCCAGTGTGCAAGTGTTGAGGGGAAAGACCCAGAGTGAGGAGCCAGAACAGGAAGTAAAAGGCAGACCACACACAGCTGCAGCATGGAAGCAGTGGGTGTGAGGAAGTGTGTGGGAGTGTGACATTAAAAAACACACAAACAAGGGACAGATAGAGACAGTAATATAATAAATGAAGAATGTAAACACTTGCTTAAATTTTGTGAAATAAAGAACAAAATATGGCATCTGAGACTTGGTCTCATTCTTTATTAGACAGTATCAGATCAGATGGCACAAATCCTTCTTTTTTATATACTCATAAAAATTCTGGATACTATTAAACACAGGCCCATGATTCACTATTTTATTCATTTCACATAAAAAAAAAAGATTATATATAAGAGCCATTGCTGGTGGTTGACGGTTGGTGTCAGTTAAAGGGCTGTGAGCAGGAGAAAGCAGCGTATAGACAGTAAGGTGTTCAGCAGGCCCAGGTGCACCCAGTTGGATTGCCATGTCCAGTGTGAAGCCCTTCTGCAGGACTTTCCGCATGAGATGATGAGGAGAATGGAGCAGTGGGAGAGGAGCACTCCGTTACTGCAGCATTAACCTAATTACAGCCAGGCTCTGCTAAATAAACACTTATTAAATTTGCATGCTCAAATACACTTATGAATGGACAAGGTCAGAACGTGAAGTACTTTTCACCCTCACACAGGAATGACCAAGAGTCCACACAGTTTTAAATAAACTCATGGGTGTGCAATATTTGTTGATGTTACTGTAGAATATGTTGATCTGTCTGTACAATACTAGACTGCGCTTGAACTGCAAAGACAGACATTTGGGGGGGAAAACGACGGTAAAATGGTAGTAAACTTAATCTTTTCGCCAAATATAAAATATATCTTATAAATAGGGACATTTACAATTATTCCGAGACAATCAGCAAGTAATATGACATTAACGTTACGTTTATGCGACTAAATGATTATATTCATAATGGTCTAATGATCAAGTGCCTACAAGCGGCATTAGAGTTTGTTGGTATATTGCATAAGCCTGACCCCTAGTGGCTAAAACAATTATTACTTAAACCGATTTATTTGTATTTATCAGATTCCAACCCCGACGTCTTAAATTAACATGGATGCAATTGCAATAGAAATAACTAGTCGTTGACGGGAAAAGAGATTGTAGAGATAGTTAAAAGGTTAAAGCCAAAAATAAACTGATCAGCTTTAATATAATTAGTGATATTATTATTTCTTGTTGAAGTTCGAAAATCGCTGAAATCGGATAAAGATTAAGTTTTGCCTTAAAATGACGCCAGCGCTTTAAAATTCATTTATATCACTTCAGCGCTGTTATTTCAGCTGTGAAAAATTAAGCTTATCCCAGAAAAATATTCAGTTTAGAATTTCTCATTAATATCTCTTAGTGCAAAGTGTTTGTTTACACTGAACATGTAAGAGAGCTATTTAAAAGTAGATTATTAAATCCGACAAATAGTTGTTTATAACATCGCTTTTACCCAACACTTTCATTTCACTTGTGGTGCTGGTTAAACTTTTACCCAAATATCTAAGTACTGTACCAGATATCTAGGCAGATATGTAAGTACTGCATGTAAAAAAATTATTAAATTCTGTTCAGCGGTCGATATAAGACGCGCTCACAGTTAGACGCATGCGCAGTACGCTATCCAAACATGCGGTTTAAAGTATTTCACAAAACTGCTCATAACTTCACTTATACTCATTATTTTGATTTCATTATGTTTAAGTTCAGGCAAATACCGTGCTGTGATCAAATCTGGCTGGACAGACATCCAGGCATACAGACAGACATCCAGACAAACATATGGAGATAAAAACATACAGACAGAAAGTTTTCTTAGACTGGTTGCACACAGACCCTAGGTGGCATTCAAACCCTTGACCCTGAAGGTGCATCATTATTATTATTCGTAACACTGCCTCCATAGGCAAGTGGGCACTATCCTTGATTGGTGCATCAGTTCATAAGCTTCCCTTCTTACCCTGATGCTCTCTCATTTACAGTTTATACCGCTTTATCCTGTATACATGTTTGCAGAGGTCCTGGAGTCTTAGAGGATCCCAGGATACTTAGGGTATTAGGTGGGGTACACCCTGGACAGGGTGGCAATCCAAGGGCACACATGCAGGAAACATACACACACACACACACACACACACACACACACACACACTCATTCAGACACTGGGCAATTTGGGAACGCCATTTTGCCTAAACTGCCTGCCTTTGGACTGTGAGAGGAAACCAGAGTTCCCGGAGGAAATCCTCCAAGTACAGGGAGAACATGCAAACTCCATGCACAGAGAGGCGGGAATCGAACTTGGAGATGCAAGGCGACAGTGCTAACCACTAAGCCGCTGTGCCGACTGCTCTGATGGTCTAGGAAAAATCTGGATTTATCAGATGACATGGCCTTTTCCCACCACTTTAAAGTCCAATCTTCATGGTTTCTAACAAAAAAAAAGAAGAAAAAATCTGATAATTCTCACTGACGAACATTTTTCTTATGACCACACAGCTGGATTGTTTCAATCCTGTGACTTCTCGTCACATTTTCATGTGGAAATGCTTTTACCTTCAATATTAGACATACTTTTCTAGTTTTCATAAACTTCTAGTGCCGAGTTTTTACAATACAACTTCACCAGGTGTTTAAGTTATCTCCATTCACGCCATTTTTGTTTCCTGACCACATTTCTTTTATGAATTTAAGGGTTTATCACTAACCCTCCAGGCTTTAACAATGCACTGGATTGGACATGTGTATTTGGAAGGTTCTTAACCCAGTTTCATCTATTTCAAATTTCCTTAGTTTTTTTCTTTCCTTGTTTCCTGGTTTTTCTTCTGAAACGGTGACTTTATTTTGCCTAGGCAGTGTACTTGGTGAAGCGTAAATTAGCTTTATCTATCAAATAGCGCAACCAAGTGGCACTATTGGAAATTGCTCATAAAAATGCAAAACCGGATGCAGCGGCTTATCTCCTAATGGCTTTGTCGTTTTCACATCAAACTTTGTATGCCACACGCCCACATGGCGCGCATGTCAATTATATAAGTAACAATAAAATGTGTCATAATAATCATAACAGCTTTTCTGCCTCATCACTCCCTGGATCATAGTTCAATCCTGAACACATTCATTCATTCATTTATTTATTTAATTTGTCCATGTGGATTTTATTATTATAATTTTAAATACATTAAAAAGAACAATAAAACTAGCAATATAGGCTTATGTGTTTTTTAATTTATAGGAATATTTTTTGCAATATTATGATTTTCCTTGTATAGGGCTAGAAGCCTCAAACTTTTGTCTTGGATAGCTTTAATTGAAAAAAAAAAATCACAGACCACGTCGAAACCAAGAACATTTATTATTTATTAATTAACACATTTATTAAAAGCATTTTCTTTGCAATTTTCTAAGCTTCCACTCATATAATATATTTTTTATTAAATTATAACTAGATAAGTTATTAGATTCCACTCGATTTTTATAAAGGTTATGTTTCACAATCCCTCAATGCCTTTCACTGGATTCGGGAGTATAAAGTGTAAATGTGGTTAGTCTCTCTCTCTCTATCTCTCTCTCTCTCTCTCAAGTGTAAATCCAAGGGATTTGATTTATGTTTAATTTATCGTAGTATTAACCACACCTACAGTAACTCTCTGATTTTTAGCAACACTTAATTTAGGCTATTTTTAAAAAATGTAAATGTAAACTGTTACTATTTTTCTCACTCCTCCACGCACTGAAAAGCCCCTTTGGGAAATCAGGAAAATTGCACCCTTTACAGATTATTCCCAAGCCGCCTACTATCATGTTTAACAGTAATTTAACCAGAAGAGCCACAGACTGTTATTTTGATGTAAGCCAGGCTACTGTTTAGTAGCTACAGTGCCTAGCAGGTTATGTGATTTGGGACGTAGCCAAGATTGGATGTAGACACAGGATTAAGCTCCGTCCCAGCTCTTACACACGTCAGCATAATTTCCCACGGCGGTGTGGGGAATGAGACTCGAGCTTTTGTGTCTTGTCTCTCGTTATGCGTCTCACATCAGCTGCGTCCCGGTGATCGCGTGGCTGCTGTAACACTCCTCTGAGAAGGGCGCGCGCCGCTGTCAGATTCCTGCGCTCCTAGAAGCATCCTATGGTCTTCTGCACAAGATGGCGGAGCCGAGCACGGAAAAGGACGCGATAGTGAGTATACCGAAGCCTATCAAAATCTTACCTTTTATTTTATTGCGATTGCTTTAACATGTTATGAGTGTTTTATATACAGCGTGAATGATAATGTAAAAATCCAGTGAACACCGCGCGCGTGACATCGCATAGGTTATAGAGTCTGTGTACAGTAACATGCAATCATGGAATAACTGAATAGCCTATATAGGGCGATATTCATTCAATTATTTAACGCCGAAGCATGAAAGAAGATCTACAGAAGATGCTGATCAGATCTATAGCTCTGTAGCTATATGAATGATATTTTTTTATAACGATCTGTAAGGTGTATGTTTTTGCATTGTTCATGTCCCCATATTATAACCATAATCTAAATCATAAATGGGATCAAATAGGCTTTTTTGTAAGTTTTGTTCCTGAAACATGCTTCTTTTTATTTATTTATTTATTTTTATCTTGGATAAAACTGAAGACAACTGAAGATGATCATCTAAACAGTTCATTAGGAGATGCCGGCTTGATCTCTCCTGACAAAGAGGATATCACACGAATCCTGGTGGAGTAGCCTCTTATCTCATAGTAAAATATAAAAGCTGTGTAATAGGCTACTGCTCATGCCTAGGCTGGTCTTTGACTAATCCTCCTTTATTTTCATTTCACAGACAGTGCCGTTCAAAGGCCGGATCAGAGGAGGGATGAGGCCTGGTAAGAAAATCATAGTCATGGGCATCGTGGATGCAGAGCCAGACAGGTAGTGATAACAATATCATCATTGTCATTGCTATAGCTCCCTGCTGGATCAATATTATTAGAACCATAATGTAAGGCTATTTTATGAATGTTTAGTTAGTTTGTGAATTAAAATATATAATTTGTCATCATGACAATATTGACCTTTGCTTCTACTGATAGTGATTTAACACAGCCTACATAATGCAAATGGCCCACTGATTATTCACGTAAGTTTTATTACTTGTTGGTTGCATCCTGATCGTAAACTCTGGAGGTGTGTTTCTGAGGATATTTTGATTGTTGAGTTCCAAAATATGTATTGTGTTAAAATAATTTAGATCAGTCATTAACCAAAGTGTTTTAATGTACTATAATATGAAATCTTTAAAGTATTTTGTCCATGTTCTGGAGCATGTTCATGAGCATGTTCTGGACTTATATAAAGTACATGTGTAAATATCAAAATAGGTGTTTACTTAGTCTGATATAAAGATATTTTACAGCAGTTGGAGCTTGTGGGTGTGTTATGGCCTTACTGATAAGCTGCACTCCCATTTTGGGATTTTGTAAGTGGAGTCGGCACTGAAAAAGTCTATTTATAAGTCTTTGTGAAATTTGCTCATAATTGAAAAAAGAAACCTTATTTGGCTATACTATTTGGTTACCATAGACATCAAACAGACCAACATAATTTTTTATTTGACCCTTCTCCCTAAGTAATGGCTGATTTGCTGATTCTCAATTTAAGCCACATTTCATGGATTTTGAGTTATTTATAGTAATAACTTATGAGAGAAGGAACTTGAATAAGGTATCTAGTACCAGGAGTTTTGTTTGGAGATATTTATGGCAAGACTAACTCCACAAGACATCCCATCAAATCCATGTTGAAATAAATGTCCTATAGGTAGCCTGTCTTGTTTTTTTTTTTTTTGCTAAATGGCTGTTTTGTCTTTAGCTTTGACATCAGTCTAACCTGTAGCTGCAACACAGAGAAGGATGAGAAGGAGGATACAGATGTGGCCCTGAAACTTAGTGCCCGATTTGCTGAACGGCAGTTCTTGCGGAATGCAAGGGTTTCTGGGAAATGGAGTGAGGAGGAGACCGCCATTCCATACTTCCCCTTCATCCAGGACCAGCCATTCAGGGTAATTATCAGACTTTATCTGTTGTGTGTTTATAAAAAAAAAATATGTCTTTTTTGTTATGCCATAGAATGTAATAAAGTGTATTTCACAGATTTTATTATTTATTTTTAATGTAATTATTGTATGGGCCCCTTTAAGAAGATAAAACTCCAAATTATAGTTTGTTGTACTGTCAATGGCAGTAAGCTTTACAGCAGATGTGTGTGAAGAAGGTTGAGATAATGATGTTAGTGAAAGGGGCTGAAGGAAATGGGTTAGTTTACTTCCATATCAATCAGTCAACCAATACATAGCTGAGATAAGCATGCAAACTGCACAAGTCCTTCCTTTGAGCATACACTGAACTTACAATGTGCAATGCTTTTAACTTTTCCATTACTTCCCACTGCTTCCAATATTACATTTCTCTGTGTTTTTACTCCTATCCACACAGATTGAGATCCATTGTGAACACCAGCGTTTTAGGATCTTTGTCGATGGACATCAGCTGTTTGACTTTTATCACAAAGTAAAGTCTCTGCTGACCATTGATATGATCAGGATAGATGGAAGTTTGCAGATCACCAAGCTTGGTTAACACAGCACACTGGTTTCAGAAAGGACTTCTGACAGGTGACAAAACCCACCTTTGCCTGGTGATATTTTGGAAGATCTGAGAGGTTCTGCTCCATCAAACGTATCATTACTACCTACATTCCTTCATTCTATTCTTTCATTCTTTTTATTCCATTTTCTAGCCACATACCTTTTTTTTGGTTGAGATGTAACATGTGAATCTTTGCAATGTCAGTTATGTGTCTCTCTAGGTGTTTATAAAATTAAACAAGCCTTGTTGTGTCGACTGCTTCAGGGACCTTGTGTAATTGCTCTATGAGGTACTACCTGTCACTGCAAATACAATTGCAAATACCATTTTTAATTATTACACAAGCTAAGAATTTCATATATTTATAAACATAAGTTAAGAAATTCATATATTACCTGTCTGAGTGATCACGGTTTTAATAACAGGCAGCAGTGATGATAAACATGTTTACAATTGACAATATGAATAACTGCTGTTTATTGCAACCAATAATTTGTTCTGGGATAAATATCTTGCACTGACTTAATGTAGAATGTAGTACATTGTGGAATAATTTGGTGTTTATTACTATAATTGTAAATGACGGTAGAATTACCTGATTTTCCACAAGCTATTATGGGCACCGACTTTTCGCTGTTTTTTAGTTTTCATGTGTTCTACATTGTACATTTATAAATAATAATAATAATGATAATAACTGTAGGTAAATCAGTTCCTTTTAAAATTTAACATGATTCATGCTGATAACCTAACATGGAGGAAGAAGCAGATGAGACCTTGGCTAACATATGCTGTTCACCGAAATCCTTGTTTCGTTCCTATGAAATCTACTTCCTGGACTTTATGGCCAATGGATGGAGCTCAATTGTTTGTCCTGTATTTCTTTCATATATTCAAGATATCTTTGTTATTTCTTGCCTCTGCCTAAAACTTTGGCAGAGGCCCAAAAAATGTTGATTTTCTCCCAGATGGAAGGGCATATGTTCACACAACTGTTTCCTTATTACCTTACACCTTACATAGAATTGAGACATAAAAATTATGGTGATTATTATTAGCACCATGTGTGAGTCATTAATTACATCTCATAACTCCTAAGCACTTTCTGAATTTCATGTCTTGCTATGCAGAAGTGCAAAAGGACAGCATTTGTGTCTTTTTCCAGGTCTGTGCGAATATAAAGGTTGATGTCTTAATTATACTTTTTGTACTGGGATTTTTCATTAAGTATTTTAACTAGGCCCTGTTATGTCTTTTTTAAGTGGCTACAGGAATGTGAAATACCCGCATAACTGGAGTAAAAGTTAAAATAATTAGGCTTGTTAAGCTCGGATGAACCTTTTTTCACATTGTTGAAACCGATTGGCAAACTGAACTAAATTATTTTTGGAACAGAAAAAAAAGCAACAGACTCTCACAAGATCTCACAAGCCAGAGATTGTGATATAGCCATTATCCCACTGCACTTACATTGATTGTATCCACTTGGAATATTGTATTTTTTATTTTTTCACAGGTTTTACCCTGCAGGTGCTGAAAACTACATATTAAATCAAATAAGCTGTTTTAAAAAGTAATGTAGCATTTGTTTAATTGTTGCTTGGATTTTGTTTTAGACACCTTAAAGAAAATATTTTGCAGAGCTACTGTACCAGTCATTTAGCAATATATGCATATGGCCATTGTTCAGGTCACACTTTTGATTTTCATTCTAATACCTGTTTAAATATAACAATTCCACATGCAGACTCTGTTAAAAATGCACTAAAGTTCGCCATGTTGACCCTTTTATTTGGAAATTTCCTCTCTCACAGTACAACAATGTTTTTTTGTTGTTCCACATTGTTTTCCAGACTGTCTGTATAGATCTATAAAGCTAGACCACAGTACATATTTTTTTCTCTTAAAGCATGGGTAAATGTTGTATGACAGCATTGGTGCCTTATACAAGGCATTTATATATTAATTATGAATGAATTATTAAATAGTTTATGCAGGGGTGCAGGACCAATGCAGGGGATTACATCATAGATCAAATATATTGAAAATGTATGTGGAAAACTGATTGTCAAAATAGTTTTTTTTTTATGTACAAGACAATATCACATTTCTCAAGTCAACACCATGCACCTAAAATGTATTGCAGTCATAACTGAAGTCTTCATCTGGTGCTGTTTATTTTGCTGCTTGAACAAGTGCTAGAGCCAAGGGGAGGGAGCAAGCTGACCCATGATCTCAGGATTCATCCAAATTTGGATCTAATGATAAAAGTCAGGCTCCTTATGATCCTGATAAGTCTCTAGGGTCTACAG
>JAOVVA010000041.1:19587509-19603514 GCA_028565275.1 Leiocassis micropogon | reverse complement strand
ACACACACACACACACACACACACACACACACACACACACACACACACACACACATACACACACATACACACACACATACACACACACATACACACACACATACACACACATACACACACACCTGCCAGTTCAACTGAATGTTTGGACGCAACATTTAAAGCTGTCTGAAAGTATTATACATCTGATGAATGGATATGATGAGCAATATAACTTGAACAAAGAATAATTTAGAGCAAATACATATGTTTGAAGTGAAGTTAATTAAGATAAGGATAAAGATGAATAAGAGAATATTCAACATGCACATTTTCAGAATGTGAGGCCTGCGGACAGTTTACAGTTGCTGGTTAACAGCACATGAATGCTTGTAGTTTATATTTTGCTTACGGCTGTATAAACATAAACATAATTAGGTAGACCATAAACTAGGAACATCTTTGTAGAATGTATATACAGTCTGCTTCCAGTGGTTACTAAACTGTGTGTTTGTCCATGAATGCATGTTGTATATGTGGCTTCTATTTCACTTTCTGCACCGGTAATGATAATCTTATTGAGTTCTATTTCTTTTCATTTTTTGGTTAATACTAGAACTAAACTTATTCCTTAGCATGTTTTTCAATTTGTAACTTGTGACTTGTGAGAGATCCATCATTTAATCATCAAAAACAAAAGGGTCAATTTTATCCAAATATAAAATGCTGATTTTTGTCATACTATATACATTTTCAATCATTGTAATGCTTATTGAAACTTAAACATGAACATGGGTATGAGAATAAAGCGAAATACAATTCTTATAATTTTTACATTTTATCTTATTTGACATCCTTCATGTTAAAACTGTCTAGCTGTGGACAGCAGTCTGATGTCACATAATGTAACTTTATAGTTAAATGTTCAGTGACTAGCATGTAAGTGTGGTTACAAACTTCATCCAACACCACAACAAAATTCCACATTTGTTTGGCATATGTGAATAATTACGAATAACACATTTGGCAGACTGCATGGTAATTGTGAGACTATCGCTGTAACGTTTGGCCCACAGTCTCCAGGCCATATAATTAACATTTACAACATGGTTTTTAAATATATAAGAACCTCAACTAATTAAAGCTGCAATCTGACTGAAATTCTATAGGAGATTTTTAATTCATTTTTAAGCACCTATTTTAAACATACTCAGAATTGTTACGCTTAGTCTTAAAGGATTTAATTATTTAACTGTTAAAAGGAATTAAACTCTTTGCATTTTTTAATCTTTGAAGTATCTAATTGGATGATTGTTGTTATATTTAGAGTGTTTGTGTTTAAAAATAAGACTGGAGAAAAAAACTAAATATTAATAATAACTAAGAATAAATGACCTTTTCAACTAAAGTACTACATATAATACTATATAGCCTTTAGTCAACAAATTGTTCCTAGATGATTATTTAAAGGAATAAGCTCTGAAATGCAAATCATGTGACATAATGTACCTACAATGGTTTTAGTTTAGAAACTACATAGCACATTTAGGTTTTAGCTGGGTTTCAAATCACTTATATCATACCTTTACCACAGCTTCCATTTATCTACTGTAAACTAAAGTTGAGAAAATACAATTTAATGAAAAAATAGATAATGTGTCAAAACCTCAATTAAATATTAAATATACACAAAAGCTTTTTACTTTTAAATGTGTTTAATCATTAAAAAGGAAAAAAAAACAATTTTAATGTCACAAAAGAAATTATTGTTATAATTTCATGTGACTTACTTACTACACTTACTTATTAAAAGATAGATTAAATTTTAGACTCATTGATTATTATGTTTGCTAGTCATAGACAGTTACAAAACATATACATCAATTAATTAAAACCATACACCATTTTAAATTAAGAAAAATAAAAATATATAATATAATATAATATATATATCCAACCAATGATTTTTTGCTATATATAATCATTGGTTGGATATAACAAAAAAAAATAAAAATTAAAAAAATAATAATTGTTATTAATGAATAGTCTAAATAAAAATTGCCATAGCATGCAGTTGATAGCACATAAGCAAAGCATAAGTACACCAAAATAATACTTAAAGTATTATACAATTACTCAATTATTTTCCTGTTTACTTTTATTTTCCTATTTTTTACTGTTTACTCCCATGTACCATGTGTCAGCCATGTCCAAAGGTAATTTAAACACAGTTTTCAATTAAGTGAATGAGCATCAGTTACCATAATCCGAACCTTAACCAGCATGAAATGAAAGGCATGACTGCATTTTAAATGCATTAATTACAAGCTGGGGTCATGGGACCTTTATAAGAACTTGAGATTTTACTGTGAACAGGTCAGTGGCTGCAGTAATTCTCAAGTACAATAACTGTTTATTTCCTTTGGAAAATGTATCAGGAGAACTTTGTGCAGTTTGCAAGGATACACAGTAAATCCGGAAAAAAGTACTGTGTTTAAAGTGGATAAAGTCACATTTAATGACAGCATCAGAAGCAGTACACAAGTATGAAATAAGGACCATCTGGCTTTTAGGAGTAATTATATATACAATATGCATATTATGTACAGTATGTATAATACCGTATGCTGCCATGCTTGTAGTCTTAATTATTTGTCAAAGGAACATTTTCCCTCCAACATTCTTCTGTCACTTACAATTTATATATAAGTATAAAAGCATTGCTTCCCTCTATAAATATATTGTATATAGCCTACTGTATATATGTAATATGAGACATATGTAATGAAAAATTTACCTTCCTTAAATTGCACAAATACTTACAGATTGCCTAAACTGTCGCAGGCGCATGATACCTGATCAGGCATACAGGAATTCCTCTGGACGGACCTGTAATAACAGGTGATTAAGACCCACATGTGTCTTATTGCTTTGAGCACCAAGGGTGTAGAGAAGAAGAGAAAAACAGAGGGGGGTGGATTATCATGAGCCTAAACTCATCTTTAGAGAAGCTTGAGTTTGCCTATTGTCTGAAAACAGGAACGAACCCCACTCTGTGGCGCCAAGCTGACATGGCAGAATGCTGTCTGGGTCAGCAAGTCACCTGGCACCAGGCGTAATGGCAGGCAAGGGTGTGTTATGTACAGTCGCAGCCGGGCACCAGGGGCCACAATGGCGACACTGAAACACTCCCCTCCTCGTGCGATGACAGGCCAATCTTTGCACAACAATGCCGTATAATTTGTGAGAGGGCCCCGCTGTGAGAGCAAAAATGGGTAATTAAAGCAAGAGAGGACGGTCTGAGATACACGCAAACCAGCTCTGATGACAACCATCAGCTGACTGTTGTATAGAGCCTTGTTATACGCTCCATCGTCGTGGAACTAAATGAGCTCTTTAACTTTGAGCTGAGCTTAGTGGCAGCGGAGAGTGAAGAGTGTGTGTGTGTGTGTGTGTGTGTCACATGTCCGAGAAAGGAGCCAGGGGAGTATTGTCCTCTGGTGCTCGCTTTCGTGGGAACAGCTTTCTGATCATGGAAAGGGGAAGTTATTACCAGGGTTCGTTCAGCTCACCTATTAACGATACAGGTCAACAAAGCAGGCTCAGTCCTACTGTCATCATAAGGGCCAAGCACTCTGTGCAGCCCTAACTGTTAAATTAGGAAAGTTCATTTGGCTATTAACTCATGAATGCCGTCTTCTCTCTGCCCGGCCTTTTAATGTGAAGGTCTTTATGCTCTCCAGGAAGGTTTAGACTTTACACTGTGGGGAATATGATTGCCTCTATTGTGGGTCAAGATAATCTGCCTTGTCACTTAACAGTTTGGTTTGTGGTCAAAAAGACAGCACAAACCTCCCTCAGAGTAATGGGCATTAATAATGCCAATAGAGAACGCCCATTTGTGCACTTGATGGTCATTAAGCTGCTTAAGAACTGAATATGATAGGCCTTAAAGTTAAAAGGGAAGTGACTGATACTATTTCTGTCATTAATGTGATGAGTGACTTAGCAACAATGGCAGACTTCATTGTGAATTTACAAGGTGCCTATTTTCTATATTCGCCTATGAGTTTCAGGCCTGAATATTAAACTCTATGCCAAATATTTTCTCTGCTTGGTCACACATTTTTACACTCCAGTGCTTCAGATTGCTGTATAACTTCTAAAATTACTCCCAGCTTCATATATAAGCCATGAGCTCCATCAGGCCACATTGATAAAATACGGTTTTGGATAATTGGTATAAAATGGTAATTGGATTGGTCATTTCTTTGTTCTAGGTTCCAGGCTCAGGAATTTTCGTACTTCACACTTCACTAATGTCTTTATAAGTTGTTGCCCCACACAGCTGCAGTGGGGTTTGATCATTTCTATCCTCACCCAATGCAGATGTGGCTGATACACAAAATGTGTGTGTATGTGTAAGAGAGAGAGAGAGAGAGAGAGAGCGCGAGGGTCGTTGGAACCACTTGGCACAACCTTAAGCAGACTGTGGCTTCCCCTTGCAGACAGCACACTTCTAGCTACACTCTAGCACTCATATTCACTCTGAGGCAGCCAGTCTGCTGACAGACACTTGATTTACGACCGCTTTGCTGAGTTTTACTGCAAATGTTAATGTGACAGAAACTATTGACTCGGGGAAGTAATTCTGCTGTGGGTCATAAAGTGTAGTGTAAAAGTGGTTGCGCTTTCATGAGAAGTGCCCTTGATGATATGTTTATAACATTATCATAAAACTTTCTTCACTAGTCCTTTTTTGCGTGACTCAGACAAATAATTCTACCATACCCTGTTGAATCACCGGAAACACACTGAACACTCAGTAACCTGTCAATACCTATTTAAGTGGAATATATAGTAATTGATGACAGAGTTATACAAATGCTTACATGAACTCTTTCTACAATATAGCTGTGTTTGGAGATAACTCCTATAGTGCGGCACCGGGAGGCAAGGCAAAAGACACTCACACTGACAACCAACATATGACTATGAATATAAAATGATAATAATAAACATTAGGAATTATTTTTAAAACTGAAGCTAAATAAAAAATTAAATACATACTGTTGAAACCGAGATCCAAAGTTATTTTAACTAGATTATAATAAATTGCCTAATTCTCTCTCTCTCTCTCTCTCTCTCTCTCTCACACACACATACAAACACACCTATACGCTCCCTCACATAAACACATGCATCAACATCTGGTAACAGTTAAATTGGTTTTAATAGCTATTTACTGTGATCTGTACTTTTTTATTTAAACACATTTTCCACTCTGCTAATGCTAATGTATCATAAAAGCCCTATTTCTAAATTAGATTATTGTTGTGCCAGCATTTAGAACATTAAGTGTTACACATGCATGTATAGTGATGCACTTAAGGCTTGGAAACAGTCAAAGAACAATTATTTGTGATGTCGGGTTGTCAGTCCTTCCTCTTCCTAACAGCCTTGGGCAAGCAATAATGATAAATGCAACGATCCCAGTGAGAGAATATGCAGGAATCATGCAGTTTTAATAAACAGTCATGGGAGCTGGCCAGGCTACAGTTCTGAGGTCAGCTGTGGTTCTGTAATCTCCATCGAGACTGAAGCGCTGCGCACCAAAAAGCCCCTCTGCTTCGAAACCTGACACTACACCGGCACAACGGGACATGTGTTCGCTCTTACTCTAATGTGAAAATGGACACTCAAACATTCAACTGTGACCTGTTTTATGGTTTTACACACTTACAAAGCCCTATAACCTCTAATAGGACACACAAAGCTAGGCTATAGAGACAATGCGCTCTTCCAGGTGGATCAGAATGGAGAACAGTTACATTATTATTATTATTATTATTATTATTATTATTATTATTATTATTATAGGGGTATGTTAATAAAAATTGCTGGACTGAACCAATAATCAGTCAAATTAGCATTTTCTTTTAAGATCACTTAAATGCTTTTTAAGTTGCATTAAAAAAATCAACAGTAGAAATCAAACATATGTTTAATAAGATTATTTCCACACATGCAACATGACAAGAACTCACAGGTTTGGGACTAAACAGCTGTGTGTCTATAAGAAAGCCACAGGTTATTGAGAATAACCAGAAAAGAAGGACATAAAGTGATGCAACCATCAGGCATAGTGCACACTGTATAAGCCTTTGGAGGCAGTGCTATGATCTGGGGTTGCTTCAGTTAGTCGGGTCTAGGTTCAGCAAAAATATTTGGCAAAAAAAAAGTCCGCTTATGACCTGCATGTACTGTATGACCAGGTTATCCCATGAATAGATTCTTTTCATCCCTAATGGCAAAGGCTATTCTAGGACTGTGAAAGAATGGTTTCTGGGAGCATCATTTTCACACATGAATTCCATAATCAATGTTAAGGCAGTTCAAAGAAATCTTACAGTGTGTGACTTTGACCTCACAGTTTTGGTCAGGCAGTGGATGATAAGAGGCCATGATCTGCTGCTTTGGTAGTGATCATAAAATTTAAAGAGTGAAATAAGTAAGACTGCAAATGAAGTAAGTTGTAATTATGTTAAGCACATAATAAATTCAGGCTTACACGAGACAGATTAAGCAAATCCTAAAAGGATTTCTACAAGATCCATGCCCAGACTTTTTCAGACAAGTAACATCATGTTTACAAGCACTTTAAAACATGTATTATGTGTTAAAAAAAAACACTTTGAAAAACCTGAGCAGTGAGATTATTATCTAATCTCAATGCTTGTCCACACAACTCACACAAACTCCATGCCAAAGCACTTAGCTCTGCAGTAAACTGCATCTCATAAGGGAAAGGCCTTTGTCTGTTATGGATTTTCTGCTTTGTGTTTTGGCAGCAGAGCAACAGCTGGCAGGCTGGACGCCCCTCGTTCGGTTGTCAGAGTGAGATGAACACACTTCTTTTTAAGATAATTACTCCATTCAGGGGTTTGACAAGTACATAATTGATATGAAATGAGTGACTCATTGTTAATTGGTCTTGGTTGACTTTATGCCAAGTATAAAGACAAAGAAAATAAAAGTTTTTTTTTTTTCATTTTTATTTTATATAATCCCTGTGGTTGAACTGTTGAAAAAGTCTAATGACGCCTAATATTCCAAAAAGTAATAATTAAATCAATATTCAGTGATAAGCTAATAACAAATTAATTCATGGTTTAAATTTGTTTTGATACAAATACTAACAGGTTTCAGATAACAAAACATGCACTTTTGTTACAATACATGTCACCTGCATATTTCTATTTCCTTAAAACATTTCTCTAAAAAATAATAAGTGCAGCAACCTTACATTGCTGCACTAAACAGTGGAATGTGGCTGCAATCCATCAGTGATAAACACAAGTTATGTCCTTTTGGCTAACAAAAATATGCAACTTTTGAGGGCACCATTTTTCATGTTGTTGACAGATGATGAACAGATATTTTCCAAGATTCAATTCACTTTTACACAAGGGTTTAAACTGCTACAGCTCTGGCTGCTTTCCTGAGTTTTATTGCACTCAATTGGGCCACTCAAAAAAAGCTTCCCAGATTCCAGGTAATTCCAGGAAATGCTGTATTCTATGAGAGTAATTAATTGCTGATTGTGAATAAATTAATGATCGAGTACAAAGCCATTTGATGGGTCAAACTACGCATTCAACTATTGTGACATCCATCACAGTAAAGCATGACTTAGACTTTGAATTTTTGACCTAGAGCTAATAATGGAGTTCACAGTTTGTATATCATAAAAGAGAGAGAGTATAATACCTCTAAGAGTGGAGCAATAAGTCAAAGTGAACGCCCACTCTGTTTTTTTTGCGCCTGATCTCTCAGCTCTTTCAGATGAGGCCAGAGGCAGCGTGGGGTGGGACACATGGCCAGCGCTTAGTCAGGTGAAAGTGTCTCCCCCGCACTGGCGTCTGAAAGGCCCGTCTCCAGGTCCCACTGTGTGCCTGCCTGCCAGCTGGAGCCCCCTGACCCTTCCAGTCCAGTCAGTGAGCCGAGCTCTGCCAGCAGGAGCACCTCTTTAGGGTCACTGAACCCACTGTGAGAGTATGGCTGGACTCTTAATACACTGCTCTAATAATGCCTGACATTTAATGCAGTATAGCATACATTGCTTTGTAAGGGTCACTGAACTCATTATGTGTACACAAATGACCAAGAAATATGATACATTTTCTAGATTCTTTTTCTAAACATGGCTTGGGGACAATTATATTTTCTTCTGTTATATTTCTTATTGTTATGCTTGCTAAGTTATAACAGTGTGTATAGCTTAAAATATCCCTGCAAGGTTATTATTCAATCAGGAATTTTCTGTTGTAATTACTATGTTGTTTGTAAAGAGCAAAAAGTCATAACTTGAGTAAATTACACACTGTTTGTGTAATTCAAATGGACTGCAGTAGGACAACTTCATATAAGGCTGAGGACTACAGCTAAGAGTTTTTTTTTAAGTGTTTCAGGATAATGCCCACCAATGTCATATACTGTCCCATACATTTTTTAATCAATGCCAAATATTATTAATGCTTGCATGTGAGTTATGTATTTTAAATAATAGAGCCAGAAAATCTGTTACTTATATCTCAATTGTAATTAAAGCAGAGGAGTATTATAGTGACATACAAGTTATATCAGAACATTAATGTAGACCACTACCATGAGTTTGGCCTGTGGTGTAAAAACTCATCAGTCAACTGTTTTACAGGCTTGGTATAGTGGATCTTGCATAACTCACTTTCCATATTTAAAAGTGCATATTTTAAGATGTGGAATCAGACGCAAAGAATGGCAGCAGCACAGGTATGCATTCTAACACGGTAGGATCATTAAACTAATTTAATATTAGACCTCTACCACTGCCACTTTGATGTCTGTTTTATATCTGGTTTAGTAGTTGTTAGTTTTATTTTTTATGAATATTATTTTTTTTATTATCTTATTTCTGTTTTATGTGTCTTGAACATGCCACAGTTCATATGTTTCAGATATGGCCATAATGACCGCAATTAAAAAAAAGACATCAAACATTTTTAATCGTATTTCAAAAGTATACAATCTGTGCTTACTTACAACCAAGTCTTATTATACTTCATTTTGTCATAAATCTTTACACACAAAGACTTCCAACAAAAAAGAAGCAAAATCAATTGGATACAGCAGGCCAAATACACTGCAGCGAATTCAGCTCTGGGAAGCAGACCTGCAGAAGCAGACAGCAGTAAATCTCCTCTACTCGAAGACCCCTCTTTCCTGTACTGATATCACCCTCTCAGGTACTAAATCTTTACAGCTAAGTTAGGGCCATTAGAACCAAACCCAGGGATTGCTGACTAATTGATAAGGTTACGATTTGAAACATTCTCCAAAGCTCTAATTGAAACCATTAGGAAGGAAGACTGGAGATGTCTGGAGAACGAGCACGGGGAATCGAAGGGGGTCTTTGATCTTGGAGCTTGTCTGCCATCCTGTTTTCCTTCAAGGTTTCCTGGTTTGTTTCAGAAGACAGAGTCAGACTCTTGGGGACAGGATGTTAATGGATCACTTAAAAGAGGCCTATTCTTTACGAGAAGGCTAAAGCATTATCAGCTGGGTTAAAGACAGTCAGCATTTGCAGAAGGGAGGGAGGGCAGTGACAGATAACCTTGCTGAGTATTACAGTAGCATTTCTTGCCAAGATAGTAAATGCACTATGCAGTGATGAAAGTCGTGGATAAAACATTTCAAAAGGTCTGAATTTGACTGCAATCATTTTGGTGGATTGGTGAAAAGTGAAAATTAGTTCTGTTTTCACCTGTGAGTTTAAGTTATTGGGACTCAATAGCTTATTTTCAATAACTACATAACAGGACACTGATATTAAGGATTTAGGAATCAATATAATTAATTTAATATAATTAATTCCTAAGGATTTAGGAATTAATATAATATTAATATAAATTAACATATTATAGTTGGAGTCTTCTCAGGCCATGTAAAATATGTCTATTCATAATATAAGATTTATGTCTATTATGTTGATGGAGAATTAGCAGGGTACGTTATTAACCAGCCTCACAAGTTAAGTTTTCATATGGTTGGCTAAATTAAAGATTATTTTGTAAAGCAGGCTGAATTAAATGACCTGTTTCTATCAAGCCCTAAGAAGAGTTAAGTTTTTTCACACTGTGTAGCTCCACATTCATACAGAGAACAGGCAAGACAAAATAAAAAATCATAAGCCTTATTTTTATGGATCAACCCTCTTAACCTTATTCAAAAGGAACGAAAATAAATGACACAGCCAAAGATGTGGAGACTGAGTGAATTTGACCCAGCATCTCTGTTGTCTTAGCAATATGAAACAAATCTAATGAGACCGCATTTTTTTACCCCTACGCTGATCACTGAGATGCAGCCGCATCAAACATACAGTAAATCTCTTGACAGACTATCTTGACTATAATCTTAAGAGTAACTCCCGTAAGCTCAGAGCCTTTGTCTTTGATTATCTGTAATCAACCTATCTTAGATCTTCATTACTAAATGTAATGTCTGCTTTGATCTAGAGCACTAGCAATGAACATTTCCACAAAACTGTACACTCTGATTAGACTCATGAGTGGTTTGGATTGTGCCATAGCAGCAGTGACTTCACTAACATTCATGAATTCACAGGACTCCTCTAAGTGCTCAACAAAATATGAATCACCAAGCGCTCGAGACCATGGAGAACAGTTGGCTTTGATAATGCTATTCCAATTCACATTTGGCTCTGAACAGAAACATTTACTTTAGAATTTTTTTTGTTTGCGTGTCAAAGTCCCATCCATTCCAAAGTCTCTGAATTATTGTGGAGATCATGCTGTTCCAGCATGAAATGGTGCCTGCTACAGAAAGATCAGATTTCATGAATTTTGGTCTTTCATCCTTATGAAATAAATATGTGGGTCCTCTCCCAAAGCTATGAACTGGGGCTTATTCCTCTCATTTCAAGTTTACAAAATAAATATTATTTTTCATCTTGTTCAGAATATTTAGAAAAAACAAATAATCATTAGAACAACAAATGCTTAAACAATTTTGCTTCATAGTTGTACTAAAGATATATGTGTATGATCATATTTGAAAAGCACTAAGTTAAATGCAATGTTAAAACATATCATTAAAATTATTATTTATCAGCCTGTCCAATATATTAAAAACAGACATGGTCCCTCAACTTCCCCAGTTCCTTTATTTTATGGTCTGATTACTGTTTCCACTGTGTATGGCTTATACATGGTATATGATATATTTCATGTTATCAGAATGGAACTCATAACCTTCATTTTTTGGCATTATTATCTGAGTAAAGAAATGTGCCTTAGGGTAAATAAGCCTAACCTGCTCATGATGCCATTGCTGCAGAGCTGCATACTCCCTGAGGACTTCACACTTTAATTGGCCCGGTGCCACAGTCTCTGAGTGGCTGGAGATCAATAGACTGCATGGGTAGTGCAGTGGCAGTGACCCGTAGAGCTGGAATCTCCCTGAGCGTCTGTCTCTCCTGTTCTGCCTCACACCCCTACCAGGGATTGCATGGGGGGCTTCTGAGAGACCACTCAGTCCAGTCAGACAGGCGCTAGTGGAGCCAGAGTCAATAAGCAAAACTGAGCCGCGATCCGATTCACTATCATGATTTTGACATTCTGTGTTATACATATCTCATTTGTCCTGGCATGGTGGCTCCTTCATATACCATCAGCACAGAGCACTGTGTTTAGTGTATGCCATGTGCAGGTACACTGGAAAAAATATGAGATGCAAATATGAGATTATGGCATCTTGGATGTTTTCGTCATTATAATACTTTACTATTTATAATCCCATTGTAGAAATCGGCAAATATCTGTATCTGCATAATGCTGAGTTGAAAGTGCCCACGCTGTCTGTTTTTGAACTCAGGCTTTAATGTGGGTCTGTTTGGAGGTGTAGTGCTGAGGTGTGGGATGATATTACAGCCTGAGAGAGTGAGTGTGTTTGCTCTCTGCTTATTATGGAGAGGAGCCAGTCTTCTCAGAGGCCATGGGGGGAAGATGGCAGTGCTGATAGTGGCCACATGGGTTCCATCAGGGTAATTGAAGCAGTCTGCCTTGCACCAAAACGGAGCCCTGAAGGACGCGACAAAACCAATTGATTTAAAGGCAATAGAGCCTGTGCTCAAAAGATGACATTTTTATTAACATCCCTTAATGCAAAGCAGGGCTGTTTATGGCCACATACTGTAGGTGTCCTCTGAATATATATATTTTTTATTTTTAGATGATTAGAGAAGTTTGGGCATGCCTGAAGAACTTCAGAGGCAGGATATGATGATCCTACAATATTCCACAGGGTTACAGGTCAGTTCGTATAAAAAATTATTTTAAAAAATGTTGTGCTTGGTATATTTATAGATAATTATCAAAAGAACCAAAATGACATGTTCCTTACTTTCAAATTTAGTCTTAAGTAAAAACCGACATCATGAGGTCACTGCTTTAAACTGCTGTCCAGTAGTTTATGACTAATTGTAAGTTTACAAAGATCATCTAGATTTGGCCTACCCAAGGCTTTCTCTTTCTCGCTCCTCACTCATGTTTTAAGTCTGAAAGAGAAATTGATAACCGGGTCTGTGTTTGCACAATATATGATGCAGACTGACATAACAATAAAGGCTTTGATTAACCCTGGGGTTCAACGAAGATTACTGTGGGGCCTTTCGACAGCAAGATGTAGCCTTCACGCCAGGTTAAAGACACAGAAGTCAAAACAAATGCCTCACCTCCTAAACTATCCTTTCATGATTTAAGATTCTAGATTCAAGAACTTTATTTTCATTGAGTGAATACAATGGAATTGCAGATTACCCTTTCTCTAATTGTGCGCCATTTCTTTTATGCTTCTCATTAGACATCGTTGTGTGACATTGGAATGGAGGAAGAGAAGGTTTACATCTCGGTCCTGTATATTGTTCAGAGTCATTGTCCTCTGGATCGCCTGGCTCCAGACCACAGAAGCTATAATTACACTTCTGCCAAAACCACATACAATACCAGAGTAATAAGGCAACCTATCACTCAATACTCTCCATGCAGACACTGGGTTTGTTTTGCACCTCTCACTATATCTTATGTCATTTGTAAATGGAAACATACCATAAGTTTATTTACTGTAACAAATAACTAGCAAACAATGAGATGCAGATTGTTGGATATGTTTTCTTTGGTATAAATGGAGCAGATTAAGCCTTTGTCACAGTGTTTGAAATCTGAAAGCATCATTCATGCTAAATTGGAAATAGTCTGTATGATTCTTCAGACATTTTACAGACATCCTGTATGTTGAGGGAATTTTACAGTGTCTTGTTTTGCATATTATTCAAAGGGAAAAATACCTTAGATCACACACACACAAACATATGCTTTTATTTAAATAAGATATTGTAATTTTCCATCTTGAATAATATGATTGAGGTACAGAGATCACAAAAGAGCAGTGAGATTGGACCTATAGATTACCCTTACTTGCATTTACTTCCTCCACTGCTGTACCACTAGACCTTTAAAGTCTTTTAGTCCATAATAAGACATGACACACAAAGGAAAACATACAACCAAGGTCAAATATGGTCCTCGTTATGGTAACGAACAGCCCATGAGGACACTAGTCTACACTGTTCTCACATGGCCCTTCACGTGAAACTTAGGCAAAATAATAACAACATCTGCACTGAAATAAATGTGTGACCTCAAACGCTATCTTCATTGAGACATGACAGTCCAAGACTGAATGTTGCTGTTCACTGAAACAATTCAATTTCCCAACAATCACTATAAGCACAGTTCATTTACTAAAACGTTTAGCTTGTGTTAAAATGGTTACCACATGCAATTTCACTAACAGCACCAATGTTTAGATAATGGATCTGATTCCTTGCCCAGTCATACAGACATTCAAGAACCATTCAAACACTCAAACCATTAGGGTTTCATGTTGACATGTTGGCACACTAAATCGCAACATGACTGATACAAGGTCTGCCAAAAGATGGTGCATTCCACCAAGACATTCCAAATTAAAAGGAGGTTTTATTGAAAAGCTTTAAAATAACACAGCTACTAAAAGTCATCAGAGTAGCTTGGCTTCTTTGTAAACTCTTCCTTACATAAATAATGCAGAACTTAGTGATTCTTGCTAAACTGGATCATAATTACATTATTGGTTTACATAATCTCCCAAAGGAAAATCTTTGGCAAAGATTTGCTTTAATATGTCTTGAAATTGTTACCAGCTGGTTTGGCTACACGAAATGCTCCTCTCTCTTAAAAACCTCAAAGCAAAAAAAAAAAAAAAAAAACAAGTAGCATGCAATATTCAGAACACTTTTTTCGTTTTATTGTCTTTCATCCAACAGCAACATGTTGATCTGACCTCTTTGTATTTTATTTCATGTCTTACTGTATAATGCCTTGCATATAGTCTGTGATATCATCCAGTCCAATCTTTTGAGGCCTACTTTCCCCCATTCTCTTATGAAAGCATCCCTGACCTTCTAACCCCCCTGAAACTAGCATCAGAATCAAGTCATATCTGACCCATAATAACCCATGTACTAATAAGGTCAGAAAAGATGGTACTGTAGCTTTCTCGCCTGCCATGCAGAAAGCCTGAGTTCGATTCTTAGTCGCTTGATGTAGTGCTGGTCCCAAGCCTGAATAAAATGGGAGGACATCTGGTGCCTAGTTGCGTGCAGATCAGATTGTCCGCTGTTGTGACCCCTTGACGGGAACGGCCGAAATACAAATAACTGATCAGGACAGCACAGTGTATTCAGGTTGCATTAAAAATTTTCTCAGTGCCAGCATGACTAAGAGCTAGAATATCAATTTACAAAGTAATTCAAATTCATATTAAAAACGATGTAGGGAAATGTTATAATAAATTTTAGTGGTTAAACTTTTCCATAGCTGAATTAGCCATCCTGTCATGAGCTGGTTATTGAATGAACTTTAACGATGATCATAAATTCATCTTTAATTCCTCAACATTGGATATGAACTGTGGGAACAGTTTCTTGATTTTTGTTTTCACAGAGTAATGCACAGTATGCTAAAGTGGTGACATCATGGAGGTTGAGGAATTTAAAGGGACCAAGGGATAGTGTCTGTCTGTCTACAGTTTACCTGGTTTCCATCTTCTTCATCAAAGAAGACAAGAGCCACTCTGAGGGTAATGCTGCAGGGGTTTCTAAGATATAAGAGGTTAAATACTTTATAGTCTCATGAAACCTCAACATGAGTGATTTGTTAAATACTGTACTGGTTTTAGCCATAATAGACCTATTTATATTATTTATATATATATATATATATAAAAACTCCCCAAACTCTCCCAGTGGGTTTGGGATCCCCCAAGTCTGCAGTCAGTTATAAGTTCTTATCTATTTTTTTTGTTTTTGTTACTACCTCTTTCTTTCTTTTAAGGCCATAAAGTGAGGAGGCTTCATCAGGAAACATCTGCATAATGATGAAAGGTTTTTTGAGTGTACTGTGGAAATAAATACACCAAATATTTAACTGACCATTTTGGGAACCTCTGCAATTTACTTACATATCTATGTTTATATTGTAGACATATAAGGAATTTTTATAGTATACACCTCCCAAAACCAATAGGTATAAAACTTATGTATTTCATAGATTAATTGTATAAAACATTTCAAAACTAAATAATTTATATGGTTAAATAGGGCTTGTAAAAGTAAAAAGTTAAATATGTAAGATTATGGTAATAAGTCATTAATACTTTGGGCTGCTCCAAGGCTAGTATATCTTTTTAGGCACAAAACCCGGTTACCACTAGACTAATGTGGAGCTGAAGAAAACCATCTTCACAATCTAAGGTGGCAAAAGATCTAAAATTTTTTCCTAAGCCCTTCGACTTGTATACCAATTGTCTGATACTACCCTACTAATAAATATTATTACACTTTCTTAAATATAGGAAGAACTAATACGT
>JAOVVA010000041.1:19552877-19587409 GCA_028565275.1 Leiocassis micropogon | reverse complement strand
GTTTTAGCCATAATAGACCTATTTATATTATTTATATATATATATATATATATATATATATATATAAAATTTATTAAAAGGTTAAAAAACCTGACTCTTAGCTGTGGTAAAACATTTGAATGGAGCAAACATTTTGACAATTCCAGCTGTGGCTCATACCCATGAGCATTCAGCAAGTGGAACACTCTCAGGAAAAAACTCCAAAGGTATTCTGTTCTTGCAGAACAATACCTCATACTGCCCACCATATGAATGTGTATATGTAATTATGAGAGTGTATAAGTGATTAAATGAAGGTGATACCCTGTAATGGATAGATTGGATGAGGCAGGTTAAGTGGTTACTAATGAGGCAATTCATAGCATCACTGTAAAAAAAAAAATCTATATACTAAATAATCATCTGTAGTATATTGGATCCAAGTATATTGTATCTGTCAGATCAGTCAGTTTTATTAAAATGTTATTGATCAATTAGAAGCAGATCCTTAATTTGTCTCCCTTAAAACTCTAAAATATTTTTTTCTTATCACTATTAGGCTTAATAGGCTTAAATTAGCACTACTGTATTAAATACTATGATCTAGTCCTAACAGTGAGGCAGAGTAATTAGGCTCACTGCCAAAAACAATGTGTAATATTCCAGGATAACCACTCAATACTCCAGTAATTCTCCTTATCAAATTCTGAATGTAATTAAGAGCAAAGTAAACACCCTGGGGCAGACAATAACAAAAACTGGAGTTGATAGAACTGATAACATCTACTTACTAAACTTAATTAGTTCAGGCACTCAGTACTGTATGTGTGGTAAAACTTTGCATCAGCGTGTAACGTTTCTGATAGCACATTTATCTTTCATAACCTTGTGCATTAACAAAGGACATAACACATCTTAAAATGTGCCTCTGAACGTAACTACATTATAATACAAAAAAATGGCACATTTAGGGGAAGATCTGTGGTTTGGGGGACCGGGAAACATTTGCAGAGAATACCTAGAAAGTGTGAGACCGTATCTTCTTTCAAATAAAACTGTGGTCGCAGCTTCTTAATCGATGTGATCTAATTGTAATGCCCTTAGTTGAAGTTCTTCTGATCAAGATATATACGGCATGCCTTGGCATGATCCAAAGGAGATTTTCTCAGTTACTGCCAATGAGATATGAAACATAAAATGGGGAGGGCAATAGGCCTACTAGTGTGAATTCTACAAACAGTGTTTTTTCAATATGGCCTCTGCTCCAAACTCCATTGATGTTGAGGAAGCACTCCAGTGACTTTAGGCCACTGGCGTCAGGGAGCCCTCCTCCCTTGTCCACTGCGAGCTTGATGTGAGCGTGAAAGCTGTTGCTAATAAAAGTTTCAAAGAAAGGGATGAAAAGGAGGAGAAATTGAGCAGCCAGGGCTGCATTATCCCTGCTCTGTATGGTGGCTGCCCCGGCGGAGGTGTTCTGCCAATGGCAGGGGCTCGGAGAGGTCGCTGGAGATGTCACCAGCATTGCTCGAGGGCAGGGGCAAAATCACTCGCTTCTCACAGGCTTCAAAGTGCAAGGCAATTACACTCAAGTAGCCAAATGAATAGATGTATCAGCTTGCCAGCAGTTTCTTGAGCAAAACAGAAAGGGCCTTTGAGAAAGAGAGAGGAGGGCAGAGACACACCTTATGAGTAATGCGTAACAGCTCATGATAATTACTAGGGGAAAAAAAGCTGCCTATGCACCATCCAAAAAAGGAACTTACTGCAATCATTGGTTCTGATCATGGAGAGAAAAATATTAATAGCAAAAGAGCTAGAATGGCTGCACTCCATATAAGCAACACTGTTTAGAGAAGGCACTCATTGTGAATGCTTCTCTCGGGCAGTGGCACATACGAAGTCAGATTCCCATTGAGTGTACTGAAAAGAGTCTTTGATTGGAAATTGCTTTGGCAGGAGAGCTCACCTGTGGAGAGTAGTCTATAGACTCTTTCGGAGAGCCCAGCAGCTGCCAGAGCTGTAAGTCTGGGCACCTAGTGGGCCAAAGAATGGAGGATGCAGAGTCTTTCAATACAAAGCCACTTAGTAACAGAAGGCATGTGCCAAGCTTGCAAAGCCAGAATAAAAAGTGCCCTTCGGAGTTGACTAAATATCAGGGGCCAGTTTTTTCACTTTCTCCCAGTCCCCACTCCTCAGCCCCCACTCACACTTCTATCACAAGTACAATAGCAGACCTGAGGAGCCCTAACCGCAGAAATATACCAACAATTGCCAGGGAAAGGGCTGAGGAACTCCGCCGGAGTGTGGAAGCCATCAATTACATAGAGCAAAAGTTAAAAACCCAGCAGGGCCCACACATTAGAATGCAGAGATATGCAGGCCTGCAGGCAGTAGAAGCCTGAACTGTGGCCAGGCTAACAGAAGCCCACAAAATGAAAGTGTGGAGTATGAATCATGAGTGAGAAAGTTTTACCACACGTCTCATTTTTTCCCACTGATTGGAAAGATATGAATTGGATAATTGTGTAAAATTGCAACTGAAATCCAAGTGCATGAAATTTCATTGGTGCTGTATAAATATAGCGCATTTACTGTTTCCAAAATAAAAATCCGATAATCCCCAAAAACAATACAAATGTGCAGACGAATTGTAAACAAATCCTGTTGCATCTTATTATAACAGCAAAGGCATAGCACATAGCCATGTGTTACAGAATACAGATTCTCTGCCTGAAAGCCTTCACAAACAGCAGAGGGCCTAAAAAGGATGAAAAGCACTTGACTGTCCGAACACTGAGAGCGTGAATTCCACTGTGCCTTTTTGGCCATGTCTCTCAGAAGGCGCCGCCTGACACACTGAGAGCAATGCGCAGGGATCACACAAAGCCTCGTCAATTCAACCATCTCCCAGCAGCTAATTTATGATGCCCTCAAAGCAATTTTCACAGTCAGAAAAGTGCAATTGTATTTTCCAGCTCATTAAACCCAAGCACAACAAAGCTTTCATCCTCCCGCTGCCCCCTCCCATTCCAGCCCTCCATCCCACAGTCTGCATTTCAAAAGAAGCATCGTGAAAACACAAGCCTCTGTAAAGTGTAAAATAAACATTTTGCTCTCTCTCTTTTTCAACATTTTTGGTCAATGCCTAAAGAGAAATTTGTCAACACATAAGGCCAGGATAAGAGCGTTCCAAATTAAAGCATTTATAAACTCAGATTGCCCAAGTTTCAGTGAGAATTTAAGGCTTGTTTATTCAGAGGGCCTCTTCACTCTCCTCCCTCTTCTTTGTTCTGCGTTTCATGGGAGGACTTGGAAATTGTAATCTCAGGACAATCAGGCTGACTTATTTGTTCAGCTCCTGTCTCACTTGTAATAGCAGGAAAACCTTTAAATCACATGAGTACCTGTCAAGCAGCTCCGCTTTGCCTCAGTTGCCCAACCTCACGAACCTTAATAAACAAACTCCTATGGGGCTAATAAAAAAATTAGTTGTCCAATTGAGCTTGTATAACAGAGTTCTGACAAAGCATGATGCTGGAGTACTTCAGCGCTTCAGTATTACCTGCCTCAATACACCCATATTGATTTAGGAAAGGACTTAGTTAATTAGTTGGATTACATGTATAAGAACAACCTTCAGGGCCAGGATTGAGGACTACTTACATTACTGGATTTAATTATACCCAGGCAGTTCTTTTTAATCTATGCTTTAAAATTACGAAAACAGTTTAATCCTCTAACATTTTCCTCTCTGTTTGTGCATTATGCCAATTCATTAATAGAATAAGAAAGTTGAGTGATGAATGCTTTCATGTTACCACAGAGAATCTGCTGTTACAGTACTATGCAAGGAAGGTTTTAAGTATGAGCAAATAAAGTAATTGCTACAAACATAGGGTTTTAGAAGTGTAGCTGTAGAAAGTAGGGGTTATAGTTTAAGGATTATATTTCAACTTTATAATAGCAGAGTCCTTTGAATATTTTTCACAAAAAAAGCTTGATTGTTTGAGCTTGTCAGCGAATTAGACAGGGAGATTGCTCAATGAGATTGCCCTTGATAAAACAGTCAGCTCGGCTGTAGTGACTTTGCCCTGAAAACATTTCTGTGCTAAGCAATTTGGCCACAGTCAAACTTGGACTCATGTGAAGGGGAATACTGACGCTACAGCAGAAGCTTTTGTGAAAACTCATTGTATGTCTGGCCACTGGAGGGAGGCTGGGAGGGGAGAGAAGATTTGAATGTGTGGTCAGAGGTTTTGGTCGCTCACTAAAACCACAAAGATGCCACAATTAGTTCTTGTCCTTACAGAGAAGGCCATGTGACCACTTTCATTGTATCTGGCCTTCACTCAAAAATCCTGGTTCCAGTCTGCAATCAAAGCCCAGAAAATGACCCCAATTGTTAATGTTAACTCTGTGGTATACCTTTAAAGCCATTTGTAAAATATGTTCTAAATTTTTATGTTTGAACACAGAATTTGGCATAATTGAAAATTAAAGTTCCATATACTTAATCATTTCTGAAAATAATGATGATTTTTTTTTTTAACCATGTAAACTGATATAGCATCGCTATATCTGATACAGATTGCCTTATAAAATGTAAAGAGGGAAAAAGCTAGTAAGTGGTAGGTTAGATTTCCCAACAGGGCAGATCAGTAGTTCATGGGTAGCTTACCTTTATAATTGCTCAAAAACAAGGGCTTGGCAATTGAGCTAAAGCAGGCAATGCCTTTTTTAGTGAAAGTCAAGGGACTCTAGGACTGGGGCCATGTTGGGCCACGTTAGCCTAAAATGATTAGGTCAGGTCAAGCTCTTGTTAAGTCAAATAAAAGGTCAACATACTTTCTACTTATCCGTGTCACCCGAGGCCTCTACTTTAAGTGGCCCCTCAGGGCTCAGTAAAAAAAATCCTAAGGAAACCTTATGCGCATGGATGTAAACCCAAAGCTGACTTGCTAAAGCAGTTTCCCTTTCGAGAAAGTTAAGTATTTATGGTGCCTGACCTCTGCCTGTTTCACTCTCAGTCCAGTGTGTTCAGTTTTAAAGAGAGTTGATGGTCATTTAGTTATGAAGTAAAAAAAATACAGCTACTGAAATAAACCTAACATTTGTTTCAATTTAACTCTGTGTTATTTTTAACTTAAACAGTGACTGCTCTTAAATTCTATATCAAATCCAAAATGAGGGGAAAAAATGTGAGCCGTGTACCTGGTTATACCATAGATACATGAGACATGCTTAATGTTTTTTACTGCTTACAAAAAAAGCTGTAAAACTGCTATAAATACTTGGGTTTTCTTAAATTAAAACTTAGGTTTTAATTTGAGAGGTTTAATAACTCTAACACCGATCTTAACACAATCATAAGATTCTCTTTTAGTTGCGTTAAATTGAATACAAAATGACAATGAACATTAACATTAAAAAATTGAAAATATTTTCAAAGAGAATCTCAGTGACAGGTTTATAAGATCACTACAGAGATCAGAATCCTTTCAGTCTTGCAATAATGCACACATGTAACCCTGTTTAGGCAGATACAGAGCATCCTTCAGAAGATCTTGCATTCTGCTAAAGGACATCTTGTTACACCGCTATATTTTACTTGATGCTAGCTTTGGTTATTTGCCTGCTAGTATGATTCAGCATCCTTTCACAATAAAGAGTAGTTCCTTTTTCTTTTAATATAAGGAAATAAACATGCATATATTCAAATAAATTAATACATATTTAATGTTAGGCAATTTTAATTGCATTCATTGTTTGCATTATGCTATGAAATACATATAATATTCATAGTTTTCTGAATGCAAAGACTTCTTTAGAATGTTTTTCTTCCTATTTCTTTTTTATTCCTAAAAAATGTGAAATGCCCTCATCCACTTTGTGAAAATGGCCATCCCACTTGAGGGTGACCTTGAGGGACAGATCTGCTTTCATGCTCTGTAATGACTTCTGACATGGTTTACTTGCCTCCACGCTGTGACAGAAATGTTTGCTGGAGTCTGAAGAGGAAATATTTGAAACAAGGCACCACTAAAGGGAGCCTGAAGCAAAACAGTAAGATTACACTTCAAGAGCAAGTTTTTTAAATAAAGGTGCTTGTGTGAAAAGGTACGGTATATGAATTAAAAACAACAAGCCTATTACTGCCACACCTTATCCTAACATTAAAATAAAAGTCATATGAACATTTACAGTGGAACAGGATGTATATAACTACACAGAATTTAAATGGAGCCTGTTTATTACAGAGATATTTTACAATGAATTCCAGATGAAAAAGGTTCGAGTGAGCAGCTCAGTGTGACACAACATGATGCTCAGATGTATGCAGAATTAGGCTTTAATAATTTACGTGAATTTATGTTCACTAGCCAGTTTGATTATATAATTGAAGGCAGTTTTTAATCTCTATGTCTCAATCAACTTTTACAGTTAGTTAGAATCAAAACAATTGGAACACTATTAAAATATAATGTAGGTTTAAGTTTAAAAATTTTGATCTACATGCGAATTAAAATGTGGTGTGAGTTTTGCACCTTTCCATGTATCAAGCTATCATATTTAAAATGAGCATGTTTGATTACAATTCTTATTATAGAAAACGTTCTTAAATTTAAAAGTAAAAGAAAAAAAGATTTGTTTATGATAAATATGACATTAGATAATTATCACGATCTGTTACAAATACTGTACCTGCACAAAAATGAAATACCAATGATAAAACAGAGTAATGACAAGAAACCCTGCAGGTATAGGGAGTGGTTTTCTGTGTTCGGTATGTGATGGACGTGCATGTGAAAACTTGTGTGGGGTACTAATTATCATTATCTAATTACAGACATCCATGCCAAGAGGATTATATGACCCTGCTGATGACTTTCAGTCATGAACTAGTGCAATACAAAGTTGGGTAAAGTTAAAGCCATAAAAAATAAATAATATAAACATTTGCTAAAAATTGCAGTGTTCCACATTTTTTCACAGAGGCAAGTAAAAACACTGCTTTTCTCCCAGTAGTTTTTATAGGGAATGGATATATGTACCACTCAGTGGTTGGTTTGACTGAGTAACGTCTTTACAATGTCCATTTCTGCTATTTCTTTTTATGAGAATCAGGGCGGAGGATGCATGAGAAATCTATGTAACCCCCCTTGGACACAGACAAACATTCCATCCAAAATCAGATCTTTACAAAACTTTGAACTCACACACAAAGATCTAACATAAACAGTACTGCAGTGCACCAAAGCGACTGCTCCACTGGCAAAGCAATAGTGAAATCATGAGGGATTCCCAAAGAAAAACATTTTGTGTTGATGTTTCAAGCAATTATACTAAGCCCAAGAAAAGCAACAGGAAAAATTAACTATTAAATAAAAGTGGCTGAGAGGGATAGTTGGGGAGAGGAGGACATGGTTTCCAGAATGACATTAAATTGAATTCCCAAGAGGTAAATTAATGCCTTTAGATGACTGCAAAGGAAATTACTTAATAGCTGTTATGAAGCAAGGAGGAACATTAGTGTTGTTAGATGCAATGCATAATGTAGATGTTTAACTACTGAGGCCTGACCTTTTGTAGCTTTCCACTGAACAACAGCAGAGGAAAGTGATTATACTGCAGGGACTTTTATTTACTGCTTGTTTTAATATTGTGCAGATGACAAACCATTGGGACCAAATGCTATTAAACATATATGCTAAATCTTAATGAGTGGTGCTGATTTATAATGATAAACAAATCACATAAAAGCACTATAATTAGATGCATGATTATACTCATTAAAAACTTACAACACATTAATTTACTGATTCTAAAGACTGGGTCAGTGCAATATGTCTAGCAAAATACTAATAACTGAGCAATAAAGTAATTTACGTTGCGTTTAGATTCTCTTTAGACATAAACCATGCACAATTCATAGTCAAGAAAAAACAAATGGAAATTATTTTGGATAATATTCTGAGAGGTGGAACAAAAAAGTCATATTTGGAAAGTTATTATTTGGTTATTGTTTACTGAGGCAGAAATCTGAAAAACTCACGATAATCATGTTGGCATATTAAATCTCCAAACATTTAGTAGAGTAATAAGGCGCAGACCTAAACAATTAAACTCCAAAATGCCTTTGCCAGAGACAAATTCACTAGGCTCTTTTAATAAGTAAGCCTCCTGTCATTTTCTGTCGTTTTGAGTTAAAGAGCAGTACACTGTTTACAGTATTCTGCTTTGTAATAAATCAGAAGACCACTTCCTTCAGGGAAGTAAACACTTCAATATGTGCACTGGTTTTTGAAGAACATTCACAAGTGCTCTCATTAGAGGAGGATACATGGGCGAGCCATTACACTGACACACCACCTTCTTAAAAGCGATCCGAGAAACACTCAAAGCTCCAAGGCTATTTTAACATTCACAGGAGGAAAAACTGCTTTTCAATGTTTTATTAAATTAGATATTCTAGAAAATTGTTCAGTCATGAATTGCCACCTAGAATTTTCACTCAAATTTTTGTTTTGGTTTAAAGTTTCAATTATGATAAAACAGTCCGATGCAGATAGATATTACAGTCGGTGTTAAGAAGAAGCGGCTACCTTAAAATTTAACTATAACCCGAAGTATAAAGATTATTATAAATATATAAATAATGAGCACATTAATTTATTAGTATAAATCAAAGGTTTAAATGTATTAAACCCATTTGAATGTATAACTTAGCAGAATACAGTATTAGTTTTTTTTATGTAGGTTAGAAATGCTTTTCTGTAGTAAATGTTGCCTTTAAATTGCAGTATGGAGCTGTATCACGAATTTTTAAATAAATAAATAAATAAATACCTAATATTAATTATTTAAATATATTTACCTTTCTCTCATATAAAATGATTCCAAGCAGCAATCAATGTAATTAAATGCATTGATAAATATTTAACTTCCCTCGGGCAAATAGTTTGCTTAACAAGCTGACAAGAGAAAATATAAACCGCATGCAAAAGTTTTGTTGCACGTCTATTCGTTGTAGAAAAATAAAATGTAAAAAAATAATCATCGATTGCGTGTGTTTCGATCGAACAGTCATTAGCTCTGAGCTTGGTGAAGTTTGAGCGTGTAGCAGTAATGTGGCAGTGTGTGGGAACCGTTCTCTCTTCAGTTATTTCCCTGCCATTAAAGTGCTGCAGGAGAGAATTGGTTAAGTGGAGCTACCCGCTGCCTTACTCTCCCCGAGGTAGCTTCCTTTTTGATCTCGCCGAGACTGGCGCCTTCCAAAGCACGACTTGTCTGCCTTATGAAATGCTTTGACTTACGGTGAAGGCTTGCCAGTTGCGTTTCAATAGACGCTTTTTTGCAATCTTAAAGGGCCAAGACAAGCTTTAAACTGCTGTAATTTGGCGTGACACAATCGTCATTCATTCATTCCCATCGTTTATCAATTGTCCCTGAAGATCTCGCTAAACATGGTCTAATTGGTGCAGTTTATTTTGTCTTTACTACTTAAATTGTAGTTTATGTATAGCCCATATTTCTATGAAACATTCTGCTGGGAAAACAAATGTTTACAAATAAGCTTACATAGTGATCATTTTTTATACAGTCTTTGGCTGAAATGAGCTAAAAGTAAATAATCAAACGTGTTTTATAAGAGATTAAAATAGATTTCCCACAAATAAATAAACAGAGGAAGAAAGGCCAAGGAAGTGGCTAGTTGTCTTGTGTATGGTTTCAATAAGGGTTAAGCTAATGAGAGCGGAGACTCTCTCTCTCTCTCTCTCTCTCTCTTTTCACAGACGGCCCCTCCGGTTAATTGCAACAAAAGTTCTCAAATAGCTCAAACACTGGAGCCCTGGAGCCATCAATAAACCACAGCGGCAAGACAAGTATGATTGACCACGCACATTTCTTTCAAAATCACTTTGCAGTCCATCTCTAAGAAAGTTTACTGGCCAATCAAAAAGCGGACACGAAGAGTCATGTGGGCATAATGAAGCGCTGATTGGAGGGCGGCAAAGAAGAAAGAGAACTTTTGGGAGTTTTATAGCTGGGAGAGCTTTGGGCTATACAAGAGGCAAGGGAGCGTCGCAGAGACGCGGCGAATGACAGAAAGGAAACGAAGCGAGGACGAGTTAAATTGAGAGGGCCTGGCATTTGGAAGTTGTATGGCCCCTTTACCCTCCACCATGAGCTCTGTTCAAGGACCGCTTTCCCAAGAAAGTGAAGCACAGAAGCGCGCAAACACGGACGCAGAAGAGACTGAGAGCACCGAGAGAGCGGCGGCCAAAGGATGTAAAAGCAAGGCGTTCAGTCTTCCCTTTAGCGTGGAGTCTCTAATATCGGACAGAGTTACCTCCAGGACTTCATATTCCGCATCTGACTCAGGGCTTATATCCCCTTCCGAGGAGCGATCACAACTCTCACCCATGGCTCTTTACACAGACAGAAAACTGCCGCTGGAGACCGTCTCAAACTTAGCTGCGGGGAAAAGAGGAGACGCGGAGGAGAAGGGACAGGGCGGATGGTTTCAGACACCATCGTACACTTCTCCGCCAAGTGAGTGACAGTTCAAAACAGTCTGGCTATTCGTTACGTGCCTTTTAACATACTATTGCTACACATATGCTTATATTTTTTTCATGTAGTAGCGGGACATCACACATAAACCGTAGTGATGATTCGGAATAGATTTCCTCATGGGGAACATTTTACATGAAGTTACATGCTGTCACTAGTGGGCCTAAATGTTACAAAGTCAAACAATAAATATCCGGTGATGTACTTTTAAATTGGCCTAATTGTGTATGTCACTATTCTATCATTTACACGTATTATTGTTTTTTTTTTTTACAGGACACGCGAGTCCGACTCCATGCGCGCTCCGAAAACACAAGAACAACAGAAAACCGAGGACCCCGTTCACCACCTCGCAGCTGCTCGCTTTAGAGAGGAAGTTTCGCCAGAAGCAGTACCTCTCCATTGCGGAAAGAGCGGAGTTTTCCAATTCACTGAATCTAACAGAGACACAAGTGAAGATATGGTTCCAAAACAGGAGAGCGAAAGCAAAGAGACTTCAAGAAGCAGAGTTAGAGAAACTAAAACTCGCCTCGAAGCCTCTGCTGCCAGCGTTCGCCTTTCCCTTCGCGCTGGGAGCGCACGTGCCTTCTCCCGGTCTGTACGCAGCCTCGAGCTCTTTCCCGCGGCCCTCACTGCCCGTGCCGGGGCTCTTCGGCGGACCTGTTACCTATGGGATGTATTATTTGTCTTAAACGTGTTCAGTGTAATTAACTGCAGGACTGCTGCTTGACATTCAGAAACGGACACGTAAAATGTCTGATTTTTTGCGAGGCTATACACACAACTCTGAGAACGACAATTTATATAAGAGATAACATTCCGTTGTACCCTAAAAATAAGTAACCTGTGGCTTACTGGCCATACTCTTTATGCAAAAAAACCCCCGTAAAAATCTGCAGCAAAATTCATTTTAAAGTTAAAGTAATCCCTCGACAAATTAGTGTTTAAATAAAGTGTTATTCAACATACACTTTAGTAAAATATAGATAGTCCTGAAGGCCAGAACCATCTGTGCCAGAGTGAATATCATTCAACCATCGCTAAATTTCAAATTATTGTCATACCAAGGGGGGAAAAAAGTTCAGTAAGACTGCATTTGCAAAAAAAAAAAAAGTATTTGTAATGTTATTTGTGTACTGTTTTCGGGGTTTTTTAGCCGCTTCAGTCGCGCCCTGTTTTCGCTTTTCTCAGAGCCGATGGTTTAATAGTGAAGCCTATAACGCTTCTTGGGTTTACATTCGCTCACAGTGATGACTTTTATTCGGTTTTTCGTTTAGCCACAATACCCTTATGCTACATGTACTATGCTGTAGATTGATAGATTGTAAAATTAACCTCTAGACGTTTTTTTATAACTGTAAATAAGCGTATATTTTAGCGTACAGATATTTTCAACTCCATTCGAAATTATGAATAGAACTGATATTTATATACTGTTTACATTTACCTCCTGTAAATTATTGTATATATTTGTACATAAAATAGAAAAAAAAATCTTTTGTATTAAAAAATACATTTTGAACATGATGAGTGTGCTTTGTTTTACTAGAGACTGAACTGCAGACCCGACCTGTAGGATTGTAGTATTTTCTAAGCATCAAACTGTTATTAATAAGAAAGCTAATTATTTATATTATTCATTCTTCATATTTGATTTATTTCCAACTAATTTATAAAATAGAAAAAAAAATCTAAAATGTCAAATATGGTCTTTATTTGGGTTCCATTTAAAAACTGAACTTCAAGGACAAAACCAGTGCCTTCTTTTAATTTAGATTACACTGTAAATTTACGCAATAATGCATGCAACTGGAATCATTTACTTGACAAAATGCTGACTAAAGGTTTGTTTCAATGTATTCAATTAATGACATGACTTGCAATTTAGCCAAAGAATAATGTTTATAGAATAAATGACACTGTCAGAAAGGTTAAGGATTTTATTTTTTATTGTAAAAATAGCACTCCAATATCAGGTCACACATAAAAGTATGTAACAAATGCAAGCTTCACTCTACTTCTTTTTCCTTCTACCTCTGAAGCCTCTGACTGAGCCATGGCCAAAGCAAATAGTTGGTGGCACCCTGGAAAAATAATTGACATTAAATAAACATTGAAAATATTAACACACTGTCATATTTTGCCATTTCGCTTAGACTGAAGAGTTAATAAACACTTACTTGTATGAATAATGTGGCTTTTGTCGCTCAGGAAGGACAGGCTCATGGCCCTCTGACTCTTGGGACAGAGAAAAATCCATCTCACAATTTTCTAATTCTTCATTTTGACTAACTACATTTCCACATTTCTGCCTTGTCAGACACATTCTCTCCTGCTGAGGAATCTTTTCCTCAATTTTTCCTCTGAAAGATGAATAAAAAGGAGTTATTACAACCTGTTAACCTATTTCATTACATGAGTAATGAAAGCAAAAAATGGACACACAGCTAATCATGGTAGTGAATTAAAAATTTCTATGGTCACACCTTTTGATTTTCTTTGGTTTGTCAAATCTGAAGTCTGACGGATAGCTGTGAGTTGTGATCAGATGCTCTTTCCTTTCTTTGCTGGTTTGGAATTTCAGTCCACATCCCTCAACCAAACACTGATACTGAAAAACGATATTACATTGGACAACTTAACAAGAACTGAGTTGTTCCCAGTTGTGTAGTAAGAGTGGACTGTTTCCAGTTTGCATGTGGTCATGCTATTTTAAGTCTTTAACAAGTAGGATACAATACAAAGCAAGAACACATTTAATATTTTCCTAAACAAAGCATGCCGACAAAAGACAAAGGAGTAAACACAGACTGAAAGATTTTTCCCTCTCTTAAAATACACTTAACAGACAACAGCCAAAAGATGGCGGCACAAACTATACAGATCAGATATTTTCTGATAATAACCACACAGTGAAATATTATCTGTTGGCATTTACTGTAAAGACTGCCTGCTTCTTTTAAAAGTGTTCCAGGGGGTTTACTTTTAAGTAAGCCTATAAAGTAAAAGAATCACTACTGAACATTAGAAGTGTCTTCATGTATCTAATTTCTGCAAAAGTGATATCTTTAGAACGTGTTCAACAAGTTCTTCCTGCATTATGTGCTTTCATGAAGTGGGGGATTTAACCGATTCAGAGCTTTAGCAAATGCCAAAAGCAGAGCTAATGCTCAATCTAAATTAATTGTCTTCTAACTATTTAGTTATATGAGGCTGGTAATGTTGGTTCACTACTAATTTAATTATCAGCTGCTGTTCACTAAAACGCTGAATGAATCACAGAAAAGTTTCCAGCATTGTTTTAATCGTTCAAGTGTTTGTAAATGCTGTAGGTGTTAAATCAATACTGGAAATTTGACTTTGCAGGTACATGACAACAAATACATGGTTGAAAATTTTTATCTGTAAATGCAAATCTAATGTATAAACTTCATACAAATGTACTGTTTATACTTCATAATTATCAGAAAAAAAATCTGGGGCAGACATTACCATACACTCTCTCTCTGCCATGACCTGAAAGAGAGAGTCATGCCACTCTAAAATGTGTATATCCAGCAGACGGTTAGATGGAAAGGAGCGCTTGCAGCTGGAGCACACATGGCGATGAAGTGAATTGTAATGGTGCTCGTATCCTTCAAGAGTGTCGAAGAGCTGCTTACAGCCAGCAATGTGACACTGGAATTCTGAAATGCTTAAAGGACGTTAAAGACATATGAGATTAATGCTAATTATAATCATAACTTGATCTCAAATTACTATGAAAAACTGGCATTTCACAATATAACACAGTACTGCTATCAAACGAGGTTAGGACAGAATGTTCGATACAGAACTGGTATTGTATTTCAAAAAACACTGAACAATGTTTACTGAAATAAAATTTACACTAATTATTAAGAGAATGGAAACAATTAAAGGTGTTTTACTGATCAAACTTAAACTGTATTATGGCAAAATGTTAACCCATTATTTTATTTCTCATCAATTGTTTTTAGTATTAAACAGTTACACTTGTTAAACTTTAAGGAAAATGCATTTTTTCATCTGGTAAATTATTTTGGTTATAAGTCCCCTGCATAAAACATACAAATTTAATAAATATTACACACTGGAAAATATGTTTGCAGGTTTTTCTACTATATTTCTACTATACTATTTATCATGCAAAATACTACATTCATTATAGAATAAATGTGTGACTGTGTAAAAAAACAAAACTAAAAAAAAAAACAATAATATTAGCAAGGAATCACATAATTCCTTTTTACAGGAGGACTGTAACGCCAATGCACGCAAGATGGTCTCAGTGCTGTTTTGTACATTTAACTAAATTAATGGCACTCACTTTAATAGTGGAGACTCGTCTTTGAAAGCTGTCACAAGATCCTGCAAGTACAAGTGTCGGTGCACATCGCCGTCCTGTAGAAGAAAGTGGACAGCTTAGTATAGAAACCAATTGCAAATAAAATAAAATAAAATAAAACATTTGCAACCAGGGATCACTTAGAGTTTGGAGGAAAAAAAAATCTAAACATGATCACAGCAAAGCATGACAGGTACATTAATAATAAGATACTTGTTTTTTAAGTTATTAAACTTTAATGTAATACCATTTAATTTCAGTAAGCAGTCATTTTATTTGTTATTGTTTTTACAACTACCAACAGTTATGTATACATGCTCCTGTTGCCTCCGATGACAAGGTAACACACCCCTGGCAGTCACTGGACTCCACTTATAGAGATGTTACATCAGTTGATTGCTAGATACACCCTGTAGATGTAAATTGAGATTACAACGTCTACATTCCTACTGCCCACAGCTGGAATACTGGAATTATAAATGATGGATGGCATGTAATGAAAAGCAAACACCTTGTGCAAGGAATAACTAATGAAATTTGACAGTAACACAGTTTTGCAGCACCATACATCACACTTAAAAAAAATCTGAATCAAAGCCTTTACGGGTAGAGGTGCGTTGCGCTACTCAAACCCAGTGCTCTGCAAAACACTAAGGCCTAAACAACCGTGTGTCTCCAGTGTTGCTAGAATAGAATTTTTTCTGACTTTTGTTTTTTCTGGATAAAATTTGACATTTTCCAGACTTTCAGACTCAACTTTTAATGACTGTTTTACAATGTGAAGGCCATTAACTGAATTGTTAAAAGCAAATAATCAAATATTGTATGTATTAAGGAAATTGCATTAATAAGGGCGACCCCTTTCCCAGAGCAGCCAAAAGACCAACAACAACAACAACAACAACAGCACTAATAAGGAAGGGACTGACAAGTATTTGAGAAATTAATTTTTGTGATTATTTACACGTTTTTACAAAGATATTTGTTTGATTGCCTGTTTGTTTATCAGCTGTATTAGCATACTCTGAAAAGCTTGGATGCAGCTGTAAAAAAAAAAAAAAAAAAAAAACAGCTTTGCTCATAAACACGGAAAATATGACTAAATGTGGATTTGGCTACTTTTACCGAGATAACTCGTTTGTTGTTGTGAAAATTTTTCGTTTGTGTTTTTTTTTTCCCTTTTTTTTTTACACTGTCATTTCTATCCTACACTCCTACATATCGTAAACATGAGAAAAGAAAACATACCGCAAAGAACTCATCGTCTCTGTCTAACCGAATTCTCTGAGGTGTGAATTTAAACGCTGAACTGTTCTCCTCCGCTCCATCGCCTCGTCTGGCTAACTGCTGAGAATATAAATGGATAGAATTTTCGAACACGGGTACTGTAGAAATATCGATTCTCGGTCCATCACATATAGCCAGAAGTTGTATCAAATTAGCAGACTGCAGCATAGCTCTATACATGCTATACTTGGCTGTCACTACACGCTCATTTCTCGCATGTACTTCCTTAAACGTCATCGATATGTCACTGCAGTCGGTGTCTCACAGGTCCTAAACTCCGTCCAAATTCGAAAACATTTATTTTGCACCTCCAAAATATAGTCACAAGAGGGCAGCAAAGCCCGCATGCCGAGACTGCAAACGCAATGAGAAATATTTAAGCAATGTTACCCTCGAGGTCGTGCTGTTGTGCTGGATATCAACACGGCTGTGATGCGGTCTTAGGGACGATGGCGGATTTTTAATTAACAGATTTGTTTCTTTATTTAACTAGTTATTTTGCTCAGCCAAAAAATACCCTTCCGCCCCTGGCAGAACTAACTAACTGGGTCTGGCGGAGATGACAACCAACAGTTAGTAATTGATATTTAGTGTAATTTACAGAGGTGAAATGAGTTTTAAATACTTACCAGTAGCCTACTATGTAGCAAAATGTGAGTATAATAAAATATGGAAGAGGTGGACAGTCCTGTAAATCTATGTAAGTTTCTCTTTATATTTCCACTTATTTTGCTTTAGAATATCAACTATTGTAACAGGATTGGGAGTTAAATCCCATGAAAATATAGACTTGCTCTGCGGAGAACTACTGGTTTATGATGTAATTAGCATGCACGTAAACTCTGAGAGGCGGCACGGTGGTGTAGTGGTTAGCACTGTCGCCTTGCACCTCCAGGGTCCGGGCTCGATTCCCATCTCTGTGTGCATGGAGTTTGCATGTTCTCCCCGTGCTTGGTGGGTTCCCTCCGGTTTCCTCCCACAGTCCAAAGATATGCAGAAATTGCCCATAGTGTGTGAGTGTGTGCATGTGTGTGCCCTGCGATGGATTGGCACCCTGTCCAGGGTGTACCACGCCTTGTGCCCTAAAACTCCTGGGATAGGCTCCAGGCCCCCATGACCCTTAATACAGGATAAAGCGGCCCCCATGACCCTTAATACAGGATAAAGCGGTATAGAAGATAAGTGAGTGAGTGAGTAAACTTTGAGATACCAGTTATCAGCACTTTACTAAAAGCTCCTTTATTCAGATTTAAGTTACAGCACTAATATTAATATTATTTTAATACAACTTTCACAATCTTAAAGGTTTCTAAATGACTCGGTTCTGCAGATTTCTTATGAAAACGCACTTTACACTTTACATGTTACACGTAATGACTGTGCCAGATAAGGAATCATACATTACATGCCATGTCGCTACAACTTGACTGTACATTCGCTTGGTGCTTCTTTTTTTACACCTGTCTTCACACCATAAATAAATGAATGGATGGAGACCCAAGCATGGGGGAGTGAATGATTCGGCCTCCTCTATGTTCATTGGTTATTGACAGTACACATTTACGGTCAAGTCAGTGACCAGTGTGCACTATGCGACAATGTACAGCTCTGAAAAATCAAATGTTTGATATACTGCGATTTATGTTAAGAAGAGTCTGTTCTCAGTCTGTTCTTCTCACTCACTTGATGATTTGAGCCTCATACACTTATAGATTTCTGTGCTTGCTTGCCATGCTAACTGGCTGCAACTTGTGCTGACTGGTGCAGACATACTTTGACATATTACATCTACTGGTGCAGACATACGTGGCATGATTTCGCAACCTGTACAAAATCCTGTCTTATGTCATGTAGTGTGGCCTCACCTTAAGCAGAAGCCATTGTCTGTTGAAATTAAAATTAATTGAATGGAATCAGATGTGGATCCTTTTGAAAGGTAATATAAACCACTCGACCCTTTAAGATCAGACTAATAGGATTGGACACTGCTTTGGAATAAATAATCAAAAGAACAAACCAGCCAGGTGACCACATGCAGCTCATCCTGACTGTACATACATCGTCTAGAAATTATTGCAATGTTAGTTATAGGACTGCTGGAAGTATTTTCCAAGAATCCAGGATGTGTTTATGACCTCTGGATCAATTGACATAAAAGCGCATGAGCAACTTTTAGGTGTTTATCCTGACATCTTTTACTACTCTTAACAATTTGATGCACATCATGAACAGTCCTGTATATCAACCAATTATGTGATGACTAAATGTTTGTGATCACTTGACCATGAGCTTTTTGAACATCCCATTACAAGATTTAAGATTCATGATTCAGACCTTCGGCTAATAACCTCCAGTTCTCTGGCAAGGCTTTCCACTGGATTTTGAAGTTCACTTGTCAGGCAAGGAGAAGGGGCATTGGTGGCTCAGTGGTAGGTTTCTCACCTACCATGCAGAAGGCCTGGGTTCAATTCTTAGCCAATGCCCATTCCCCAAGCACTGGATGCAGAAATCCCATCCCAGGCCTGGATGAAATGGAAGGGTTGCGTCAGGAAGGGCAGCTGGCATAAAACCTGTGCCACGTTGTTGTGCGGATCAGTTGGTCCGCTGTGGCAACCCCTCAACAGAAGCAGCCGAAAGACTTATGTTGGCCCAAGAGGCTTGGGATGCATTCAGTGTTCCAGTTATTCCCAAAGTTGTTTAGAACTTCTTTTACACACACCTTGGCAGAAATAATCCTTCATAGATTGCACAGGAGCATTACCATACTGAAACAGTGAAGAAAATGTGATGCTACAACATCCATTAGGGGCATTACAACATTAGGGGCAGTGATAGTTAAGGGGCTAAGGTACTGAGTTACTGATCGGAAGAATGGCGGTTCGATCCCCACCTCCACCCTGTTACCACTGCTGGACCCTTGAGCAAGGCCCTTAACCCTATCTGCTCCAGGGGCGGTCTCTCATGGCTGACCCTGCACTCTAACCCCAGTTGTGCTGGAATATGCGAAGAAAGAATTTTACTGTGCTGTAATGTATATGTGACAAATAAAGACTTAACATCCAAAGACAACTGTGTGCAAACCAGCTTTTTATATAACGGACCTTATGTGATTTACTGTTGTAAATGTCCCATCACTCTTATTTTATTATATTTTGCGTTTAAGGCATGTATTCCTGTAGATGGCGTTTATGGTTTAAACGGGAAATCCAGTTTAAAAAAGAAGCCCTGACTCAACGATGTGTGGCTCTTCCCGGATACAGGGCTCACACACTCTCTTCATGCTAATGGTGATTCTCAGCATATTCTCACTCAGGGGCGGAGCGTTGATCAAACTCGCAAGAAAAGTCCAAGGAGTCGAAGGTTTCTTCATTTAAGTGTTAGGAGGCACAACAAGACAACCATGCGCTATCCTGGATTATTTCTATTATTTTGTTCGTACATTTCAGTCTGGGGTGAGTACAAAGATAACAATGACATCTTAATGTTTTTTTGTGTTTTTTTTTTGTCAGTGCAAACTTTTGAAACTTTTATTTGGATGTAATGGCTGTACGCCTTTATATGAAGCTAGCTGGGTGTGGATTGGAGATAAAATAGTTATTAGCAACACACTATGATTCTACATTAAAACATAAGAAACAGCATAAAAAGTAACAATTCAACTGGTTGTATAGAGATTTGTGGAACTGCGCATGCGCCTCTCCCCCACGTCGCGCGCTACGATGTGGTGCGGCTGAGGACAGGGAGAGTAAAGAGGAGCGCCGATCTTCAAGAGGTGCGAACATTGTGGTGTCATACAATATATTTAATCCCCGTTTAATCACTATGCAATAAACAGATAACATATTTTTCCTTATTTATTTATGATTATATACAAAGTCAGCCAAAAATGTATAAACATTGTATACACAGGAATAGAAAAACTTGTATAGTTATTTGGATACTAATTTCCTTGCTATACGTTATATATTAATATACATGATAATAATATGATAACATTATTGATATTATAATACTGTAATATACATCATATGATTTTTCTTTTCCTGAAGTGTTTATAATTTTTTTTGGCTGACTCTCACTCTAAACATAAGTTGAAAAAAAACTCTTTTAATAGAATTCTAATAAGGAATTTTTAAATGTATTTTATGCCAATAGACATATCCTACATCAGTTGAATATGCCTTGAACATTGATGGAAAAACCTTCACAGTTTCTCTGGAAAAGAATAGGTGGGACAAACATTAAAAGCAAATGTATAAATAATTAATAAAAAAATGTTTGATTAAAAACTAGAACTTTTTTTTAATCATGCATTTTAAATTTAGGGAGCTGTTAGGGAGGAATTACTCTCTAACGTATTATACAGAAGATGGGATAAAAGAGATTACATATCCATCCAATGTGGTAAGACAGTTTAATACCTAATAAACCTTGCCTTTAGTTGCTTGTACGTATTGGATAGTACAGATGTGAGTGATCTCTTTACTTTCTAGAATCACTGCTACTATCAAGGACATATTCTAAATATAAATGACTCCTCAGTCAGTGTTGGCATGTGCTCAGGAATGCGGTAAGGAAAGTTATGTTGTGATTCCTACACACTTTCAGTTAATTATATGTGCTTATTAAACATGTACAAAAGTTCAGCGGCTGACATTGTCTTATGTCTAATGTAATTATAATAATAATTATATTATTATATTATAAAAAATAATTTTGATTGTATTGTTTAGTTGGTAGACTTGATTGGCTTTTGAATTTTCAAATCTGTGGTCAACGTATACATATGTTGTATAAAGTATGAGTCTATAAAGTATCTAAAGTATGAAGAGTATAAAGTATGCTTAGAGTCAATGCATTTGGATTCACTCAATATACAAGAAGCAATAAAGTATACTTACTTTAATCCTATTTTTTCATTGAACAAACCTGATGTTAATATTTTTCAGAGGATTTTTGAGAGCAGAAAAGCAGGTTTATCTAATTGAACCACTGGAGAATTCTGTAAAAGGGGATCATGCAGTTTACAAACAAGAGCACTTGAGGACTAAGAGGGCAACTTATGGATACATCAATGATACTGTCTATGATTATGAAGCCACACCAAGGCTTGCTGGACTGCATAATAGTAAAAACATGGTACTGAGAGTATAATTAATATTTTGAAATGGTTTTAATTGAGTAAAAAAATTATATAGAAACTGCACTCTTATGTAAAAAAAAGTAAGTTCTTAAAGACTTCTTTAAATGAATTAATTGTGCTTAGCTTCTTACCTTTTTACATGGAATTGCTAGAAGCAACTTGTTCTGTTAAGCAAATACTCTGTTGTAGCATTTTAACGGTTCCATAGTCAGTGTTTCTCTTTTTTAAATGTGAATTACTCTTATTAAAAATAAATAAATAAAAATAATCCTGAAACAATATTCATGTCCCTAGAAAATCAAAGTGCCCAGAGAAGGACGATATATTGAGATGGTTATAGTGGTTGATCATAAAGAGGTATGTTTTTTATGTTTGCATTTTTTATAAAACCTTGTCAGGTCCTCCTTTATTTTGTCTTTTAAAAACTAATATATTTCTATATTTTAGTACATGACTTATGGAAGCTTAAAGAATGTAGAGACAAGAATGCTGGAAGTTGCTAATCATGTGAACAAGGTATTTCATTGTGTGACTTTACTTGTGCTTGGAACTGTAACAATATAAATATAGATTAATATATTTAGAAATGTTTTACTGAATACATTATCTTGTAACTTTTTTGTAGCTATATCGTCCTTTGAACATCCGTGTTATGTTGGTGGGATTAGAAGTCTGGAAAAATCAAGATCAGATTGATGTTAGCGATGTGCCTGATCATACTCTGGACCGGTTTTTAAAGTGGCGTCAGACACACCTCCTGCCAAGAAAGAAGCACGATAATGCCCAATTTGTTACGTGAGTAATTGGAAATTAAAAATCCTCTATTTTAAACATGACACACACAGTGAGTGCTAGTTGGCCTCTCTCTCTCTCTCTCTCTCTCTCTCTCTCTGATAATACTGTATTTAAACAAACGCTGGTTTACAATCACCACTAACCAAACCTCATTCATACTGTATACATATATTGGTGTATGTGCACTGTCTTCTAAAATTCAGATCACATTAATTGCACTTTATGTTAGTGTCAGTTTTAAAGTATCTTTGGAGTAAACATTGTTAAAAGGTCCATCTATTAACCATTCTGAACCTCCTGCTAGAGACAATTTTTAGTACTTTGCCAACAATACTCACAAAAGCTCCAAAAAAGTATCCCTTAAACAGTCCAAAAGTATAAATGACCCACCATCCATTTTTACAGTGGGTATTTTGCATGTATTAAATAATCTTTTTTTCCCACCAAAAATACTTAAAGTGTGCATGATCATACATTTTAATTTAGGCTCAATTGACCACAACACAAATGTTCAATGTTTAATGAAGTTAAGTCCTTTTTCTGTATATTCTATAAAAATATTTTTGGTTATTCTTTTGACAGGGGTGACTGTGTCATGCTCCCCTAATTGTAACCTGAACATTCTGACTATATTGTGCATACACTAATTTACATTTTGCAGAAATTTACCAGCTTGTCATTTTTCCTATTTTCAATTGATGCAGTGCGGTGGATTTTCAAGGATCGACTGTTGGCTTGGCACCCCTGAGGTCCATGTGCTATCCTTCATCTGGTGCTGTGAATCAGGTTTGTTTACATAATCAACTTTCAGCACTGGAACAATAATTGATTGATTGATTGATTGATTGATTGATTGATTGATTGATTGATTGATTGATGTATGTATGTTTGTCGTTACTTTATTTTGGTTTTTATTTATTGTATATGACTTTATTGAGATTGTCATAGAGGAATTAGGTGGACCAACTGAAAGCATTGTTATTTCTTCAGGACCATGATAGAAGTCCTCTTGGGATTGCCTCCACTATTGCACATGAAATGGGACATAACTTGGGTATGACACATGATACAGCAAATTGTGACTGTCCAAGAACACAACCTGAACAGAACTGTGTCATGGGAGATAGCATTGGGTAAGATTTTTTTATTTTTTAACTGGGCTTATTAACTGGGTTGTTATTGCTGTAATTTTTCTTTTACCATCTTTTCATAGGTCTGTGCTTCCAGAGAGTTTCAGCAGTTGTAGCAAAAGGGATTTGGAGATATTTTTACAGAACAATGATGTTCGCTGCCTTCTAAATGTTCCAAATGAAGATGATCTGATTGGCGGTCCAGTATGTGGTAATGCCATTGTTGAAAAAGGCGAGGAATGTGACTGTGGAACAATTGAGGTAAAACATATATGCAATCATGTTGTAGCTTAGTCTTTTCATTTATCTGTCATTGTGTTGTTTTTTAAGACATTGTGGTTATTTTTAGGAATGTGAGAATAAATGCTGTAATGCCACCACCTGCCGTCTAACTGAAGGCTCTCAGTGTGCACATGGGGAGTGCTGTGACCAGTGCAAGGTAATGACAAAATGTATCTATTTTACTATAGCCCAAGCTTTAGATGATGATACTCTTGAGCTCTCCTGAAGCTTCTTATCTTCGTTCCACTTATTGCAAGAACTAAGCAGAGAGGTGTGTGTTGGACAAATGGTCCAGTCATACAGTAGTGGCCAGCATGTTTTGCCAACAGATTCTTGGGCTGCATACTCTTTGTAGAAAGTTCCCTTTTAGCAGTTGATTGATTTGTATCAGGAAAGGACACTTGGGTGTGGATGTCAGAGTGACACATTCCTAAGATACCTTGTTAGCATTTGGGTGCTCAGCAAATTTATTTCATTAATTTTTAATTGTCTAAAACGGGCTACTACTGATGGAATAAATGTTTTGCTCCTATATTATTTACAATCATTTATTACATACAGAGTGCTTCATTGTTTAAACTCTTAATACTTAACCCTGCCTCCAGATAAAGCAAGCAGGAAGTGTGTGTAGACCAAGTGCTCATGACTGTGATCTGGAGGAATATTGCACTGGCAAATTAGCCCACTGTCCCAAAGATGATTATAAGATGAATGGGCTTCCATGTAACTCTAACCAAGGCTACTGCTACAATGGCGAATGTCCAACACACCAGGAGCACTGCAACATCCTATGGGGGCCAGGTACAGTTTTCCCTTTATATTTAATTTTAGACATTTGTAAATATGTATATATTTAATAATATTTTTATTTGAGATGGCATTGCTGTTCTGGTTCGGGTCTGTGGTTTATACCTGAGCTTGAGGTTGGTTGGTCCTGGTCCTCTGGTTTCCTTCCACCTCCCAAAAATATGGCAGTAAAATTATTATGTTAATGTGTGTGCATGATGGCCTCTGATGAACTGAAATCCCATCCAGGCTGTATTCCCACCTCAAGCCCAGTATTACTGGGAAAGCTTCCAGATCCACCAAACTCTCGACTACAATAAAGTACAGAGGGCACATTAATACATAAATATGTATTCAATTTAAGATCTTTTCCCTTTCTAGATGCTGATGTCGCTGATGATCTATGCTTTAACAACAACTGTCAATGGCCTAACAGATGTTCACAGGAGTAAGTTTGCTTTTGCTACCTTTGCTTTACTTTTAGTATAATTGTGTTTACTACAAAATTACAGTAATACCTTTTTCTATAGAAATAAGAAATGCGGGAAAATATACTGCTCAGGTGGAAATGAATTTCCAGTAACAAAAAGGAAAAGTGAAATAACTATGATACGGACGACCTGCAAAGTGGCTGTTGATGAACCTGGGTCAGGTGACATAGGGATGGTGCCAACAGGTACTAAATGTGGACCAAACAAGGTTAGTGAATGAAAAGTGTTTACTTCATTCATTAATTCATTCATTCATTCATTTGCCTACTATAATAATATTTTTTAATTTTGGAAATTTTATATGTTTTTGTTAACAGGTGTGTTTCCACAACACTTGCCAGGATGTAGCAGTCTATGGAACTGCTAACTGCTCTGCAAAATGCAATAATCATGGCGTATGTATACATTTACACTATTATACACTGATTATGTTATCTGTTTCAAATCAGCAGAACCTAAGAGGGAATGCCATAAAAGAACGTACAGTAATAGAGGAAGTTAGGTTTTCAATGAATCGAAATGGAATTTTTAAAAGTCTTTTAAAGAATAGAAGTAGATGCATGTTTAACCTGACCTTTATTAATTGTTTGAGATATTTAGTTGGCATTACCCAGCTGATGTGAAGATTCTTACCATGTGTGACTGTACTATTTTAATCATAGGTGTGTAACCATGAGAGGCAATGCCACTGTGATCCAGGCTGGGCTCCCCCCTACTGTGACACGAAGCTCTATGATGTTTCAAGCTGTATGTCTATTTTTTTTTTTATGTAACACCCAAACCAATTGTTGGGATAGTAGACTGATTTTGGCATGTCTAATCTCTGATTTTGTCTAATAGGGCAAGATGTGGTCATTGGTGTGACCACTGTTATAGGCATTCTGCTGCTGATTACTATAATTATTGGAGGCCTGATGTATTGTAAAAAACAACAGATATTCAGCAAGAAAAGGTTAGAACAAGTCTTTTTTTAATTGTTAATTGTCGTTGCGTAATCAACTGTCATATTTCTTGTTTAAATTGATAAATATGTGTGTTTTTCATCCACAAGGTCCTTTATGGATGTGAATGCATACCCAGGTCAGTGCAACCCAGCATTTCAGCCAGTCAGTGCAAAGAACAGCCCCAAATGTGGATCCCCTCGTATCAGCCAGCCTACCTTTGTAGAATCATCTGTCAAGCAGACTCTGTTTACTTCTATTTCACCTAGCAGAGCTCCTCCGCAGGTTAGATTATTTAACATTTTTAACCTGTACATACATTTATACTGATTATAACAGAATACTTATAACCGCTTATATTTTACCTGCAGCCTCCAACAGTAGGAGTGCGACCCAGGATGGAACAGGTGATTAATTTATTCTCATTATGAAGCCAAAGATTCAGAAAAACAAAAACAAAACAAAAAATACAATCAGTATTTTTTAAATTGTTGTCAACTAGCTGGCATTTTCTTGGTGTTCAGTGTTTGCTTCTTTAGATCTGCTATTATGATGATTATGTACAGTCTAAGTCTGCCAAAAGCCTAAATGTTATAATTTCTTTACATTAATGTGCACATTGGCCTTAAATACATGTGTGCACAATGTTACGCTGTACCCTATGTACTGTGAAGTCTGTGTGACATTACTGATGAATTAGATTAGACACAATTTTATAGAAATACCTTTAGTAAAATGATTGATAACTTGTTAGCAGCATTTGCCACAAAGCAACTATACAACTTTTTTTTTTTTTTTTTCAAAATTCACATTCCTTTTATGGTTTATATTCTATGTTTGGAAGACTTCAGGTCCATGTCCTGTTGTTCCTGACAATATAAGTTTCACTCAGGTATGGATCAAAATAAGCATTTACGACATATTCATATTAAAGGATATTAACCATGTAGGGTTTTTCAGAGTTTTAATACCTTTCTTTGAATCCAGGAAAAGCTTTTACTTTCTGGATCTAAACCACTACCTCCATCAAGACCTTTACCTCCACTGATTACCAAGCCTGTAAGTCTTTACATTCCAGTGCTTGTTACTGACATGCTGTTGTTGTTTTTTTCTTCTGCTGTGTACTGAATGTTTTTTATGTTACTATTTTCTAAAGATTGCGCTTTCTTAATGTTTGTAGGTGAATAAACCAAAACCCCCTCCAGTGCCTCCTGTGAAACCATCAGGTACAAACCCCACATGGAATCACACTCAGGTGAGTTTTTGTTTTATTTTTTAAACATATAAGAATTTATAGATTTTTCAAAATTAATCATATTTATGAAACAATTGGCTGAGTCTTTTATTGATTCTTTGTGCATATTAGGCACCTGCAGTACCAAAGGTTCCTCTCAAACCGCCTCAGAAGTTCAGATGATTGGAAGCAGAGTGACTATTTCTGAATCACTGCGAGCTTCAGAAGAAGCTTTATGAGTAATCATTAATGCCTCTACAAGGGACACAGCTGTGATTATTCAGAATTTTCTGTGCACTTTGGCAGGGAGAAACAGGATGGGCTTCAGAATGGTGGGAAAATATCCCATGAAGAAAAGAACTTTTTATGCTCTTTGGGATGCACTCCTTTTTTCCTGGATGTCCTACTTGACATAGTTGCTTGAAGAATGTTCTGTTACGGTACATCTTGGTGTACTTGATTTGTTCTTTAATGAGTTTAGTTATAAACAGAATGAAAACAGAAAGAAAAAAAAATGTCATTTAAATCAATCAGTGTTTTCATTTAAATCAAGTTTTGGCATCAATCTATGTGATAAGGTGCTTGGTTATCTTTTAGTTCTTTTATTTAAAAGTCTTTTAAGTGTTTTGTATAATTCTTTGTGTTGTTTTGGTTGTTTTGTCCTCCCATGGACATGTTGATATTAATATTATTTTGGTATGATGTTAACAATGCTCAGCGGGTCTGAGAGACTGAAGACTTCTCTAAAGTCTCTACGCTTCTTATTCATTTTTTAAATATTTAATTAATGAAATGTTCTTTGTGGTTTTAAGATCAAATAAACGATTATGATTGTTTTCACAATGTTGTCTGTAGCACTGGTTCCCAAAATGGGGAAGCATTCCATACATTCATACATTCATAACTTTTAGCTACAGTGGTGGAAATCACAGCCTACAGCTGTCAAAAGGTTTTATGTCTTTTGTTGAGGTATTTGCGTTATTATTCTGTTTGACTGGTCCCTTGAATTAGATTTTTTTTTTTTTAATCCAAACCTCTTTTTATTTACAAGATAATATAGACTTAGAGCTGATGTGTTCTGAAAGTTAACAATTTATGAGTAGAAATGTATGTAATTAAAGAGAGAAAATACTATTTTATGCATTCAGTGAATGTTGACGGAGGTGTCCGTGGAATTTATTTTACAGATAAAAGGGTCTCTGCTTGTTAGATTATGTTTTGACTGTTACTGAATTTTGAATCGCTTTTCCGTTTTGGCCATTCTCACGTGCCGTATTTTGGTTGCCTAGAAACCGATCAAAACAACGCGTCAGGTGCGGAGCTGAAGGGCTCGCGGATAGAGACATATGTGTAGATTTTCAAAATTTAAACCTAAAACGTAAGTGCGCCTTATGATGAATAGGGAGCTAAATGAAGAAGCATTGCAGGAACTCTACGCATGGATCGATAAAATCAAACTCTCCAGACCTAAAAGAAATATCTCACGCGACTTCAGTGATGGAGGTAACTCAAGATAACGACGCTGCTAGCAAGTGCAATAACTATCATCCAATGAAGTTAAGCAGCAGTGTGTACATAATTCAGTCATTACTCTATATACAGATTTTAGAAATCAAGAAAATTTGAATATAAACCTTCTTTCATTGACACTACCAGCTAAAAGTTTGTAAAACAGTGTTAAAGGCATTCACAATATGCAATAATCTCTTTTGAACAGTTTATATTGAGATTTTCCTGCTACTTATGTTCCGTAAAGCTCTAATCTGAGGTGATTATTTTTCTAATTGGTGATTTTTGAGGCTGGTAACTCTAAATGAACTTCTCCTCTGCAGCAGAGGTAAGTTTTGTTCTTGCTTTCCTGGGAAGATCTCCATGAGAGCCAGTTTCATCATGGTGCTTGATGGGTTTTGCTAATGTACTTGCAATACTGTTCTTGCAAGAACTATTCCAGAACAGCTGACCTTCATGGCTTAAAATAACACCTGACTTTTATTGTTGTTGTTACGTAATTACATAATGTCATATGTGTTATTTCATAGTTTTTTTTTTATCCAGCTTTGTTCTAGAATGTAAAAAAAAAACAACAAAAAAAAACATCCAAACTTGTGTCTATACCTTTGACCGGTATGTCGAAACATTTAACTGGTACTATACATAAATATCATCTGGCTGATTTTCCCTATTCATTGAGTTATAAGGTGTAATGAAAAAAGGTACTTTAGGGAAGTCGATTTGGGGGCATTGTTGGCTTTGTAGTTGGTTTCTCGCCACCCATGTAGTAAACCCTGATTCAATTCCCATCTAATGCCCAAACCCCTGCCACTGGATGCACTGCCGGTCCCAAGCCTGGATAAAATGGAAGGGTTGTGTCAAGAAGGGCATACAGTGTAAAATCTGTGCCAAGCTGAGTTTAGATCAGATACTCCGCTGTGGCAACCTCTTGATGGGTACAGCTAAGAACTATTTTAGGGAAGTGGAGTTAAGGAACACATTTTGCTGAGGTTTTTATAAACATCTGGACATATTTTTTCTTGTAACGCAGTGTGGTTGTGGGTCTGCTTTAGAGAAATACCCCAGTGCCCTACAAACACTGCATGAAAAATAAGTGCAAATAGGGTCTATAGAATAGATTTTGCAATTGTTGGGGCTCTGGCTGCAAAATGTTTGAGATTTACTGACCTATATCACTGAAAATGCTCTGCATTATTCTGGTCTTCATGTCTGTAGTTATGGCTGCTGAAGTTGTGAAGCACTTCTGCCCCAAGATGGTGGAACTACACAACTACACACCCGCACACTCCACTCAACAAAAACTGATTAACTGGAACACACTAAACAGGCAAGTTTATTGGTCTTTTTTGCAGATTTAAAAACATTGCTTATTTTACCCTGCCATTGATTCATACACTCCCAGGGGAATAAAAGAGAGCTTCAGCAACATTTCTGCCTTCAGCATTAATGAGGGATGGGAAAGATGGAGCTGAATGTTTTTTTTTTTGTTTGTTTTTTTATCTAATGCCTTTCCTAAAATAGGTATATTTGATTTAGGATAATATAATACATTCAGAATATTATTATTATTATTAGTAGTAGTAGTAGTAGTATTCAACATGTCATATTTTGTGTTTTAAATTACAATATCCATTAAAATTATTCCCTGCTAACACTTGTTATGGCAGCTCTGAACATACATTCTTTAAATTTCTCTAAAATTAGAAAAACAACTTCCTCTATTCTGAAAACTCTTCTGTGTCGGGCAATTTACTGACTGTGTAATGCTGGAGACCCCTTTCCTAAATGTAAAATTAACACCCCATTAGAGAACATTTCATCTTATCAATGATTAAATGTTTCTCTTTGTTAAATCTGTTTAGAGTATGTAGATTGTGCACTGAATCTCTGTGAATGAGTAGTTACAACAGAAACAATAACATTTTAGAATGGACATTGTAATGTAAAATTCTAATCAAATGTCAGGGCTATGGGTCATTGCTTGTTTGGCATAAAAATGTACAGTGACAAACTGAAATGCATAAAATGTTGAACGTGGTTGTTTTTTCAGGAAGGTTTTTTCCAAGCTGAATTTCCATGTACCAGTAGACACTCTAAAGAAGATCACACTCAGCACCCCCGGCAGCATAGAGCCGGTTCTGTGTGCTCTCAGAGAGAGATTAGAGGACAAACAAGTTTCAGATGGCACCCAGGTTAGTTACTGTAATTTCATCTGTGCGTGTTGTTTGTTTTTCACATTCAGTCAATGACCACATAAATAATGAATTGTCCTTGTCTCCTTTAGAATTTGGAATACTACAGCACTGTAAATGAGAAAGCACAAACAGGTAGGTTTATATGCACTTTCCTGAGTTTAAAACATCACAACTCACACTGTGTCCATCATCCCTATACAGCTTACCTGTTATGTGGTTATGCATGACAATTCCTCCAGTTTCACCACAGTGTAACCTCAAAACCTTTATTGTTTCAGTTCTTTCGCTTGCTCATCTCGTTTGTTCCACAGAAACACAGCAGATTAAAGGCCTTACTAACATATTCTTAGAAAATCAAGATGCTGTGTAAAATGATCTCATTGTCACATTACATTAATATCTTTAACCCAGACGTCAGCAAACGCTAAATATATTATCTTGCTCTTTAGAAAAGCATATAGAAATGCAGAAGTCATGGACATGATTTTTACTTCTGCACCCAGTAATGTTGTTTAACTGTTTAACTGTGTTTTTCATTGCACCATGACATGTTTTGTTCTCATAGCATTTATATTACTTCATTAAATTCATATCTGAAGATGATCAGTAGCATTCACTGATTAAGGGGCGTTAGCTCAGTTGCATTCCTATTTTATGTTAACATGTAAATTAGGACCAGTGTTTTAGCCTAGCTGGCCATCAACAGGACAAAAGACAGATGTAGAAGAATAAATGTAAATAAATGATACACGCGAGTGGTAATGAAAAATAAATTAATTATATAAACCAAAAAGAGAGAGTGTTTTTGTTTATTTGATTTATTTGTTATAGATATTTTAATATCTCACAGTAATATGAGTTACATATTTTATATATCTTTATAGTCAAAGATCAAAATCAAATACAAACGCTGTCAGTTTATTGATAACGAACTTGTCTACGCCAGCCATTTCAGCTCTCAGTTTCCCACTCCTCAATATTATCTTCTCAACTATGTCCTGAGGTCAACCCAACTCCCACTTTTCATGTAGAAAAAAAACTTCTCCTATCAGTTCCTTTCACCAGATGGCCCTTATCACTATCCACAGACTCGGCTCAAGACTTATCGCTGCTGTTAGCACAAAGCAGAATGTCCCAGTTGCAATCAGGAAAACTATGTTAAATCTTACATAGGCACAAATGCACATATTAAGGAAGACAAAATATACTATTAATTTTATTAACTGTTGCTTTGTCTTAGTTTGTAATGACTCAAAGCTTTAAGCCAAATAAAAGTCTTTAGTTCAACTGCTGTGTAGTCTGGTGTTCTCCATCACCATTCTTTTGATCATTTGACACCAATGTGTTTATTAGGTTCACATAGAGGCTAATTAGATTAGCTTTGCCAGCTAGGATCAAATAAAACCAACTGGCAGGAAAGAGGTTATTTTTTCAGCTTGCAAATGTTTCTTGGAGGAATCAGAAGGCATGTTTTACTGAGATTCTTAAAGTTACCAATTTTTGTTATTTTTAAAACATGTAAACATAATTACATGCAACTATCAGTGTTTTAACCATTTTTACATTATTTATCAATTTAACACTTTGACTTTATAATTGATTATTATTTGAAGATAATTAATGAGGATTGTTTCATGGTACACTCTTTCGTATATTAGAAAAAAATGTATGTATGTATTTATTTATTTATTACAGTTTTATTTAGATTTTTTTTTTCATTCCTCTTGCAGAAAATGACCACAGTGCTCTTGAGAAAATTCATAGGACAGCAGGTCCTTTTAAAAAGTCCCAGAAATCTAAGTATTACCTATATTGTTTTTATTAGTATTTTCATATTATCACTGTTATTAAAAAATTGGACAGCTTTTATGACAGCACTTATTATTTTACAGCCCTCTTATAATACCAAGTGAAAATGTAGATCCGGCTATCCTCTTGCTTTTGGAGGAGAAGGAGCAGGCTCTGTTGGCTTTACAGGAGACTGTAGAGGTGAGGCTAAAAAAACCTTTACACCACTTAAAATTTCTGTTTCAATTCATTAGGAAGATCAAGAAGGGGATAACACCCTAATTGCTAATTACTTCTTAAACACTATGGAAGAGAATTGTTGCTATCTTGTGGGATTTCTTTTCACTTTTTTCTTCATTAGTTTAAGCTGTCAAATGTTCAATGCTGTCAGCCCTAAAAGGAAACCCTCTTGCTTCTGTCATTATTCTACACTTTAGCTTAAATTAATTTGCATTTAATCTGATGGGTTGAAACTAATATTGGCCATCTGACAAAAAAAACTCCTGATACACTCTTTCAGGCGCAATTAACAAAACACATGAGTTATACTCATGTACTTCACATGAGAAATACTCTAACACGTCATCTCATCAACTTGTGTCATCCTGGAATACACGAATACAAGTAAATGCAAAAGTTCTCTAATGCAAGAGTAAACGTCCTTCCTGTAATTTAGAACTCATGGGCAATGTTTCTTTTGAAAAAGTACTTCCCTCTGGTGTTGCAACTCTAGTGTTGTAATCAGAAGTAGATCAGAGTGTCATTTAAATTGCTCAGTATGTTTTTGCATGTCACAACTGTTTTGAAACACCTAGTTTTAGGGCTTTTCAATAACATTTTAAAAAGTATATTAGTGCAAAATAACACACACTCAAGTAACACTTGGACACAAACTCTTCTTTACTATTTTGCATGTGTAATAACGTGCAAACACACTAACACCCGCAATACATGTACAAGCTTATTTACTAACAGGGACCACAGAGATCTGCAGCTTTACATGGGCATTCTTATGTAAAAATGCCTATGCAACTTTTCACCAGGTTTAAAAACGTTTTCCAAGTATATACGCTGTACACTATATACTGTACAATGCAATGTAAACGTTTTTTCCCCCTTCCAGATTTTTTTTTTTTTAAGAAAATACAAAATGCAATTTTTAAATAATGATTTTATTTCTTAAGGGAAAAAAGCTGTCAAAACCCGTTTAGCCGTATATGAAAAAGTAATTTCCCTCTAAAGCTAATAACTGGTTGTACCACCCTGTTGGCAACAATTGCAATCAATCATTTGCAATAACTGGCAATAGGTATTTCACATTGTTGTGGAGGAATTTTATCCCACTCTTCTTTGCAGAAGGTGGGGGACCAAACATAAACGGCCTTTTTAAGATCTTCTTAAGATTTAAGTGAGGACTTTGACTCGGCCACTCCAAAACATTTTGATTGTTTTGAGCCATTCACGATGCAGTGCCAGTCCCAAACCCTGAAAAATAGGAAAACTCCTGTGTCAAGTTGTTGTGCAAATCAGTTGGTCCGCTGTGGTAACCCCTCGACGGGAGCAGCTGAGAGTCTAACAACAACAATTCAGCGGTGGACATACTGGTGTGTTTCGGATCATTGTCCTTCTGCATAACCCAAGTGCTCTTGAGCTTGCGGTCACAAAACTGAGTACTAGGGCCCCCCAAGGCTGTGTGCTCAGTCCCCTGCTGTTCACACTGCTGACTTATGACTGTGTAGCGACACATAGTTCGAATCACCTCATCAAGTTTGCTGATGACACAACTGTGGTGGGTCTCATTAGCAAGAACGACGAGTCAGTCTCCACCCGGAGAAGAATCTCACCTGGTCCCTCAACACCAGCTCCCTGCACAATAAAGCCCAACAACTTCTCTTCTTCCTGAGAAGGCTGAGGAAGGCCCAGCTCCCACCACCGATCCTGACCACCTTCTATAGTGAGGACAGCAGAGAAGATCATCAGGGTCTCTCTCCCCTCTATTGAAGACATCTACACCACACGCTGCATCCG
>JAOVVA010000041.1:19534320-19550527 GCA_028565275.1 Leiocassis micropogon | reverse complement strand
ACTATAAAAAGGAGACTATGCGCAAACTGCAGGTAGCATATAATGATTGTCTGAGGATATTGTTGAAGAAGCCTAGGAGTAGCAGTGCAAGTAAGCTTTTTTGTGACGTGAGGCTAAGTTGTTTACAGGCCCTTTTGAGGAACCTAATGTTTAAGTTTATGTGTCGACTTGATGAGTCACAAAACTGTATTATAGTAAGGCTCACAAGTCCTATGTGTAGCTCGGTCCGATATCAATCACATTTATGGAAGCATTGGTATGAGTGCCTTTTAAGACTCTTGTGAAAAAGGGTGTATTTTTATATGTTTATGTAAATTATTATTTTTCTTTCTCTTGTATATGTTGTATGTCCTGTTATTGGGCCTAGAGCCTGTAATAAAGATTATATATATTATGGCACATCTTGACAATATTTGCAAACTTTTCTTTGCAAAAACGCTCCAAATTTGTTATTGCGAAGGTCATCATATATACAGACAATTAAACCTTGGATTGCAAGCATAATTTGTCCTGGAAGCATGCTTGCTTATCAAAGCACTCTTATACCAAAGCGAAATTCCCCAGAATCACAACTGAGCCAATGTTTTTTCTCTCTCTTGCGCTGCGGAATTGTGGGTAATTGTCTCCCCTGCTCGGTCTTAGTGCGCCGTCTCTCACTGGTATAATCACTGGTCCTGTTTACTGTAACACTGTGTGCATGTAAAACATATTTTATTTTGTGTTTGTGCTCTGTCGCGATTCTTTTCAAAGGTAACGTGCAGGTTCATTTGTTATTTTGTTTTGTTTTACTTTACTGCAGTGATTATGTTAGCGCTCACGAAAAAAGTTATTAGCGATGTTCCTTGCTAATTTTTCTGATAAAACAGTCTTTCCGTTAATGCGTGTGTGTGTGTGTGAAACTCAAATAAGAGAGGAGGAAGGTTTACTGTGTAAGACGAGAAAAGGGAGGGGGGTCTGATTTCTCCTCTCATCTTACTTTAGCTTCGCTCACATACACAAACACAAACACACACACACACACACACACACAGCGCCTGCGAGCATAAACCGAAACACTTATCTGTCGGGATGTTTTTTTTTTTTTTTTTTTAAAGGTAGAGTGCAGGTTAATTTGTTTTATTTTTACTTTTTATTTTGTTTTAATTATTTTTATGTATTTATTTTTTGGGGCTGTGGAACAAATAATTTGAGTGTCCATTATTTCTTATGGGAAAATTTGAGTGTTTTAAAATACGTCTGACATTATGAACCATATACAGGAACTATTACAAGTCTTAAAAGGTCAGTGGTGCAAAAAGATGACCAATAGCCATATATGTATAATAAATTTTCTTAGAATAACATATAACGAGGCAATGAGACAACAAACCCACATCCTGTGCAGCTAAAGTTGCTACTTCCCCTGTAAATTACGCCAATGTTTTCAGTTTGAAAGTGTTAGCCCTTTACTTAAGCGTCTGCCTCACACAGTGGGATATCTCGGACTGACTCAGAATGGAGGAACAAGCAGCTTGGGAATGTGGGTATGGAATCTTGGTAGGTCAAGCAACAGTAGCGCTCAGTGACTTGCAGGCAGTTTAAACACTGAGCAAAGCCTGGGATAAACAGTTTCTGTCGCATCTATAGTCCTATAGTAAAAAAGACAAGATATAACTTGTACTTATAGTGCTTGAATTTTTACAGTAACAGATTACCTGCCTTAGCTTTCCACACTAACTCTTTATGCAAAAAAGAGTTCAATTCAGCTAGCATTAGCATGCAACATAGCCTACATAATACTTGGTAATAACTTGGTAAATAACATAGTTGAATCAGCGAGGAAACATATTCCTAAAGCATGGGGAAAAAAAACTACAGGCGTTACAAATCAGAGAACACTAGTCAACATAAAACCAGAGTGCCTGGGTAGCACACTGTCAAGACAAATAAACAACAGCATGAGACATTGTAAAAAATTTTGCTGTAAAACAAACGTTTCTGATGATTTTTGATCTAGTAAAGTCAAACAAGGACAGGAAAAGCTACACTGCAAATGAGTCAGAGTGCATAAAGAATACATGGTACCATTTCCTGATGACTAAGTCTGTGATCATGACAAGCCCAGTTAGTCAGGCTGAGCCTAAATGTAGAATCCCACAAACCCGAAATGGAGAGATCTAACAGAGGAGCTATTAGGGTGGTGCATTCATGGGTGTACATTAACATCTGAAAGTGAAACAAGCAATAGGGTGTGATACTATTGTTGTTTTATTCTGAGAGAAGCAGTTAATTAGCAAAATTAAAATAGGAAAAATTAATTTGATTTTATAAGTTTTGATGTAATATGGAAAAACACAAGCTTTGATCAGTGTTACAAGGTATCAGTTTCAAGATTCTGTTTTACAGCCATGTGAGAGATTAAGAGATAAACGATACTGAGTGATGCTCAAACGATGAATAAGTGTTGAGTAATAAACATAATAAAGCCTATGTGTTGCCTAAATAAGGTCAAATAAACTCTTACACACAGGAAAAGTATTTTCACTCATTAAATTATGTGCGAGTGTCTCCCACTGTATGCTAATGAGGTCCTTAAATTAAGAAGACAGAGAACCACAGCACAGTCTGGGGTCAAACAAGAATCTGTACATGTGTATTTGATTGTGTATCAAACATTGGGTGATAAATCCTCAAGGTAGCAATAAACAAGACATTGACAATAATAAATCATCTAGGAGCTGTTCTAATGTTCTTAATATCAACATTTAGTCTGGGACATTGATTTTTAACTTAAAAAATTACAGCATCAACAACAAAACAAACTGTTTAATAACTATTATTATTGGTTACACCATGATCCTCAGCACGAAAAGCAGAAGAGAAAACGAATGAATTAATATTATGTTTCTCATGACTATGGAGTTGTTTTTTCAGGTGCAAATGCCCTCTGGAGCCGTGTCTGTAGCGTCATCACACTGTAATGTAATCTGCAGACGAGCTTTCAGCTGCTGACAAGGACTTCCTATCCATCGCTTAAGACAAATTCTGTCCACTCCCCAGGGACAAATGGAGGAAAAAATCTTGTTCAGACACATTATGGATAAACAACTCCCTTAGACAATGACAATTATATTTTAGATAATAATAATTATAATGATAATAATAATAATACAATTTAAAGCCAAGAAAAAAAAAATCATGTCCATATAAGAAATGATAGAACTACTACAATTACAAGTGGTTATTTTAGAGTCTGAGGTCTTATCTAAAGACCACCTGATGATCTTTTCTTTCAAATGTAGTGCATAGTTGTCTTTTTTTAACTTTCAATTTCTTGCCTTCTGCAATAGTGATTAGCCAATTTTGTTTAATTTGAACAGTTGCATGGTTTTGCACAATCACTGTGAGTACATGGGAGACTGAGGAAATCTTACAGAACATTTTACCAAGCAAACGTTACCTCAACAGACCTCAAAAGATGTTATCAAAGGAGTGTTATCAGGCAACAGAACAAAAACAAACCCTGAAAAAAACGTGCACACACACACACACACAGGATAGAGCTGCTTTGAGGCAGGCAGTGTGAGGAACTGAGTGTCATGGCGATAAGTTATAAGATGACATGCACGTTTCTACTTCCTTCACCTTAGGAATGGACACAGACATTTACAATTTTGTTCAGTTGGAATGTGAAGATAATATTGCCACAAAAGAATCTTTGAAGATCAAAAAAATGGCTTCATTTTTACTTGGTTATCTCTCGCATGTCATTACTTCCACATATATAACACTTTTGTGTTCTTTCTTATGAACTGCAGTTTGGAATTTATTTGAAGATAGCACTTTCTTTAAATAAGGTTCTGGATTTTGATTTTCAAAAGTATTTACCTTAATTTCCATTTTACTCTGGGAAAACAGTAACATATATTTGTCGTCATATTTATATATAACTACTGTATATGTGGATGTGTTTGTAACCCACACACCAATATGTATATAAGGATTTGTTTTATGAACATAACTGGACTATTCAAATATTAGGCTCTTTAGGCCTAAATCACTGTATTTAATTAAATCATTTTAAAATGGAGATTTTTTTTTATGATGTTAAGTGTTCCTTGTTTAATTTTAAATTGCAAGTAGATATTAATTCAATATTACTTATGGTTCAGCTTATGGGGTGTAAATAAACCAGATTCTGTTAAATTGACGTGTCAATCAGGCTCAAAATTACAACAGAATAATTACTAAAGTGTAATAACTTTAACAGTAGGAGTTGTGGTCTTAACCACAGTAACATTTCTTTGAAATTATGGATTCGCTGAAGAGTTTTCATGATGTCATGATAAAAGTTATTGGGAGTGCCATACCAAAGACATCTGAGGAATACTGCATCCGGTCTTTTCACTAAAACACTTATTAAAGAGCATGTTAAGGCACATATAAGCTTCTAATAAAGTCCAGTAAGACCTACTCATTTCATTACACACACGATGACCTGATGTTTGATTATGATGCTTATCCTGTTACAACAGTTAGTTAATATCAGAAAGATCAGCAGCTACCCTTGATGCACAGGTTATGTACCTCTCTCTCTCTCTCTCTCTGGGTGGAACAACTTCCTGCAGATTTCCTGTGAAAAAGTGAAGGAAGGAAATGTACCACATCAAGGAAGCTTTGCTGACTCACTGGCATCAGCCACATCTGTCTCATTACAAAGTCTTTATTTAAGACTCAATCATTCCTAATCCACCCCTCCAGATGTGTTCAGGTTACCTTTGAACTCCTAAAAAGTGGTTCACAAGAACTTTCACAAAGAAAGAAAAAGAAATGCCTTTTTTATTTAAGGTGAGTGCATAAACCAGAGCCATGCAGCTTTGAGAGAATAAAAAAACTTAAAGGTCTGACTGTAAATAAAGACAGAAGTGAAATATGCTGAAACATGCTCAAATTGTTACTAGATCAGCAGACATTTGAAAAATAATTGGGTCAAGGCAGGCCCGTGTCCTATGAATGTCAGTGGGAGTACTAGTCTTTTCTGTCGGCTGACTGAAGTGACCACTTCCTTCCTTTTCCCCTGGTCACCTCATGGGCACTGTTTCAGTCCTACACAGAAAAGTCAACACATCATTTATTATACTGGGCTAAAGACATTTCCTGTCTTTAGACAAATAACTGGCTGAAGGAGTTTATATTCTAAACATAGATGGATACATGAGCAATAAGAAGCACTATTAGTATTATTAGTAGTAGTTTTTGCATGACCTTGCAGTTGTTTTCCAAGGCATTACTTTTTTTTCTGCTGAACTTTTCATACAGGTTACAAAAGGAAATGAGCAATGCATTTGGTCACTGCATTTAAAACACTTCCTATGACGCACTCTTTTTAGTGCTGTTTTATTTTTATTTTTCTAAATGCTTGTTTAAGCACCAAATTGTTAACCTTAACAAAAAGAAAACCTAGCACAACCTAACACATTTCAAAAGACTTTTTAATAGCTTACTGCTAGTTAGTGACACTCAAAGGCCTACAAGATAAAACATGTTAAGTGTTTTAGTAGGCAATACAGTACTAGATAATACCAAAAAGAGATGGCAAACATAAGTTCCTTATTAAAAGGAATAAAACATGATGGGGTATACTCGCTGACTTTCAGGAAAACTCAGGTCTGGTTTGTAGTGGATCTGGAGCATATCCTGGATGTCCATGTTATTATTTTTTTTAAATAATAATAATAATAATGGCAGTTTGATTCTGTCAATATATACTTTTTCCCCATTTTGATGTTTGAAGTATATCTGAAGTGCGATTGGGCCATAGATTGAATGCGTAAAAGTACAACTGTTCCTAATATAGTGGACAGTAAGTGTGCATTCCGTTAGTATAATCATTTTATAAATATGCTGACTCAATACAATTCTAAACAAACTTAAATAATTAAATACATTGCTCTTACCACACAGGATGCTGTCCTGTCGGCCAAAGTGTGACTAGTTTAAAGATCACCACCCGTAGGATTATAGAGGAATGGCAACATTTCACCACCTCAAATGCAAATGTGCATAAATATGTTTACATTTAAGTAAATAAAAAATTAATTAAATGATTTTGTAATATTTGTAGTGATGCATGATTTGCCACACGAAGAATTCCCGCAAATCGCAATTTCCCCTTGCGCCAAACATCATCAAGGCTGTTGTTTGATCAATAGTTATTGCATTTATTGCATCTGTTCTTAAACATTTTGTATTCAAAATACAACCCAACAGGTATTATTCCTCTTTACCAGTGGGGAAAAGTGAGAGACCGAAATCAGTTTGGTGACAAAAAGTTACTGTTCAGTTGGTAAAGCACAAAACAGATCATTCGCAAAGAAAATGGCAAACAACTACCTAAATACAAATTGGTGGTATCAAAATAAGTTTTATTTTAGAGAACTGAGCTGTCAAAATGTTACAAATTTTGCATATAAATGTTGGGAAATCAAGAACTCAACTTATGCATACGTATAAAAGTCACATTCACAGAGTAACTTCATTTTACCCATTTAAATTGATCGGCACTGAAAATCATATCCACCACTAGTAATTAGTTTCAAAAAAGTATGGATTTCTTTATAATCATTAAACATTTAATTACATTTAACCAAATAATGCATTTCCCTTAAAATTGTTATATATTTTATGAACCCTTTAAGAATATGTACTTTAAAATCACAAGGGAAAAAAGTTTAATGTTAACAGAGAAGAGAAGGAAGCCCACATGAATGGCCAACACTTATGATAGAATTGTGACAGTGACTAGATGAAATCTCAGCTCTTCGACTTATCCTACACCAACTGAGAGAAAACAGGTCAGACACAAAAGATGCCATTAACAAAAAAAAAAGCATTACACATCTGAATGCCATTACAGGCCTGATGAATCACCAAAGAAATATTCTTTTTAAATGAACAGAGAGAGGGGAAAAGTCCTAAAAGCCAAGCCAAGTTTGACTAATCAACCAGGCAGAAAATCCTGAAACCCACAACCTACTGAAAATGAAGACTTGAGAAGATACTTTTGGTAAACTCATTCTGCATGTCTCTTTCCTGAGAATTAGCACCTATACACTCAACAGGTTATAGCCATAACCACTGTAAGTGCTTACAACATTTCATTTAATGCACACAAACTATTCACATGGGAAACTAAGACAATCTAAATCTAACAAAGCTGAAACTGTGTTCTTTGAGGCTCAATTAGTATTTTCCTCTAGTCTATATTTACTAAAGAACCCATACTCCCCCTAGTGGTGAACTGAAAAATAACAGCAAAAGTGAGTTTAAAGTGTTCTTTACCCCAAACTAACAGTTCTAGGAAGTCTATTAACTGGTACAACTTTACTAAAAGTGTAATAGCCCTTTCATTAGGTCAGTAGTTTCCGTAAGTATAATTTTTCACTTTCCACATACATAAGCCCTTGTCAAATTCCCGTTGCAGGTTCCTGCTAGATTACTGGAGGTCACCATTTTGCACATCACTCATGCTGTGAAATCAAAGTAAAACTAAACTAGTTGTGTTTAAATCATGGCAGCAAATGGCATGTCGGGTTTCTAAGCCCATGCTATGAAAATTAATTGAATGCAAGCGTCGTTACATTTCTCACACAATTCAACAATCACCCACGATTTAACTTGCACAGAAAGAAAGTCAAGAACTATACTATGTTTACATTAATCTGTGCATTCCCAATTTACAGAACAGGTGAACACAATGCAAAACCTTTTCATTCACAGAACCAACTAAATCAAACGTAAACTATACATATCATTTCAACTCGACATTATTTCAGTGATGATCACTGTCTTAACCGTGTTTAATATGGGCCCACAGTCACACTAAAGGTTGAATAGACTTGGGGCCTCGGTTTAAGACGTGTGTTACGACTGTGTTATGAATCTTTCAACTTTTGGAAAATAAAATTTTACAGCTGCATAATAGATTTCCCTGTCTCAATTAGCATGAATTTTTGTATTTCCAGTTACGCAAACAAAATTTGTCCAGATGCAAATCTTTCACATATTAATCCACAAATAAAACAAAAGGCCAAAAGGAAGGAAAGGTGGGAAATTCATGCCATGTGATCACAGCAGCATCACTGATTTATTAGCGCACTATAGATCTCAGTCTCTCGTTAAGACATTTGAGCCCTACCCCAAAACCACAGGCCTGTGATCGTAAAACACAGCCTCTTTGTTGATTAGTGCCCTCAAGTCAGATGACTAACTACACAGTTAGTTTCGAGCCCTCAGCAGAAATGTATCTATGCAAGAACTCCCAGCCCCAAAGACACAGACAGACGCCACAGAAGAGAAGCCTTGGACGGGCCTTCTCAGTGGCGCTCTGAGTCTGGTTTAATTTTCCTGGGTTTCTCAGCTTGGGTTAAAGACTCCAGCTGTTCCAACGAGTCAGCCCCTTTGGTCACAGGAGAGGCACTGTTATCGACAAACATGTTGGGAATGTCCTGGCCAAAGTAGATCTTACTGTTCCCAGCGATGGCCTGATATTTCATGAGCTGAAGATACTCCGGTGTCAGCTTTACCTGCGAGACAAAGAATACAGGAAGCTGTTTAGAGACTTAATAAAAGGTTGCTTTCATACAATGCCAAGCATCATTTGCATCATACCAATAGATAAAAAAAAAAAAAAAACATGTTCAGGCATCTGCTCAGAGTAATATGTTCCTAGTAATACATTCTAAGATGCACCAAATGCTTTGTAGTATGCAATGTTTTTACATAGGTTTTAGGAAAGAAAATGTTTACCCTATTGGCTTCAGCAAATTTTGCTGCTGTGTAGAACTCAGCATCTGCTTTAGCTTTCTCTCTGGCCATGAATGCAGCATCTAAGAGACAACAATGATTAGGCAGGTTAATATTGAAAACAGTCCATCCAAGAGCAACAAAATGAAACTAAGTATATGTTATTATAAGTTCTCCCCACCTTCTATTTCAGAAATCTTCTTCTCAGTTTCTTTTTCCATGATTTTCTGCTTGAATTGGATCTCGGCCACTTGAGCCACTTTTTGAGCCTCTGTGAGAAAAACAAATGAAAAGGAATAAGAAATATCTCATCACTAAATCACTAAAGCAGAAGGATGCATGTTTTCCTCACCAATGATAGCCTTCTTTCTCTCAGTTTCTGCTTCCTTCTCCACAACTTTCTGGGTCTGAGCTGTGATTAGTAGTCTGGTCTTTTCAGCTTCCCTGTGACAGAGGCAAAATATGTTTTTACACAAGGCAAATGTTCCTGGATATCACAGAAAAAACTGAAATTATGATGCCATTTGTCCTAATCTAAAGGCAAAAGTATTTTCATTTATACATAATTGTACAACAGTAAAACATGCATAGTGTTTTAAGGTTTAACCATTTAATCATTATGCTAACATTTGCTAATGAACCAAAACGTGGAAATGAATTGGCATCTAGTGAGTATGAATTAATCAAATGTGGGAATTAACCATCTTACTCAAATAAACCAAAAGGATAAACCAGACAAAATATTTTGCATCAGGATATAATGGGTTGGTTGCTATGAAAAAATAATTATATTTTGTGAGAATGTGCAGTTCATAGTCATAGGACTAAGCATTCTATTAATTATGTATCCAAAGCAATTGTACAATATGAAGAACAGAGGTCTCATTCTTCATAAATCACAATGTTACAATATGTAGAGATCTGATTGTTCCAGCAACTACTACAGAGCTCAAATATTTTCAATTCACCATCTTTCCAGGTTAGAGACATTACTCAATAATGAAAATTAACCTGATTTGGTTTACAGCATTTCTGCTGTTCATCATGTTTTGCTTTTCATTTATTTTTATAAACACAAATGCTGTTTTTTATACCGGTTTGCACTGTCCATGATTCATAAATAAAAAAAAGTTTGTCATAATTTATCATAATTTTTTTTTTTTACATCGTATTCTGAGCATTAAATCAAATAAAAAAATTATGAAGCCAGTAACATAAATCAAATTCAACATGTGACAGCAATAATTAAAATAATACCAATCATAACAGACAAGTCAATCATATTTCACATTTTAAAGCTTACTCACATCAGCTCAAAGTTTCTTCTAATCGACTCTGGGATTTTAGGCTTGGTGACACGGACTGCCTGCAAAGAGCAAACAACGCCCACAATGAGCTCCAAAAACTACACTACATTATGCATTCCTTAATCATGTACTGTAGCATTCAATTTCAATATAAACAAGCCAAGCACTGTTTTAGACATTTGAATCCTTGCTTGAAATAAAGTTAAAAAAAAAAAATCTTAAAAAACACATACATATACACACAAATTTTCCTATATCTCCTAAAAAGTGGATCAGCAAACATGTCTTTGACGTTTTGGCAATGATCGTTGTTGTAGGATATAAAAACACATGTGAGCTGAAACATAAAAACTGCCCAGACCAAATGTAATTCCCTCTTCCTAAAAGTATGAATTTTTAAGTAATTTTAGACCTTGAATAACAAAAAGAAAATTTAAGACTTTGATGGATGCACTGGAGATATTCTGGGTTAGTATAAGTGTAAATGAGCATTCACAAATCTAACACCCAATATGGTTTTAAGCCTTAGAAGATAATGAACTTATTTTTAGGTTCAACTGTAGATCAAATAACTCCCTGGTTCTCAAAGTGTGGGGCGCGCCCCACTAGTGGGGAATACAGACATGACAGGTGGGGGAGATGAACAGGAGGAAATGAGTGGAATCTCCTTACAAGAAGCTTTGCAAGTGCAAACTCAATTTTTGCTGTTATATAACAAGTTTTTAACTTGCTTATTTTTAGCTTTAAACTGTGTAGGACTCTGTTATACAAGTCCCTGTATTATCTGCTACTATGGAAATGATAAGGTATTAGACCAAGTGTGTTAATACAAGGCTAGGTTTTGCTGACTACCATCAGTGCTGCTGTTAGAAAAAAATAATCACCATCTTCTGACCAATCAGAATTGAGGCATCATCACTTTTATAAGTTTTATTATTTTTATGGCCAAGTCGCTATAAAGGTGTCAGGGTCGTGCTCTCTCTCTCTCTTACTCACTCACTCACTCACTAGTGCACAGGGCATGAATGTTCCCAACAGGACAAATACTTTTATAAATTGAAAATGCCACAAATGAAAAAAAAACACTGCAGATGATAGTGATATCACACCTGGATAGTGAGACCTGGGGCCATGGAATTCAGATCCTTCTGCAGAGCAGTCTTAAGATTTTCATCGATTATATCTGTGGCACAGTAGATTACAAACAAAAATCCATGACAAAACAAATTATACACAGTTGATCTGAAATTCAGCTGCAATGAAAGTGCGATGAACTTCAGGCAAATAGTTTGAACTCGTCCAGGATACACACACTATGTCCTGTAGCTGAAGTCATGTAAACATTAAGCCAGCACATAACGAGCAGAATAAACTGTTTGACATTGCTGAAACTCACCGAAGAGCTCGATGTAGACTTCCTGTAGTGTGTGAACACTGCAGAATTGATTCAGCTCGTGGTGGATTTTGTTGAATATTAGTGTCTTGTCATAATCTGCAGTATAATTCCTCACAATGTCCACCACTGAAAGCGGCAAAAGTCATAGTCAACTTAAAAGTTTACTTTGCTGTATCTTTCACCGAATGCGAGTTGTCATTACCTGCTAATGGCACCAGCATGTTGACCACCTCAATACGGTCAAAATAGATCATGACACCACCACTGAAGACAAAAAACCCCAAATCCTTATTTTAAAAACACATATTTGTCAGTATTTAAATAAAAATACTCTAATGTTTTACATTGAGAACTGTTTCATGTCACGATTACTCAATACAAACTCTTATCAGTGGTTAAAGTTTTACCTCGTTCCACAAGGCACATTTTTTATTTCATCAGTTTGCAGTGTCGTCTGCAACACAGAGAACATCAGAAATTAGATTAGACTAGAAATGGATATTACAGGATTCTACATGCCTGTATATCTTTAAGCTTTCATAATATTTAAGCTTTCAAATTGAATAAACCAAGTTCTCCTTTTTAGCCTGTCAACAGAAAACTGAAAGAAGAAACTCTTGTAAAAACAAGCAGAGCTAAGGTTAAGCTGACTACAACAAAACAAATTATATTTTACTCTTAATTTCACAAGTGGTTTCTGCAGACCTGCACTGATCTGTAGGTTGTGATAAAAGGCAGCATAATGTGATAGCCTGGGCCATTAGGAGAAGTCAGCAAAGCCCCACCTCTGGAAAAAATGAAGAATGGCAGCATTGTCTTTCACAATAAGTTTCAATTATGATTCAAAGCCACACTATGTATACATTTCTAAAGACATACCTGTAATAAACTGCTAAATGGCCTTCTTCAATCTTGTGTATGGAAGAGTGAAGCATTATGGCCATCACAGCTGTGATCGCAGCAACCACTGCCCCTACGTGCGCCATTGTCATCCTTCTTCCCAGCCCTCACCTGTTGCAAGAGCAGACCGAGAAACTAAATGATTATGCATCTAAAAATTGCACTGTAAGAACAATAATTTTTTTTAAAGTACTGCCTACACCATTGGTAACCAATCTCACAGGGACAGATTGACCAATATGCATTATATGATTACACAACCACATTAGAGCTGTTAGAAAAAGAGCTCTTCAGGACCCCAGCACCACTGAAATACAACGGCTGAAAAAATTTAGAGCTAATACGACACTTTAAACGCTTTGTCGCCATTCAAAATAATCCTGAGAATCGAATTGAGAAAACAGGTGAATCAAATCAAGATGTGTATCCTTACACCACTAATCATATGTCATAAAAGGGCATAAATATAATGCACGTGAATGCAGGATATGATTTTTTTTTTTTTACCCTCCCCAGAAGCATTCATGGGAATATCATCACTAACATTGGTATTGCATCATAAATGACCAAACTGGGATTAGTGCACCATTATTAGAGATGGGGGATCAATTCTGTTATGAATCAGTATTGTCTCACTGACACTGAAATCGATTGGAAAAAAAAAAGAAAAAGATTTTTACATTTATAATTGAAATGCACCAGTCGATTGGCCAGAACTAGCTGGTTTCCAGCTTGATCAGCCAAGACTGGTGATCAGCCAATCAGCCTCAGATATAAATGATTCTGTTCCAAGCACAGAAGAATACGAATGGCGCAACAGAAACACATTTTTACAGTGTTACATTATCAAACCTCGGACACTTAAAAAGCTTCAACTCAGTCTCTCTCTCCAAACTCTGTGAGCGAATTAGTCTCAAACTCACTCATTACACACGCTTACATCAGTCTCAACATGCGCTAATTTATCTTGAAAATCGTGTGCTCAGTAAAAATTTAGCTTTTTTTTTTTTCATTTAATTTTAAGTAAAATATTAAACTCTTGTATTTCAGGTTAATTTCAAAAGGACTCCATTCAAGTACTTATGTTCAATTCAGTTGTGAAGCTGTTGAATAAAGGTAAGGTCTAAAATTTAAGTTAGCACTCACTTTTAATGGGTCAATTTTTTTTTTTTTTTAATAAATAAATTGAGAAAAATATATAATCGATTTGGGATATTTATAAAATCAAAAATAAATGAATCAGCCTGGGTATCGTGTTAAAATCATATTGGTGGTGACTGGTGATTCCTGTCACTAATCATTACTACCCCAAAAGGTTTTCTAAAGCAAATAGAACTTTTGCTTAACTTCTACAAACCACGTCCTGCTTAATATCAACCAGAAACACTATTCTGACATTTCCATTACAGACAGAACAGAAATCATGATCAGTTTTTAGAAAAAAATCTACAAACCCTAAGACTACAATGGCATATTAAATGAAATAATAGATAAAAAAAAAAAACTCACTACAGGGGTTAAGCATGTACAGTACATTACAGGCCAGCTCGTTATGTCTGAATAGACTTTAATCAGATTTGAGAACAGCAGTGTAAACCTGCTCTAATGCATCACTGACAGACCAAAAAGCTCATCTCTCATTTCTCTACTTGGCTTTTACACACACAGACACACATCATGGCGCGCAGGAGCGACATCCAGTGCTATATTTGGTCACGGAAAAGCACACAGCTTTGTGTCTGACCAAAACTCCCCTCAGTGTGAAAGACAGATGAAATATAATGTCGAATAAATAACCAGCTAAGTTAATGGTTAGCCAAGTAGCTAACGCTAATCTTGTAGCTACGGGTACTTCCTCCCTGTGCACAGTTAGCCGAGTCACTACCAACTGTCTATTATGGTCTAACGGCTAGTATTACCTCGGAATATCAGAGCTTAACGTAACTATTAATCGTAGGCGCGATAAGAAGCAGTTAAGTAGCTGATTAGCTCAGTAATCTCCAGCAGAGCCTTCATGGTAGCTAGAAAACAACCTTAAGGCGAATGCTAGCAGCACAGTGTTAGCTTAGCTATCATTCTTGCTAATCACATACGCTTTCTGATCCGAAGCCGGACCGAACTCATGTCTAATAATGTCCTACCATAGCAGTCAAAATGATCCGAGTAATATAATCACCTGTCAGTCACTAAACACGCTGGAGCATTTCACTTTAGCTCAAATACAGACATGCCTCTTCCGTCAGCGCGCCTCTCCCACTCCTGTGAATTTGCATCAAAAGCTGAGCAAGCGGAGGGGCTCGTAATTACTCCTCAGCAGTCTTCAAATTAGAAGTCTCTCACCGAGCTGTTCAAGTACAAAGTACTTAAGTTCTATTTTAGTTTTGCAAAGAATTAAACTTTAAGTTGAACCATTTTGCAAAATCGGTGATTTACGATAATCAAAAGATATAAAAAAACAAACAAACAAAGTATTTATTAAACAAGTGCCTGAAAGAACATAAATTCAAATATATTTTATATTTTTTAAATACACAACCATACACAGTATGATATGCAGTCAAATGCTTATACAACTGTTTATGACCTAAGAAAAGAAAGATAAGATGAAATAGTAAAATGTAATTTTATTGCAATAGGAAAACTTGCACTATGAGAAATGTAAAACGTGAAAATATGAAATGAATGTACAAATCTACATTTTACAGATTTACAAAGTTCCAATAGAAATAAATATTCAAATAGAAATATATAAAATGTACTGTATAAAATACAATAGGATGTGCAGTATGTGCAGCATATAATGTGGCAAGTAATGTAGATCCAACACAGGTGTGAAAGAAAAGGTATGAAAGTCCGGTCAGTTTGGTTCTATGTGCTATGTGCTGTTCTGGTTAAAGATGAATACATAATAATACAAAACATAAGGTAAATTAAAAACAACAAAATCAAGCCACACACATTACGAACTATTTATTAAAATCAAAGTCTCTTAGTTTTAAGAGAGACTTTAAAGATTATAAAATTATGAGCTGATCTTACACTATGGCAAAGGCCTGGTAAAAACGTCTGGTTTTAATGTTTAGACCTCGGTATGTGTAAAAGGAGCTGTTTGAAGATCTAAGCAATAGACTTAAGAGGAAAGACTGCAATAAATCAACAAGATATTTTGATGCCAGATAATTAAACTCATTGGAAGCCAGTACAATAATGCCAATAACTATCTAAGAGCATCTGGCGTTACTATCTAAACTTCCACTGCGGTTTAATTATCAATAAATACTCTTTGTATTACATTGGCTAAATTGTGCTAAACTGCACTAAAACACAATGAACCAAGTGCTGCCTTTGTGCTGTAGGATTGGCTTGCATTCAGTCATAAAGCAGAAGGCAGGATTTGCTGAAAAAATATGGGAAATACATAACAAATCTAACCTTAGTTACATTAGCCATTCATTCATTCATTCATTCATTCATCTTCTATACCACTATATATATCTGTACAGAGTCACAGGGGCGTGGAGCCTATCCCAGGAGACTTTTTGCACAAGGTGAGGTAAACTCTGGACAGGGTGCCAGTCCATCACAGTTGACACACTTACACAAAGGGCAATTTGTAAATTAGCCCAATCTTCATGTCTTTCGACTGTGGAAGGAAACCGGAATACACAGAGGAAATCCACCAAGAGAACATGCAAACTCCATGCACACAATGCTTACTGATGCACGTTAATGTCGTGTAGTCTGCAGTGGTGTCAAAAGTATTCACATTCATTACTTGGGTAGAAGTATAGATACTAGGGTTTAAAAAGACTTCTTTAGA
>JAOVVA010000041.1:19523106-19534220 GCA_028565275.1 Leiocassis micropogon | reverse complement strand
CAGATGTATAATGAGATAAAAATGTAAGTCGCTCTGGATAAGAGCGTCTGCCAAATGCCTAAATGTAAATGTAAATGCTCAAGGTCCCAAGAGTAGCAGCTTGGTGATACAGGGGGTTTAAACCTGTGACTTTCTGTTCAGTAGACCTTAGCTACCATGACCTATTTCAATATGCTGGCTGTTGAACTGGTAAAAATGCACATTGCAGTAATCCAAAACATCCCACTTAAAATTATGACAAATAAGCATGTTTTGTATTCATTTCTTGTGTTAGATAAAAACGAAGGCACTGACATTAGCAGAGATGCAGACCTTTCTGCAGAAAAGAACTGAAGAGGTGGAGAATGCACAAACAGAAATCAAGAATCTTGTTGATAATCTTAACTGGTAAGTTTTTATGGTGTTAGCAGTTTGCGGACAAACATTCAACACACTGATGCATAGTCTATGTGTCTATGACACACATTTGTCTATGTAGGAAAACGGTCAAAGTGGTGTTTCATCATAATGTTATATTGTCTTTTAAAATAGCACCAACAAAATAGCCTTAATTAACATTATTTAGTAATTTTTTAGTTTTATTTATCTTCATGCTGTAAATCATTCATGAATAGTTCCAAAAATACTATATTTTTAAAACTTGTGCTGTTTATCTAACATTAAAATTCCTTCAGCCTGCGGGAAGAGAGGTCTAGGTTCTGCCTCGATGTTATGGTGCAATTCCTGTTAAAACAAGGCCAGGTTGAGGTGGAGACTGAAAACTTTGCTGAAGATTATTCAGACTCTTTGTTGCTGCATCGCAATGTTGTGGAGGACCTGAACGACACTATTAAGGTACACAGACTAATTATCATTACACTCTTCCCTTCTCTTGCAATGACAAAGTCATTGTCAATTCATTTTTCTTGCAAACAATACAGAACACAGAACTTCTCTTTTAGGCTTTAGGAGAGCAGAAGATTGCCAGCATGGTGGAGTGCAAAGACTTTCACAAAGGGATTATTCAACTGGAATGGGAGCATAAGAGAATGAGTAGGCAAATTAAAGATCTCAGAAACAATGCCAGGGACATTCAGATGCTGCATGTGTCTCACGAACTCCAAGAGGTAACGCCTGAATGTGCTTAGGGTAATGGAATATTATACAGTAGAACTATATATTATGTCGACATACTTGACTGCAAATTTCCCTGCCTGAGTAATGCATTTGTAAAGCACGTTACTATAAAGTAAAGACGCAGCAGATGTGAAATTTTATTTTTATAAAGTGTCCAGTCATGGCAAAAAAAAAAAAGCTGTATATGTCAAACAGATGACCTCAAATTTGTGTCAAGCAAACTCTGGTAGAGAGGAGTTCATGATCGACTCAATGACTGCAAGGTGCCCAGGTCCTATGGCTGCAAAAAAGTCCAAATCATCAAGCCCACCACTGCTGTGCTTGACAGTGGATTTGAAGTGTTTCTGCTGAAATGCTGTTTGGTTTTCCCCAAAATGTTGCTGGCCATTAAGGCCAAACAACTCCATTTTTCAGTTTTGTGAACCTCAGTCATGCTCCCATGTTCTTTTTTAGACAGAAGAGGTTTCTTCTGGCAACTTTAACAAACAAATCATATTTGTTAAGTCTTCTTCTAACTGTTCTGTCATGGACTTTAATATTTGACATTCTCACTGAGGCCTGTGGGGTCTGAGGTGTAGATCTTGGGTTTAATGTGCTGGGAAGACTTGCAACTGTCTTGAATGCCTTGCACTTGTGAATAATCTCCCACTGTAGAATGTTGGACTCTATATTGTTTGGAAATGTTTTTATAACTATTTACAAATTGATGTGCAGCAACAATTGCTTCCCTAAAACCATTGCTTATGTATTTCTGTGTTGGCATTGTTTTAATATACAGTACACCTGAATGCATCAAACTGCCAAAAATTCTGCTTTTACAGTATATTCATCGGTATATTGTCTCAGTGTCTAGACATGTAATGACACAGAGCCTATCATTTCTAGTACCTGACAGAGAAAGACCATGACAACAGGATGTCTAAAAAAGCATCTAATCTGGAGAAGACAATGACGTTACAAGAGACGGTAATGAAATTCTTTTGAATGTGGAAAAAAATCTAAGTAAATCAGTACAGTACATGTTCTGTATATTGCATGAGTCAACTTCTTTTTCTAGACTCTTAGGAAGAATGTAGAAAGCAACAAAAAGCTGATAAAGAAGCTGAACAGACAAGCTGAAATGAAGAAAAAGAATAATGCAGCTTTAGATCTCCAGTTGTCCAAAATGCAAGTGACTGTTGCCGAAAGAAGAAACATCTATGAGACCACAGGTAACCAATGTTTTTAATGAAAAACCCTAAAATCTTTAAATAGTAGATAGAGTAGCTAAATCTATTTTACTGTATTTATTCAGCTGGTTTTAACAAATATACCATAGATTTATAACATATTTTAAGATGGGAAAAAGGTCATTATTATTATAATAATTATTATTGTTGTTGCTGTTGTTGTTATTATAATTATTATTATTACTGTATCTTCTTCTTTTTCTCTTCTTCTTTTTATTATTACTATTATTATTATTAGTAGTAGTAGTAGTAGTTGATTTTATTATTAAAACACTAGATTGGCTAAACAAACAAATGTGGACACATACTGTAAGCATCACACCCCTAAGTGTTCATTCATTCATTCATGGTCCAAAACCATGGGCATTAAAATAGTGTTGGTATCTACTTTGCTGCTATAAGAGATTCTACCTTTCTGGGAAAGCTTTCCACTAGATTTTAGTCTTTGGCTGTAGAGATTTACCAATTTACATGCATTAATGAGATTAGGTACTAATATTTAACTAGAATTTTGTGCACAGTTGACTGTCGATCCTAAAGGTGTTCAGTGGGGTTAAAGTCACTGCTCTGTGCTAGACACACAAGTATTTCAAACTTAGTAAACAATGTCTTTATGGAAAAAGGTATTGTCATGATGAAACAGGTTTGGGCCTCAGTTCAGGTGAAAGGAAATCTCAGTGGCTTACAGCATGCAAAGTTCTCCTTCACAATTGTGTGCTTCCAAATTTGTGGCAACAGTTTGGAAAGGTCAAGCTTAAATAGCAGGTGGCACTTACACTTGTAAAAAAAATAACATTTGTAACATGGTAGGGCGGAGGAAACTGTTCATCAATATCCTCCATAGAGCTCTTGCAGTCACATTAACCAGAATCAAAACATTCAATCTTTTGTTGGACAATATTGGCTACTACTAAGCCAAATAGGTATGAACCACTCACTCAATGTACCAAACGTGATGTAACTACATAACATTTATAGCTTAAATAGCATTTCAATTAAATTCATTTGACCTTTAAATGCAAATTATAATGTACAACCTCTGTATTGTGTCTTCAGCAGTGGAAGAGAAGCAAAAGTGTGAAGCTAAGCAACGATATCAAAGCATTCTCCTGAGGAAGAAATTTGTGGACTTGGCCAAAGCACAGCATATGGACATAGCCATACTGAGCACTGAGTTGGAACGCATGCAAATGAAGACATTTCCTGCTCTTCCTCAATAGGAATACAATACATAATGGCAGTGTGTTGCATTAGTGTTTGACTAGTACAATAACTCATCCAAGGCACCAACATCAACAGGGCCGGCCTTGTCCATATTCAAAACAATTTTCAAATAAACTGAGCCAAATGTGCAAAGAAATGCAATGTACAATAAATCTGTTACAGGTTACCATGGTCTGTCTCTTTTGTTCCATATATCATCTTATAAACCTCCTTTAAGATATGTTGTTACAGTTAAATAATCAACAAGGGGATAGTATGATACTGTACAATCATACCATTATATCATTGTTCAATAGTAATATTAGTAATTTAGTAATATAATAATTTAGTAATATTAATCAACTTTTTCATGATTGTCTCATAATTACAGTTTCACCTAAAGCTAATCCAAGCTTTAGTTTATGCACATACATAATCAAGAATCAAAAAAGGACTGAATTTAAATACTAAACCATGGAACAGTTTGCCCTGTATTGTCTAAATCCTGAAATTCTTCTACAGGATCACCTTGAACACCTTGGACAAGGGTGCCAATCCAAAACAGGGCACACACACACACATTCACACACATATACACTAAGGTCAATTTTGGAAAAGCTAATTAATCTAATCTGCATGTCTTTGGACTGGGGGAAGAAACCAGAGCACCTGAAGGAAAGCCACCAAATACGGGGAGAGCATCGGAACTCACACACACAGACCACGCACACACAGACACAGACTCGAGGTGGGAATTGAACCCTCGACCGTGGTGGTGCGAGACCACAGTGCTGACCACTAGGCCACTGTGCCGCCAGAAGGACCAATATTGGAGTTAATCAAAATGCATTCAAATAAATATAAAAAGAATATTAACAATAAAATAATAATTATTAACAATATTAAGGTATTAATAGCAATACGCTATACATTTTACAAAGGTCTGATCTGAGAATCACCCCCTGTTCACAGATGATCTTCCTGTCCAAGTTTTCAGAGGTGTTACACATGACTATATTTGGGCCATATTTAAACCATCGATGTCTAATCAGTGCTTGATGTTTACCAGGTGACTAAAAATTTAGATTAATGGTAATAAAAAAAAAAGTCAAACTCTCTCAACGCATGCACGTGTTGTTTATCATAAGTGTATCCATGACAACCACGACCCAAAGTGTCATGAGCTTATGACGATGTTGCCTAATGTTGTCCCTCGTCACAATCGCTTACGTTCTGGGGTATTTGACTTTTTCACTCATTTTTTATTTGACCTACATATTTACAGACTTTGCGTACGCATGATTTTGTCTATACACACACACACACCAATGGATGTTTCAAAGAGTTTAGAAGTAAGGTTAGTAGCTCATAATGTGTTCTTATTATTAGTAAACCATACGCTGAAACTCACGAATAAATATATTTAAAAAACAGCATATAAGGAACTCCTTGCGGTCCCGTAAATATAGCCACTGCTAAGAAACTTCTAGAATGAACAGCGCTGTTTCCGCATTGTTGATGATCCCTGGGTTTTGTCTCACTAGGTGGGCGCAGGGGCTCACCAGCAGCAAGGCTGTGTTTGTGGATGAAACTACAGCCTGTTACTCCTGTGGAAATCACATCATCTTCCTCGATGTGGAAACACAAAGGAGGAAAGTGCTTCAGAGCCCTGGTCATGGCATCGGGGTCTTCACTGCAAGTGGACTTTGTAAAACGCTTGCCTTTTCTGAGCAGAGGCGATTCCCTTCGATTTTCGTCTACAGATATCCTGAGCTCAGCCTGAGATGTGAGCTTAAAGGTGCGAAAAGTCAGAGTCAATGACACCTGCTGAGGAATATAATAACAGCAAACTACTAACTGTAACTGTGCTTATAAGAACACAAATAAAGCAGTTTAAACTTAATTAGTAATTAAAGATGATAGTTTATAACATTATTCAATTAATTGGAATTGAGTAATTGAGAAATATATTAGCATATTATGAACTAATAATAATAATAATAATAATAATAATAATAATAATAATAATAATAATAATTGGTCTCAACCAGGTTGTATTCTAGTTCTTTCAGTTGATCTGTGATAAACCTGAGATAGACTTGGGATGTATTAAATGTTTTAACTGAAAAAATTGGTCTTACCCAGGCTCTCTGGATAGTCCTGAGGTAGAACTTGAATATCCTGATTGCTCATTTAAACTTTTCAATATGAGATTGTTGTCATCATTCCCGTATAACATAACTTTGGTAATGTTTATACTTTGGTAACCTTGTTGTACAAGGTTGGGTTATTTTGCTTTTATTTTTCAGGAGAAGCTAAACTGGCTTACACAGCCCTTGCACTGAGTGACACTGGTCCTTATTTAGCCAGCTGCTCATCTTTGCCTGACTATACCATCACAGTATGGTATGAGCCTTAGTATTTGTCTATTCACTATCATGTATTACATGTCTCTTGCATTTAGGTTTCTATTTCAGTTTAATGATTTGGTCTATAGACCATAGTCATGTTTGGAACAACAAAACAAAAGTTTGTAGTCACTTAATCACACCCCTGTATGCATTTTGAGCATTTTATTTCAGATATTTTTGCTGTTATATTAGCGCCCAATCTTCTGGAAAGTCCTTCCACTAGATTGTGATTTATCACATTTATCCATTTATCCACAAGCAATGCACCGGTCGGTCAGTCAAGAACATCTGGGGTGCGATCAGTGTTCTAGTTCATCCGATGGTCTTCAGTGGGGCTTTGAGTTCTTTCACTCCAAACCTAGCAAATCATATCTTCATAGAGCTCACTTTGTGCACAGGGACATTTCTATGATGGAACAGGTTTGAGCCCCTTAGTTCCTATGAGTGAGTAAAAGCTATAGGATACAACGACATCTTGGATCAATGGTTCTCCACCCTGGTCCTGGAGGGCCCCATGTCCTTCAAATTTTAGTCATTTTCCTGCTATGTCACGCCCACTTCAGTTAAAAAACCCTGGTAATTAGCTGCTTAGTTGAATCTTGTGTGCTATAATCTGAGAAAACATTAACTGGTCGGAATTATGGTCACTTATTGGAATTATGGTCCGGGCCTTTTTGGAAACAGTTTGGGGAAGACCCACATATGGGTGGCATGGTCAGGGTCCATAAACCTTTGGCCATACCGTATGTCTTGTTTTCATGAATACAAAAAACGACCTTTTCAGTTTAGATACAACTTTGTAAAAAACCTAATCCCTATATTTTTTTAAATCCCATTTTCCTTCATTTTCAAAGGAACTTGGAAAGGGGAATTTCAATTTGCAGCAGTCGACTGGCTGAAGAGGATGTCACAACTCTACTTTTCAATCCAAGGAGCTGGCAACAAATTTGTGCTGTTAATCTAACCTCACTAAGCATGTGGAATATTGAGAGAAGTAACGAGTTCCATGTTATGAAGCCCAGGTACATATTGTCTCTGTCCAGTAGATGTCACTCTCATTTGGTTTCTAATAAGCAATGTACTGTATTTGACTTTAACGTCATTGCTTATGAATTTGTTTGACAGTATTGTTGATCTCCCTGGCATCGATGACTCTATAATTGAGCAGGAGGTCGACACTTCTTACATCCTTGCTGGCCCTCAGATGCCCACTTCAGCTATTGCAGGGCTGAGTGGTGACAGTGCAGATAAGATTTTGGTACTAAATTCACTTGTATAAAAAAATAAAAGAATAGTTTTAACCCAAATATTTTCCATTATAAAGCAACAAGAATAATATGAATTTTTCTATTCATATTATTCTTGTTGCTTTATTATGGAAAATATTTAGTTAAAAACAATGGTGTAGTGTTAAAATTATAATAATCTCAAAAACCGCATAATGAATTTAAAAGGATTATGGAAAGTTTTACAGATATTTTGCAATGTCCACAGTCAATCTGTTTTAAAGATTAGAATGTTTACTTTACTTTTAAAAGCACTACAGATAATATACTCTTGGTATTCTTTACAAATGAGTGAAAATATTTTCCTTAACTCCATCTCTATGTTTTTCTATAAAATAAAATTTCTATAAATAAATTATACCCAATTTATTTTTTAGTTTGCTTAATTTGTCAATCCGCATCATTTTACCACATCTTTTTTCTCACATTAACAGCCTCTAATCCAAGTGAAGCCTCGACTCTGCCCAAGTGCCATCTGCTGGTCCATTTCTTCAGACCTTTATGTTGGGTCTAAAGAAGGCTTTCTGCTGTTAGTAAACACTAAAAGTCTCTTTGTCTCTGTCCTGCACAACCCTCATATGCAACAAAGCCTCTCAGGTAAAGAGAAGATTTTATTGGTTGTTATTGTTATTTTAATATAACAAATGATTGATTGTTGTTGTTCATGTTGTTTTTAAATTAATTATATAATTCCATATGTGTTATCTCATAGTTTTAAATGGCCAGTATTATTTTAGAATGTAGAAAATGTAAACACTCAATAAAAAACATTCAATTAGGAAATGTGTCCAAAAATTTGACAGATACAGTACTACCGTATATACACAGTTATGTTCAAAAGTTAATACCCTTTCTTTTAATTCTATGTGCTTTTGTGTATTGTGTGATCATAGCGGATGGTAGTATTAGGCAAATACAACATCAGATGAACAACAACATATAACTTTCGCATATGAATATGAATTTGAATTAATGCAAATAAATAACTGTACTCTGAAAAAGGTTAGATATTGTTGTTTAATAATTTGAAGTAATTTGAAGTAATTTAGAAAAGTAAAAGTTTCCTATACAACTTTATCAGTCCTTCACATCATTGGGGAGGAATTTTGGCCTGTTCTTCTTTACAACATTAATTTAGTTCATTAAGTTTTTTGGGAAATGGCCTATGCACAGCTTTTTCATTTCAATTGGATTTAGGTCTGCTCTTCGACTAGGCCTTTGTTTCTTTTATTTCTTAGCCATTTTAATGTATATTTACTGGTGTGCTTCAGATCATTGTCCTGTTGCATGAACCACTTTTGACCAAGCCTTAGCTGTTGGACAGATGGCCTCATATTTGCCTCTATAATACTTGGGTATTAACAAGTAAAAACAAGCCCAAATGATCACCCTTTCACTGTTGTGTTTGACAGTGGAAATGAGGTGTTTGTGATGAAAACTGCTTGTATTTTAGCACAAACATGGCACTGGGCCATCTTAAGGCCAAACAACTCCACTTTGGTCTCATCTGTCCATAGGACATTGTTCCAAACGTCTTGTGGTTTGTTCAGATGCAGTTTTGCAAATCTCAGTCATGCTTCCATGAAAGAGGCTTTCTCCTGGCAGCCCTTCCAAAACAAACTGTACTTGTTCAGTTTGCTTCTAATTGTGCTGTTATGGACTCTAACATTTAACATGCTCAGTGAGGCCTATAGGGTCTGCGGAGCATGGTGATTGATGGGCTTTGCACATTCATGTCACATTTGCAACTGATGAACTTCACCAAATAGATGGCATAATGAGTAAGAAATATTATTTGTATTTATTGAAGGAACATCTCAAGATGTCAGCCAGGAAGTTAAAACTGGTGGGGATCTTCTAAATGTGAATAACCAAGTTTAAATTAGTTTAAGGAACATGAAAACGTCTGATTTGAGCTTTATATGTGCATGGGAAAATTTCAGAAAGGTTTAACTGTAAAATTGGGTCTTACAGACTGCAGTTTTCAGAGCTTGGCAGTACTCAGTAAAGGACTGTTCGCTACAGGACATGTATGAACATCTCATTTTCATTTAGTATAAACAATTGTTCTAATTGCTATCATTATCATCATTTGCTCTGGACACTCTGCTTATTATAAAGTGTTTGTCGACCTAGGGCTTTGCCAAAATTTATTATTTTTCATAATGTTTTTTCACAGGATGGTGTTTTGCAAACCCTCGAGATCAAAGGGAACAAAATAAAAGTGGCCGAAACTTTGGATTTAGATAACCCAGTCTCAAGTCTTTGTTTTTCACCTGACTATGAAACATTGCTGCTATCCTCATCCAATGTAAGTAACTCATCCAATGTACACTATATAACTACATACAGCACATATTATATAAATATATAATATTTTGCTCTTTAACTACAGAGGTTATAGATGGCAAACTGATGTTGTATAAGGTGCATAAAACACTTTTTATGATCAACTTAGAGCTGGTAACATCAAACTCAAGCATACTATCACTAACAGCATGCCACAGTTTGTGTTTTTTACTTTCCTACTTAAGGCGGCACAGTGTCTAAGTGGTTAGCACTGTTGCCTTGCACCTCCAGGGTCTGGGTTTGATTCCCACCTCTGTGTGCATGGAGTTTGCACCTTCTCCCCAGACCTGGGTCTCCACCGGTTTCTCTCCGGTTTCCTCCCACAGTCCAAAGACATGCAGATTAGGCTAATTGGCATTCCCAAAATGCCTATAGTGTGTGAATGAGTATGTGAGTGTGTGTGTGCCCTGCGATGGATTGGCACCCTGCCCAGGGTGTACCACGCCTCATGCCCTGAGACTCCTGGGATAGGCTCTCGGCCTACCACGACCCTGTATACAGGATAAAGTGGTATAGATGACGATGACTTTCTTACTTACTGTAAATGTGTGCTGCTTTGCAATTTTGCTGATTAAACAAATTATTCTAAATATTGCTGTTTCGCTAGGGATGCATTTACAAGTACAATCCTGGGCTTAAAAAAGAAGTCCTGAAAATTCTGGATGTGATGTGCGGAGACTTTATTGCTGCTGCTCCAGTATACCCTGAAATGAACTTCTGCGTGGTAAAATACCAAATGTTTCTTTGTTTTCATTTAATTTAAAAAAGTGTAGTGGTTAGCACTGACACTTGCACCTCCAGGGTCCGGGTTCGATTCCCGGCCAGGCTCGATTCCTGTCTCTCTGTGCATGGAGTTTGCATGTTCTCTCCGTGCTTGGTGGGTTTCCTCCGGGTACTCCGGTTTCCTCCCACAGTCCAAAGATATGCAGGTTAGGCTAATTGGCGTACCCAAATTGCCCGTAGTGTGTGAATGAGTGTACGAGTGTGTGTGTGTGCCCTGCGATGGATTGGCACTCTGTTCAGGGTGTACCCTGCCTCGTGCCCTAAGCTTCCTGGGATAGGCTCCAGGCCCCCGTGACCCTGAATACAGGATAAAGCGGTATAGAAGATGAGTGAGTGAGTGTGAATTTGTTATATAGCTATATACAACTACTACAGGCTAAAGTGCTAATAGTAATATATAACTAAATTGCATCTAGTCTTAATTTTTTTTTTGTTGAAATAATCTTGGTTGCAATCTTTGGTATTATGCAATTATGATAGTGTGTTAAGTATTTCATAAATCATTAAAAAATTTTAGTAAAAATTAACTTTTTTGATTCAAGATGTATCAATGCTAGTGTGTGTGTGTGTGTGTGTGTGTGTGTGATTGCAGTCAGTCAGAGAGTCTGGGGAGCTTCAGTTGTGGTCACTGGACAGTGGAGATTGCATTTCATCCATCTTTTTACAGACAAAAGTTAGTGACATTACAACATTCCTTGATTGTATTCCTCCACACACCAACATTCCCATGATTTTCA
>JAOVVA010000041.1:19510161-19523006 GCA_028565275.1 Leiocassis micropogon | reverse complement strand
AGGGTAATTGTTACTAAGCCTGCCCTGGGTACACTAATTTTCTTGTATGTTGCCCTCACAGATTCCTGCAGCTAAGCCTGGGTGTACATTTATTGGATGTAAGTATTTGTACTTCGTTACCTACATGTTGGCCATTATCATCTGTCATTAAGCAATTAATGTATTTAAATGTTCAATAGTCAATATATAGTTTAAAATATGAATTCGGCGTTATTCTAACCTCAATATTGCACATAAACGTAATTGTGCGCCGAAACTTGTTTCGTTTTTCTTTTCTTTCTGCACCTACAACCAATGGGAAACAAACAATGGTACCACATGATCCCGAAGTTTGGCTTATGGTTACCATGGCGAAGAAAACGCGCAGCTAGAAGTAGTGTACTACTGTAAGTACGAGCTGGGCTTTTCATTCTGCGATGGATGTTACAGAGAGTTTGGAAGTCAGGTTAGTATCTGAAAAGCCATCATTATTTATATCGAGTTCAAAAACGGCAATAGTTCACCGATGCGTTTCTAATTCCAGATCGACATTTTCTTGACCTTTATTGGTACTTGTATACTGTGCTCCTAAATATCGAGCAAAGAAAAAGAAAAAAGGAAAAAAAAAACTTGAGGAATGACTTCAAGAAATTAACAAGAGGAAATAAATAAGAAAAATTGACTTGCTTGGAAAATCTGACAGTGACTAAGAGTCGAGCTCCATCTGTTAGACTTGCGCTCTTAATGCCCGCTGTTTCCGCATTGTTGATGATCCCTGGGTTTTGTCTCACTAGGTGGGCGCAGGGGCTCACCAGCAGCAAGGCTGTGTTTGTGGATGAAACTACAGCCTGTTACTCCTGTGGAAATCACATCATCTTCCTCGATGTGGAAACACAAAGGAGGAAAGTGCTTCAGAGCCCTGGTCATGGCATCGGGGTCTTCACTGCAAGTGGACTTTGTAAAACGCTTGCCTTTTCTGAGCAGAGGCGATTCCCTTCGATTTTCGTCTACAGATATCCTGAGCTCAGCCTGAGATGTGAGCTTAAAGGTGCGTTTTTGTGTAATTTCTTCTTTCTACTAACTGTAACTGTACTTCAGAGAACACAAATGAAGCTGTACAAACTATTGGAGTAATTAAAGATGATACTTTATAACATTAATCAGTTAATTGGAATGAAATAATATGTCTACAATTATATAGTTTTAAATAAAAACAATAAAGAAACTCATTATTATTATTATTATTATTATTATTATTATTATTATTATTATTATTTTATATGATTTAATAATAATAGGTGGCAGATGGGCCTAGTGGTTAGAACTGTCACCTTGCATCTCCAGGGCTTGATTCCCTCCTCGGGTGTGTGAATGGCGTTTGCATTTTCTCCCAGTGCTTGATGGGTTTCCTCCCACAGTCCAAAGACATGGAGATTAGGCTGATATGCGTTCGCAAATTGCCCATAGTGTGTGTTTGTGTATGTGTATGTGTGTGCATGTATGTGTGCCATGCAATGGATTGGCAACCTATCCAGGGTGTATCCTGCCTCATGTCTTAAGTCTCCTGAGATAAACTTCAGGCCCCCGCAACCCTGTATACAGGATTAAGTGGTATAGACTAAGAGATGCTAATAATAATAATCATAATAGAATTGGTCTAACAAAGTTTATTTTGGCCTCACACACAGTGTTCTTGGTCACACATTTAAACTTGTTAATATTAGATAGTTGACATCCTGTTCAACAGTCTTCCAAAATAACAGAAGGTCAAATGTCTAAAGAATTAAATGTTATACTTTGTTAACTTTGTTGTACATCGTTGAATTATTTTTCCTTTATTTTTCAGGCAAAGCTAAACTGGTTTACACAGCGCTTGCGCTGAGTGACACTGGTCCATATTTAGCCAGCTGCTCATCTTTACCTGATTACACCATCACAGTATGGTAAGAACCTAGCTTCCAAGCTCCCCAAGTCGCAACCTGATTGAGCGCACAGCACCCAAAGCATCCACTGCTAGCACCCTGGTGGGGGGCGGGGCCTGGGAATCACACCCTATGGAACATTCCATTACAAACTCTATGCTGTTATAAAAACCTCTAAAATCTACATTTTAAAGTGTGCACGTGGAGATTTAGCGATTTATCTACAAGTGCATTAGGTAAAGTCTGGCATCGATGTGAGGCAAGGATGCCTATGATGCAGTCAGTGTTACTGTTCATTGAATGGTCTTCAGTTGAACTGAGGTTAGAGCTTTAGTGACCTGAGTTCTTTCACTCCAACCCTGGCAAATATGTTCATGGAGCTCACTTTTTGCACAGGGAAATTGCCAAGCTTACATAAAATAAGGGGTCCAAATCTGTTTCAGCTTAGCTTGGTTTGTGGCAACAGTTTGGTGAAGACCCATATATGGGTGCCATGGTCAAGTGTCCACAAACGTTTGGAAATTTATTATATGACTGTCAGAAAGGTAGTTAGAATAAAAATAATCAGATAAGTTAGGATAATCAGAAAGGTAGTTTCAGAAAGTTGTCTTTAACCTGCAAAAGTTTGTTTTTATTAATGAAAATTAATAAAAACAAACTTTTGCAGGTTAAAGACAACTTTCTGAAACTACCTTTCTGATTCAGAAATAAATATGAAAACATTTATGAAATAAAAAAGATAAAAGGAATAGAGCATCCAATATTAACAAATTCCTTAACTTTTTTATGCATACTCTCAAAGGAACTTGGAAAGGGGAATTTCAATTTGCAGCAGTCGACTGGCTGAAGAGGATGTCACAACCCTACTTTTCAATCTAACAAGCTGGCAGCAAATTTGTGCTGTTAATCAAACCTCGATAAGCATCTGGAATATTGAGAGAAATAACGAGTTCCATATTATGAAGCCCAGGTACATATTGTCTCTGTCCAGTAGATGTCAGTCTCATTTGGTTTCTAATAAGTATTATATTTGACTTTTTAACATCAGTGCTTATGAATTTGTTTAACAGTATTGTTGATCTCCCTCGCATTGATGGCTCTGTAATTGAGCAGGAGGTCGACACTTCTTACATCCCCACCGAGAATCCAACATACGCTGGGCCCCAGATGCCCACTTCAGCTATTGCAGGGCTGAGCGGTGACAGAGCAGATAAGATTTTGGTATTAAATTCACTTGTAATGAAATGCAATTTTATTTTAACCTGTTTAGATTTTTCTAATTAGTTTTAATAATAGAGAGAATATTCAGTTAAAAAACAATCAGTTGTCTATAAAATCTAATTTATAGGCTATGAGTAAGTTGTTTTGAAGTTTACCTGATTTGTCTACATCACATCACTTTTTCACTTTTTTTTTTCCCACATTAACAGCCTCTGATCCGAGTGAAGCCACGACTCTGCCCAAGTTCCATCTGCTGGTCCTTTTCCTCAGACCTTTATGTTGGGACTAAAGAAGGCTTTCTGCTCATAGTGAACACTGAAAGTCTCCTTGTCTCTGTCCTCTACAGCCCTCATATTAAGCAAAGTCCCTCAGGTAAAGAGAATGTTTTATTGGTTAGTATATGTGTTACCTAGGTTTATTTTATATCTTTATGGAAGAGTTTGTGATTTTTTAAATTATATGTACCTTACAGATTGCAGTAACAGCCTGAAGATTACGCAAGACAGTTTTCAGAACTTGGCATTATACAGTAAAGGAGTGTTTGCTGCAGGACATGTACGAACATCTCATTTACATTTTTTATATACAATCAATATGATTATTATCATTAGTCATAACATGCTCTAGACCCTCTGCATATCATAAGTCGTTTGTCCATCTCCAGCATTGCCAAAATTGTATTATTTTTTTATGATATTTTGTTACAGGATGGTGTTTTGCAAACCATCGAGCATAAAGAGAACCAAGTGAAAGTGGTGGACACTTTGGATTTAGAGGAATCAGTCTCAAGCATGTGTTTTTCACCTGATTATGAAACATTGCTGCTATCCTCATCCAATGTAAGTGAAATTCAATTCATTTCAGTTAGTTCATTTAAATGTGTGTCAATAGAAACTTGTGCTAGCTTTTATGAAATGTAAACTTGCAAAACACTGCATAACATAATATAAGTAAATGAGACAGATTGTCTGGTTTATAAGACCTGTTCTAAATCTTGCTGTTTCGCTAGGGACGCATTTACAAGTACAATCCAGGGCTTAAAAAAGAAGTCCTCAAAGTTTTGGATGTGATGTGTGGAGACTTTATCGCTGCTGCTCCAGTATACACTGAAATGAACCTCTGTGTGGTAAAATACCAAATGTTTCTTTGGGCTTATTATATTTCATAACTAGGAGAGAGAAATTATTATTATGTAGGCTTAAATTGCATCAAGCTAGTCTTATTTTTCATTTTGCAATTAGTATAGCATGCAGGTTAGTACATTAGTCATTAATTTTAACACCTTATGAAAGGTACATTTGTTTGTGTGTGTGTGTGACTGCAGTCAGTCAGAGAGTCTGGGGAGCTGCAGCTGTGGTCACTGGACAGTGGAGAATGCATTTCATCCATCTCTTTACAGACAAAAGTTAGTGACATTACAACATTCCTTGATTGTATTCCTCCACACACCAACATTCCCATGATTTTCATACTAGTCACACATATACATATGCGACCTTCTGTTATAAATTCTCTTTAATGTGAATACAGGTGACCTGCTTGGCATGTTGTCCAATAGCCCAGTATGTTGCTGTGGGAACATTAACAGGTCATGTCCTCTTTGTGGATCTGACCAGAGCACAGAAACCTTGTCTTGTTCACGCAGTCCATCTATACCATGTGCCTGTCAAACATTTAGTGTAAGTGTTGTTGTTATATCTTACATTTTAATGGAGTGCATGAAGGTGCACTGATTTTTTCCCCTTCATTTTAAAGTATTACTGTGTTGTCATATTATTTACTTTTCTTCAACAGTTTTGACCAAGGGGCACATTTCTTGATTACAGGAGCTTTCGATTCACACATATTTTTCCTGGATGCAAGACCATCAAAAGCATTTGAAATCATTGGATACACGGGTACATTATAGCTGTAATATTAAAATGTTTTGCAAATGTGAATTCATGACTGGCATATGTTTTAATGACTTTGTTGTTCTTTTCAGACACTATGGGTCCCACCGTGAGTCTGTCAACCCAGTATCACAAAAAGAGCAAACAGGTGGATGTGCTGGTGCTCTGTAATAGTGAGGAGAAGAGCAAGACAGATGAGAAGCATACAGAAGGGAATCTGCTGATGTTGCTGTCAGTGTCTACACAGCAGATCTCAGGTATATTTTTCATAAAACAGTACAAGTGAAAAGATGTGTAATATATTTGGGAAAGATCATTTTTATCTGTCAGTGTTTCTAAATTATATTTTGTTTTTAGATGCAGCAAATTGTGTGGACCCATATGGCTGCCTGCGAGAACAAGTTGTTAAAACCTGTGTGTATGAGGTCCCGCACTCTCTTTCCTCATGTGTCCTGGCTACCAAGGCAATCTTTGGTTATTGTCACCAGAAGAAACTTCTTCAGAGATTCCGACTACCACAGGTATGATGTTTAATGCAATGTAGGTTTATTAAGATCTCCTTACTTCCTCTCATGGTGAATAAAAGAGAAAAATGCATCTTCTTCACTAAGTTCATAAATGTTAAATAATTATTTCCCTGAAGAAGCATATCTTTTTAAAATTAGACATAGATCATGTGGATGGTCCATACAATTTTTTCGTAAATAATTACTATAGAAATAATGCATGTATTAATTTGCCTTGCAGTCTGTATTACATGGAGTTCCATCATATGGGTTCTATTGGTTTTATGGGTTCCACCTTTTAATGGACCCTTATTTTCAGTGGACACTTATTTACTAATCAGGATTTGGAAACATTATGGACATTGGAACATTATTGGTATTATGCTGTTTTTTGATGTTAAAGTTAGTTTGATGAAATGATATCATACCAACGTTGCCTACATGACTTAATACAAAGTTGAAAAATGCAACCTTAAAACAATATTAATATAATTCTTACATTTTTTCTATACATACCCCCTTTTAAATACATACATCATACTGCTGATGTTAGGTTTTCCCCCTTTCTTCCTGTAACTAAGCTGATTTCCTGAGTGGGACCCGAACCTTGAGCTCAACGTTAAAGACGCTAAATGCCTCCCACTGGTCCTGATGTCAGTAAATGCACATTTATTGCTTAGTTCAACAAGGAGTGCAACAAAAACTCCCACAAATCAAAAAGAGATCTGAGATCTGTTCAGTATTCGTGCGCTGGACAATCCATATTACAGTAATGCAGATTATTAGTAAAGTTATATGGGATACTGCTTCATACCTCCAGTGTATGAGTGTGCCATGCCTAAATCATGAGCAAGCTGATTTTCCACCTTTGTGCTGTTTACTAACCTTTTATTTAATTTCCAAATTAATACTTCTTCTTTGACTCTTGCAGCTGTTATCACTTGCACTGATTTTGCTGTGTTTGGGAGCCATTATGCATTTTACCATTATGCATTTAAAATCATTTAAAAAGCAAAGTACTAGTATGTCCAGTTCTACAATCGAGATTTATTAACTTTTTTATAATCTTAAAAGACCACACGTATATGCAGTTGGACATTATGCGAATGAACACTGCATTCTACAAATAATTGTTGATATACAGTACTATTGTTTTGAGGTTGTATTTGTAACATAACATGGAAAAACTATGAATAAATAACCAAACATTGTTATATCATAAGTCATTGATTGACCTGATGTGATTTTTTTGCATCCTAATTTTAGCTATATAACAAAAATCATCCAATGTTACACTTACTGTTGGAATAGCGCTTTGGTTAAGTTCACAATGACTTAGCATTTTTTTCTTGATCATTTAGACTCAAACATATGCTTTATAGATGGGATGAAATGCATTTTATTGATAATCATCATTTGTTTGTTTAAAAATCTGCATAAATACACATTGTTGGATTTAATGCCAGAAAATGCCCATTTATAATTTCTTTAGCTGCGATTATAGGATCCTTCAAGTAGGCAAAGTGCCTATCCACAGTGTGGTTATACCAGTAATTAATTTTTGTAAAAATCTGAAACTGAAACACAGTTTTAAAGATTTATGGAATATGATGTTTTTGTAACAGATACATCACTGGTAAATATTAAAATTTGAAATTTCTATTTTACCCTTTACTCATTTGCAGAGTGTGAATACAATGTCCAGTAACCAAAAAGCAGTTAGACTGAGTCCAGAGAAGGAGGCAGAAGGTCATCCGTTTGGCCCTGCATTACTGTGTCTCTCACCTCATCAGGGCTGGCTGGCCTCTGTCGCCAGAGATGGGCTGCTTCGCATCCATGACGTCACCACTCTGGTAATATCAGAGTTAGAACATTTTTTCAGACTTTACATATTTGGAGTGCGGTGTGCTGATATCTTGAACTCATCTTTTCATTCAGGGGAGGATTGTGGAAAAGCAGTGCCACTCTTGGTGGTTGGGAGGAATTCGCTCTGTGTCTTTCACCCCTGACAGTCAGACGCTTATCACTACAGGCCTCCAAGATGGCTCTCTTGTCTGCAGTGGGCTCTGGTAGAATTTTTTTTGCCATTACATAAAAACTGCCGATTTTACCAGTGTTTTAAAGCTCTACTTACTTTCTTACTGCTTGCTCTACTTACTTTAATTTAAACTATTCTTTATAAAATGTGGAACTTTAAATTGAACAGTTTAAAGATGGCTGTAGATTTCCAGTATGACACATCAATGGTGGCCCCTTTACAAGACCAAATATCCCAAGAGAACCTTATTCCCAGTGACATGACTGACTGGGAACAGCCATCACAAACATCAGTAGAGGTAAAGGAAGACATAGTTGTATTGTTCAACCAGTGAGCAACGTTATTATTTTTGTACTTCTAAGTTGTTTTTTTTTCAGTGATATCAATATGTTAACATGGCTTTTAATTAAACTCCTTGCTAATGTATTCAGTTTTCTTTAGGCAATATCTGAAAGGCAAATAGTATAATAGTAGATTGATCCATTAATTTAGTGCTAAAAAGTCAACATGTTGTAGTTCCAGAGCAGAATTAGTTAAAGTACATAATTCCTTAACTGAAAAAGGTTCCAGGTAAAACTGAACATGTTTTTTCCCCAAAAAACCTTTATATCCCTTTGAATATTTTAATATTTATAGGAGTATTACTATTTTTCAAATAATTAAATTAAAATATGTATTTTTCTTATTATTATTTTAGGCCAGTAAAAGGGGCCAAGTAATAGATCATCTAATGGATGAGAGTTACAACAGTCTGCCTTTCAACACTCCTGGCAGTTCCACATGGCTGGATGATAAACTAAATACTGTAAGTGTTGTAGTGCTGTCACAGATCAGACTTACATCAGACAACTAATAATTATTTATGATTTTTAATAAGCTATTACAAGTCTATATGTTTTTAATAAATATCAGGAGAAAAGTTTAATTAAACCAAATTTTGTACAAGCACACAAGATTGGAGAGGTACTCAGGTTAAATAAACATATAGTACAGTAAATAGGGATAAAAGAATGATCTTACCTTGAATTGCATTGAATCAAGAAAGAAAAATCAAAATCAAGTGGCACATTAACCTTACATCATTGATATGCAATATACTGTATATTTTAAAAATAATCTCTTTTACTTAGAAAATACAATGTTAAGTAAACTGTAAAAAATAAAGGTTGGCTCATGAAGCATACACTGTAGTACTCTTTGATTTTAGCGGAAAGAAGACAGAGTATGAAGGAGTATTTAAAATGTAACAGTCTTAGTCGCCACGCTATTTCATAATCAGTCTTCAAATGTATCCTTCAAAAGACACGCCCTCTCCAATTTGAAACACACCGGAGGTCTCCTAGTACATTGCTTTTATTAGGGGTTTTGAGCTTAATATGACACTTGATTCACAAAAGCATAGTGTTTGTTAAGTTTTAAACAATAACAAAGCATGTCTTCTGTCTGTTCTGATTTAGCATTACCCTGTTTTGTGCTTTGGATTCATACAGTTTGGACCAATTATCAAATTTGCCATCAGGTTGGCATTGTGTCAGTTTGACATCCTGTAAACCATAGGCGAAGATCATCAAAGAGTTTAATTCATAAGATACTTGGCAAGGTCTTGGACATGTGTGAAATCTAACACAAATCACATTAATCAGTAAACTGTGTCAATGTATGTAGCACTGTTATTAGAAGTCTGCCATCTTGTCAGGTACTCAAAGAGGAAAGTCAGCAGTTTGCAGAGAACAGAATAAGCCTTGAGAAAAGTGTTCAAGAACTTCGGGAAACAGTAAGAAACAGTACATATAACATACAGCTACTGTATTTTGTAACTAATTACAGTATATTTAGATCAACAAATTGTATTTTTTATATTTAAAATTAATATCACATTAACTCACATGAGACACCACATTAATTCCTACTTCCAGGAAATTCCATGCAGATCTCATCAATACAATTGTGAGCAAGTAAAAATGGCTTAAAATAAATTTAACATATTTACTAGTTATATTTTTATATAATAATTCTATTTTATGTTTTTGTGACGAATTCGTAAAGGATATTGTAAAAAATACTATAATTAATCTATTCACTCTCATTCAGTTTTAACCAGTTATTCTGCACTGTTGAAGATAACCCATGAGGATAACCCATTAGATTCATGTCAGCCTACTATATCTGTGACATACTTTGGCATAGTGGTCACCAGAGTCACCGCCAGACCTGAGGGTTTCTTCCCACAGTCCAAAGGCTTGTGTATTAGGCTAACTGGTGTTTTCAGATTGCCCATTGTGTGTGCGTGTGTGTCTCCCACAGTCCAAGGACATGTAGAGTAAGCTAATTGGCACTTCCGAATTGCCTGTAGTGTGTAAGTGTGTGCATACTTGTCCCCTGAGTATGATTGGTGGCTAATAATATATCCACATCATAATAATCCAATATCATCCAATATAATTCATAATTCCTTGCGGCCAGATCCAGGCTATGATGCAGGAGAATGAGAAGCTGCCAGACCTAGAAAAGCTGGACCAGCTGGAGTTCAACCTGGACTTGGAGGAGCAGCAGAGTCTACAAGACAAGGGAGAACATGAGGTCATCAGGGTAAAACCAGCGTATCTAGTATTTACTTTTACAATTTACAGCTTTTTAGAACATCATATTGGCTGTGCTTTATTTTAAATATAATAAATAATTAATTATAATTTACATTCGTAATAATACATATAATAGACATTTATGGGATTAAGATTGGTCATTACTACTTTGTATTATGTAAGGTGAGAAAGGAGATTGAGCTTGAAAACCTCTCAAAATGTTATCAGTACAACATTATCAAGAAAAAGTACTGGGACTCCATGGATGTGAAACAGAAGGCCATTAAGGTAAAAGAAAAGAATATATCTTTATGTATGAGGGTGAGTCAAAAATGATTTACACTGCACTCTGGTTTTATTAAAACTTTGACCACACATCAGTGCTTTCTGTTCAAGGCTACTTTCTCCCTAGTCATCCTAGGGAAGGTGAACGTTCCATAAAAAACTGAAAAGTTGATACTTACAGTTTTCTGGAATTTTCAAGGGCCAGTATTGGAACATTATCAGGAAAAATCAACAATCAACAGTGCTCATTACAGTGAAATGTTTATTGAAGAGCTAAAGCCTAAACTTCGGGGTTAAATGCAGAGGATATCCAAGGGCGCTGTGACCTTGCATGACGATGTACATCCACATTTTTCTGAGCTCGAAGCACAACCTTAAACATTTTTTAATGAGATAATATGAAAGCTTGTTGAGAGATGGACAAAGAGTATTGAAAAGAAGGAAATTATCCCAAAAATGATGTATTTGTCTTTTCTAAAAGTTAATTTAAATAAATTCTACAGCCAGAGTGTGGATTATTTTTGAATCACTTTGTATAGTATATGTTACCACTTGAAGTCTAATAAGCAGCTTAAGTATTTTCCTGGTATGCCTGTATAAATGTACTCTTGCATCCTCATTTCTGTGTGTCTTATTAACATACTGTATGACTGGCTCAGGCTTTCCACTCAGGGCATGAGGTGGATAACTTTCCTATGAAGGACCGCACAGCAAAGGAGCTAGAAGAGCTTTCCAGGGTAGAGGCCATCCTAAAGATTAAACAGGCTGAAATTGTTGTATGTACAAATAGACTTTAATATGTAGATTCTAAATGATGAAGAGATTAAAACAGAAAAGGTTCATCATATATATCTTCTTTTTCCAAGTAGCAGCCAGACATTTTGGAGAACATCAAGTCACCGTTAGAGGGGGATGAAGATGAGGAAAATAACGGCCATGAGGTGGAGAGCACAGCCTTGGCAGGTAGTCTGAGTGCTCAGTATGGAGGATATAACCCACATTTACAAAGCCAGTTCAGCCTACATACAAGGGACCAAAAGGTCAATCAGATCATTCTGATACAGGTGACATCCTAATTTCATTCCGGCTGTATTTATTTATTTATTTTTACAAATTATTTACATTCAAAGGTAAAAAATTGTTTATATGTGGTGTATATGAAGAGATGTTTAGTTTCTTTAATTTACTTTAAGGATATTATTTACAAAGTGAAAACAGCCTTTAACAAAGAGTTTGAAGCTGTGTACAAGCAGAAGGAGCAAGAGATCAACCGCATAAAAGACAAAAACAAGCGCATTACAGAAATTATGAGCAAGCTGGAGCTGCAGGAGACCATGTGGGAGCCCACTCTGAGCGACAGTGAGAGACCAGAGAGAGGTCTCACCGTCAGTGACTCTGAGGTAATAACACTAGGAAGGTGATTTTGTAGTTGTTTTTAAGTAAATGAATATGAAAATCAAAAATCTAAATCCAGTATTTCTACATGTCATAATTTTTCCTAAGATAAATCAAAAGGGGATTTACAATATTGAAATACAAACCTTATAAAAAAGTAAGTTGATTCATTTACTCAAAACTTGTGCTCCTTTAGCACAAATTACTGCATCCATGCAGCGTGGCATGGAGGCAATCAGCCTGTGGCACTGCTATGGCATTATTCAAGACCAGGTTCCTTTGATAGCAGCCTTCAGCTCATCTGTATTGTTAGGTTGGATGATTTTCATCTTCTTCTTGACAACACCCCTTAGGTCAGGCTTTTCGGCTGGCCAATCAAGCTCAGTAATATCATGGTCAGGAAACCATGTTAGTTAGTGGTAGTTTGGGCACTGTGGGCAAGTGCTGCATCTTGCTGGAAATAGAAATTTGGTGCCCTTAATAAAGCTTGTCGGCAGATGGCAAACTTTATGGTAAACTTGATAAAGAACAGTGGACCAGCATTAGCAGATGACTTCATCACAGACATTGAGAACACCACACTCGACATCAAGCAAATTGGATTATGTCATTTTCCACTCTTCCTCCAAATTATGTGAGATTTTAAAATTAAATGCAAAATTTACTTTCATCTGAAAAGAGGACTTTGGAAAACTGAGCAACTGTCCAGATATTTTTCTTCTTAGCCCAGTTAAGACACTTCTAACGTTTTTGCTGGAGTGGCTTGATACTAGGAATCCAACAGTTGTAGACAATTTTTCTGAAGATGTCCGTGTGTCCACTGCACTGACTCCGGCCTCACTCCACTCCTTGTGAAGCCCTCCCAAAATCTTAAATTGGCTTTAAAGCCTGTAGTCATCCCTGTTGCTTGTGCAGCTTTTCCAATCACACTTTGATGGCTGGAGCTACCATCCTGCTCCTGTGCTTCCAGTGATCCAGACCCCATCTGCCCTCTGCACCCACTGACTCCCTGTGCTGAACTGGAC
>JAOVVA010000041.1:19486651-19501168 GCA_028565275.1 Leiocassis micropogon | reverse complement strand
ATTTGAAAGCTTTTTTTTTTTTTATATATATTTATATATATATATATATTTTTTTTTTTTTTTTTTTTTTTTTTTAGTAATATTTTAAAGAAATATTTTAAGGAAATATTTAATTATTTATTCATCCTCATGATGTAAAACATTTCCAAACAATTCAACAAACTATACTTTTAATACTTTTGTTTTCCTTCAGTCTCCAAGAAGAACGTTCAAAGAACCTCCTTGATATTGTGGTGCAGATCCTGCTAAAACAGGGCCAGGTTGAGGTGGAGACTGGAGACTTTGCTACAAACTACGCAGACTCCTTGTTGCTTCATCGTAGTGTTGTGGAGGACCTGAACAATACCATCAGGGTACTCAGGATAACTAACATTATAGTCCTGTTGCTGTTTATTTTTTGCCATTTTATTTCATTAGAACCAATACACTACTATAGTGCAATACGGAGTACAAAACAAAACATATAACTTTCTCTTCTAGGGTTTAGGAGAGCAGAAGATTGCCAGTATGGTGAAGTGCAAAGACTTTCATAAAGGATTTATTCAGATGGAATGGGAGCATAAGAGAATGAGTAGACAGATTGAAGATCTCAAAAAAAAAGCCAGAGACATTCAGATGCTGTACATGTCTCATGAGGTCCAAGAGGTAAAGCCTCAGTGTGCTTATGGTGATGGAATATTCCAGAACTATGTATTACGTTCTTAAATGGAAACTTTCCCTGTCTGAGTAATCCATTTGGTAAAACATTTTACCGTGTAACAGAAAGATGTAGCCGACACCCTTCCCTGAGGCAGATGTGCATTTTTTTAATAAAGTATAGTGTCAGGCCATTTAACCACAAAATATGTTATTGCCAAAACTGAGACCGAGTTGTGCAAAATACACTACCAGCCAAATGTTTAGACACACCTTCGTATTTAATGCATTTTCCTTATTTTTATTGTTTTTAACATTGTATATATTTATATTGAAGACATTGAAATTTTGAAAGAACAAATATGGAATTATGTAGTTAACAAAAACATGTAAATAACACAGAATTCTAGATTGATTCACAGAGTGTTCTAGATTTTAGATTCTTCAAAGTAGCTCCCTTTCTGCTTTAATGACAGCTTTGTACACAACTGGCATACTCTCAGTCAGCCATGAGGTAGTTATCTGGAATGGTTTTACAACTATCTTGAAGGTGTTTCCAAAGGTATAGAGTACTTGTTGGCTGCTTTTCCTTTATTCTCTGGTCCAACTCATCCCAAACCATCTTTACTGGATTTGGATCAGGTGATTGTGGAGGCCATGTCATCTGATGCAGAACTCCATTACTCTCCTTCTTAGCTCTTACATAACCTAAAGGTGGGTTTGGGGTCATTGTCCTGTTGGAAAACAAATTATGGTCCCACTAATACCCCTATCTCACCTACGCGGTTTCACGCGGTGGCGTACGTACGGTCCATCATGATTCACCGCGAGTTTTTGGCGCTGTGAGTACGTTTCCATCTTTCCATGCGAAAAATTAAACATGTTTAGAAAAAAAATGTAAAAATTTTTTTAAAATGAAAAAAATTAAACATGTTTAGAAAAATTAAACATGTTTAATTTTTTGCCGGTCCTCGCGGAAGCTTGGGGACCTTGCAGAACTTCGCGGAACGTTGGCGGGCAATCGCGGCAGCTCACATCAGAAATGTCACAGATTAACCACTGACAATGCACACCTGTGAATATTAAACCACTCCAGGTGACCTCATGAATCTGATAAGAGAATTCCCAAGCTGTCATCAAAGCTAAATAAAGCTAATTTGGATGATCTAAAATATAAAACATATTCTGGTTTTATATTTTAACACTTTTTTGAATACTACATAATCTCATATGTGTTCTTTCATAGTTTGGATGTCTTCATTATTGTTGTATAATGTTGAAAACTATAAAAATAAAGAAAAAAAAACACTGAAAGAGAAGGTGTCTCCAAACTTTTGACAGGTAATGAATGTTTGAATTAAAATATTGAAGGATCTGCTGTTATGGGACGCATACCACATTAGCATGATATGCATCATGAAGGGATCTGGCCCTACATTAAAATTAAAATTAGCTTACAGTACATTTTAGTTAATTATTCTCCTATAAAAGCACACCAACGTGAGGTAATTTTAGAAATGTCAGAAATTGAACTTGATATATCGACTAATGGTTTTAGCTACAAGATATATGTAACAAAAAAAGGCAAAGGGTATATTATCTCACTGTCTGTGTCAATTTAATTTTCAGTATCTGACAGAGATAGACCAAGACAAAGCACTGGTTAAGAAGTTATATGCTCTGGAGGCGGAAATGATGTTGCAAGAGAAGGCAAGAAAGTCACTCTTTTGAATAAGTAAAAATCAATGTATCTCAGTAGTTCTGGATCCTGTATGAGTCAACTGGTGTCGTTTTGTCTAGATTTACACACAGAATGTAGAGAGCTATAAGAAGCTGATAAAGAATCTGAACAAACAAGCTAAGAGGAAGAAGGAGAAGAGTGAAGCTTTAGATATGCAGTTGACCGACATGCAATTGATGGTTGAAGAAAGAAGGAACATCTATGATAGCACAAGTATCTTTTTCATTCTTATTTTCTATCTTATTTGATTCTTTTTTAATTAAAAACCTAAAATCATAGAGTAAGGAGTAGTTTTTATTGAGTAAACCCAAGCCATTCTTTGTAAAAACCTATTTCTATTAAGTGAACTATTTCTAGGTACTGTAAGAACTACTGTATTTATAAAACTAGTTTAATGAATATACTGTAGATATACAAAATATTTTAAGATGGGTAAAGCAAACTATGACTTATGTATTACTTATTAGGCAGCAGGGTGGCTTAGTGGTTAGCACTGTCGTCTTGCTCCTCCAGGGACTGGGTTCGGTCAGGTTCAATACCCGCCTCTGTGTGCATGGAGTTTGCATGTTCTTGGTGGGTTTCCTCCAGGTACTCCGGTTTTCTCCCACAGTCCAAAGACATGAAGATTAGGCTAATTAGCACTCCCAAATTGTCCATAGTGTGTGAATGAGTGTGTGTCCGGCAATGGATTGGCACCCTCTCCAGGGTGTACCCCGCCTCATGCCCTAAGTCTCCTGGGATAGGCTCCAGGCCCCCGTGACCTTGTATACAGGATTAAGTGGTATAGACAATGAGTGAGTGAGTGAGTGAGTATTACTTATTATCACACTATATAGCCAAACATATGTGGACACCTGATCATTACACAATTGTGCTTTCATTTGTTTCGAAATATTTGGCATTAATATAGCGTTGGCACCTACTTTCCTGCTGTAAAAGATTCCACTTTGGAAGCTAGATTCATATTTACCCAGATTTATGTGCAATTAATAAAATAGTACAGATGTTAAAAAGAAGGCCTGGTTGCACAGCTAGTGTTCCAGTTTATACCTGTGGTGTTTGGCGGAGTTGAGATCAGTGTTCTGTACCGGACAAAAAAAAAACTAGGCCTACATATAGGTGTAAAGATCATATGATTACAATGTTTGGCCAAATAATGTGGTTAAATTTGAATTTAAATCACATTTCAAATCAATTAAATTGACATTGCATTTAATATAACTAAGAAAGTAAAAGTATAAAAGTAATGTAAAACTTCTCTACTGTGTCTTTAGCAATAGAGGAAAGTCAAGAGCATCAAGCTAAGCAACGCTATAAAAATATCCTACAGAGAAAGAAGTTCATGGACTTGGCCAAAGCCCAGGCTAGGAACATAGCTATACTGCATGCTGAGTTGGAATGCCTGGTAATGAAGACATATCCTGCTCTTCAATAGAAATATATTCAAGACATATCTAGGGTTGTTGGGAGGGGGGCAACTTTAATTACATAGCTGAAGCGATTGTTCCCAGTGACCTGGTGTGTGACTTCCCAAGAAATCTGATGTGTTGACCGGTGCATGGAGCACCAGTGTGCCTGGAGCACCAGTGTGATTAGGGTGAGGAGCATGGAGCACCAGTGTGATTAGGGTGAGGTTGACAATAGGGCTTTTTGCATCTTGTTTTAACAAAAGGCCAACAGCACTGAGAACCGGGGTAGGGACTATATCTGCTGCAAAAATCACAGTCAATAAGTCTTTAAGACTTTGGGGTAATCAGTTAAACCCCGTGATCCCTCACTGCACTCTGATGGCACAGAGTTTCAAGATGACTAGTATGAGGCCACCAGTGAACCCTTCGACAAAAGCAGGCAGCACAGAACACCTGGTAACTTTAGTTGGGTGGCATTTTATATAACTCTCCAACAAGAGTCCAACTACACAGAGCACCAGTGTGACCTGGATGATGGCAACAAGGTAGCTCCCCACACTACACTCCAACAAAAAGCTGGCAGCACTGAGCACCAGGGGATCATGGAGGAGGGGCATTATACCTTGTGGAACAACCGGTGAGTTGCTAAATGTCGAAGTGATTCATTTAAGATTAACAGGGTGGCTCCCCACCATGCTGCAACAAAATGCTGACAGCAAGAAGCTCTGAGGGGACCAGGCACAGGCGAACAGGGCAGCTCCCTGCAATGCTCTCAGAGAAAAAGCTGACGGCATAGTGTACAGTATCAGGGTGGCTACAGTAAGGCTCCCTGCAGCACCCATTGATGTAAGATAGGCAGCACAGAACATCAGCATAACCAAAGTGGGGCCAACAGGGTGGTTTTTGGCATTACAACCCAAGGAAAGGACACTGGCACAGAGCAGGGTGACCCGGGTGAGCAGGAGAGGGTGGCTCACCACATCACCCTTCTGGCTTTTTGTATCGGGGGCTATAACTGGCGCATGGACCAGTGAGTCAAGACTGATAGAGTGTTGGGGTAGTCACCATTTCATCATGATCCCACCCTTCAGTAAAGTTGGCAGCAGAGGAACACCGCGATGACCAGGGTGAGGATGGCAGCGTGGCATTATACATCCCATTCCAATGAGAGATCAACTGCATAGAGCATGGAGGCATGCATGTGGGGGGGTCATGGAGGAAGGCAGTTATACCTTGTGCATTGATTGGTGAGTCATTACAATTGATCAAGTCTCTAAGTTATCAGCTTTAGGGTGACAGGATACCCGCCACACCACGCTGCAACGAAGTGCCAAAGCATAGAGCTCCAAAGTGACAATGCAGAGGTCACCAGGGTGGTACTCCAACATATTTCATCATGACTAATGTGAGGCCAGCTGTCACTGTATTTCTTCAGGAACAATGCCAGCCCTTTAGTTTAGTTTAGGAATTATGCTATTGGTTTATACTTCTGTTCCCCTGCATATTTTATTTTACAGGTCTAAAGCTCATTAGTAGCCATGTTCTTGTTGTTTTGGATGTGTTTATTAATAAAGATTTACCAGTACTTGCATCCTCATCTCATACAGTACTTATGATATTATACAAAATCCTGTTAGACCCTATTTAGTTTAAAATTTGATGAATGAACCACTACAGTAGTTCTGTCTGCTGCAATTTCGGATGCTTCCAGATCAGGAGAGACGCAATCTCTCACACACACACGCAATGTGGTGCCCAAAGTTCTCTAGTTTATCAACAGAACAAAAGAGGTATATCAGAGTTAAGTCAATGCACTGAGTAAACACAAAGCTAAAAACGTAGTCCTAACAATGCAAGCTACATGAGAAGTATGTGTCCCACTACATCATCAGGGAAACTGAAAGGAACTTGAAGAAACGGGAGGAGCATGCTAAATTACTGCAGTTAAAGCAAAATATCAAAAAACATTGCCACTATCACATTTAGTTTTCCCCTTGCCACCATCGCCCTTGGCATGCTCATCACAGACAAACCGATAATTATAATTTATACATATTTCCCCGCACTTTTCAAACTCATTTCCATATTTTTTTGATTCCATAAAGCTGCAATGACCATTGTTAGAAGATTACTGTTTTGAAGCTCCCAGGTTCAAACCCCAGCACCTCCAAGTTGCCGCTGTTGGGTCCTTGAGCTAGCCACTTAATCCTCAACCGCTCAGATGTATAATGAGATAAAATCGTGAGGTAAATGAGATAAAATTAAAGTCACTCTGGATAAGGTGTTTGCTACAGGCTGTAAATGAGTCTCAATGTGGTACTCTATGAGTTTAGTACAACAAGGTAGACAAACACTACTGTCACCAGAGACACAAGGACCACCTCTCTCCACAGTTTCAGGAGATTGAGGTGGTAAATCTGGATTGAATGACCTCAAGCTGACTAGCCTTGTGGTCTCAAAGGAACCCTGCCACTTAACAATTATACACCATTATACAGCCAGTAATCATGTTCTTGAGCCTGTAGCAAATTCTCCCATATCAAGTGTCCTAGTGCGTGTTGAGTATTGTTCTCTGGTGAAGAATATATTGAATTTCATTTTTGCTGTTATAAATTTTCTCGCCAAGTTTCCCTAATGACATTTAGGACACCACAGGGCTTGGAGCTATACAATAAATGAAATGGGGTGCAACTAGTTAGCAGTTTCGTCAACAAAAAAATCTATGACCAAATTAGCTGGCAATTAAGTTAATTTTGGATTAGATGGTGCCATCATCATGCATGTTTTATGTGCTGTCTGAATGCTCTGACATGTAGGCATTATTATTTACTGGACTAAAGTGAACAATAACACGATGGAAACACCTTTATGTGACCAAAGTATAAGACCATGTCACTCATAACTCAACCAAAAAGAGCCACTAGATTCAGGGAAAAAATATTTCGTGAAGGTGGGGGCACAGTGAAGCGCCGGTCTATGCCATAACTCAGAATCAGCTAACTGGGAAGCTAAGGAGAGTTCAACTAAGTAGTGACTGTGTGTTCTTGTGAGAGAACTTTGTTTTTCTCTGCTTGTAGCAAGGACTTTTTTCTTAACCTACCATTTTTGAGAATGCAATTCACACCCATTTGCTACTCGTTGACTATGACTAATGGCTGCCTAAGTCTAATTAGACAAGAAGAAAATGGCTGAAAATTGGTTAAAATGCTAAAACTTTTTTTTTTTTTTTTTTTAAACAAGCAGACTGGAATTTGACGCTCTCATGTTTTAACTTTAATATTGTTAAGCAGGTTAACATTGAGGATGTCATCAAAATTTAACATTAGCAGTTAGCTACTAGTAGTTAGGACTATCCAAACATAATTTTGCGATTTTAAACAAGTTTCACACTAATTCTCTGGTACATTTTGACTATTCCTGAAATGACCATACAGGAATTTTTTCTTGCCTCTATGTGCAATAAAAAATACATTAACAGTAGCAACATTAGCTTCACCTCAACAAACCTTGAAAAACCTAACCTGCTAAACAAACAATTAATTAACCTTAAAAACAGTAACATTCACAGCTTCAGGATGTGAAAGTGAGTCACAGACAGGTTGGAATAGACCCACTTTCGAGCTTCAGTATTAAAGCAAGGCCACCTTTGAACTGTCCCTTGTTCAGGAAGCAGGTCTTTGTAAAATGTTTGGTATGTGCACAAATAACCGTGGATCATTTCCACCATAAATGAGACAGGAGTAAATGTGTGTTTGATGTGTCTGTTGTAGGCAAAATAAAAATGCAGACTCCTGGCTGGAGCTGAGCCCCAAGCCATAGAAGGGGCTTTATCAAATTACCACCTTGTTGCCATCAAATATGAAAATGTCAACAACAGTGGAAAATCTGACGGGTATGTTTATGTTTATAGGTGTAAATTTAAAGATGGACAAAGGAGGAGGGTGTGTGTTTTTTCATATTTGTTATACTTACATGCACACTAAAGAACCACAGCTTCTCTTTTAACTTTTATCTCATGCTCACAGTTTGTATATTTCCCAAAATAGAAATATTTATTTAAATGCTAGAACCATGCTTAAACATTCTGGGAAGCAGGAGCTTCTTGTAGCACCCAAATGTTAATATGATTCTGCTTTGCTGTGTTTTTCATGCATGCATAAGAGCAGAGATTAACATTACAGCGTGCCATGACTTGTGTATGAGATATTCACTGCCTGGAGGTTTTATAACTCTTATGGTTTCCTGCAAAATGTGTTAAAAAAAGTTTTTATTAATGCTTGTTGTACAAACATTTGACCCACTTATGAATGTGTCTGTAGCTTATATAAAAATCACCCATATGGTAGTATCAGAATAAGGACTTATGCTAAGCATGTACTTTAACTAGAGTAACATCACAATTACTGAACAGTGTTTCTAATGCTGTATTGTGAATGCACTCTGTGTATTTCTCTGTAGCCGAGTAAAAGAAAAGCTCTTCGGTGTCTGATTACAGCAACAGGCTGGTGTATAATAGCCCAGATACAATATCACCGCAATGTTACTTACATAATGGATGCTGGGTGTGTCTTTAGCTTAATAGGGTGGACTTTGAAGTAGATCAAAGAATTTTTAAGGATTGCAGTGGACACTTACAAACTGAAGGGAAAGTTATTCATGAAAGTATTTTCTCATAAGCTTTATAGCAAGTAAAGTGATTACAGTCTGCTCACAGTGCCCATTTTGCGTATCCTTTATCCTAATGTATGTCAGTTTTAGTAAATAAGAAGCTATAATGCACATTTTTTTTGGAGCTTGCCAAATTTTGTGCCAAATTTCATGTAGAGACTTTTACTTCTGCATGTTCACTGCTGCTCAAGCATTTACTTGCTTTTATTAGATTCCTGTGATGTTACTTGCACTTTTGTGAATCACCTACTGCATTCCCGTAGCAACAAACACATCAAATCTAGTCTCCCAGTACCTTTACAACATGTGACAAGGTGGAGCTTAAGCTCGTTCTGTGAGTCATGTGTACACTGTGTCCAGAAGGTGTGGTGGGGTGAGTGTGGATGATGACAGGAAAGTGTATGACTAGAGACGAACAATGCATGCATTGGTTTGTGTATGATTAGTTTAACCGGTAGCTATTATACATTCAATGCTGATTTTTTTTTAAAGTTTTTTTTTTTTTCTGATAATGTGAGTTTTTTTTGTAGTACAGTATGATGAATATACTGCAATTTGGTGGCAAGCTTTTAATTTATAATATTTACATTCTCAATGTAATGTCAATCCATTTGGGCTAAAAAGGCTGTCTAAAGTTAACATATTCTCTATGTATGGAATAAAATATGATTGGACGTGCTATTATAGAAATGATGGGTTGGTGTCATGTGGCCCAAAGTAAAGCGGATTGACGCTCACTGGCCACTTCGTTTGGCTCATTCATGCTCATTAACGCAAATATCTAATCAGCCAATCACATGGCAGCAACACAATGCATTTAGGCATGTAGACATGGTCATGACAATCTGCTGAAGTTTAAACTGAGCATCAGAATGGGAAAGAAATGTGATTTTTTGGGTTGTTGGTGCTATTAGACAATAGAAGATTAGGAAAATGTTGCTGGTCTGATGAGTTTTAGTTTCTGATGCAACCTTCTGATAGTACGGTCAGAATTTAGTGTAAACAACATGAAAGTATGAATTATAGCAACTTTGTAGCAACAAGTAAGGCTGCTGGTGGTATAATGATTTGGGGGATATTCTTTTGGAGCACACTTTTGAGCCTGTTAATACCAATTGAGCATAGTTTAAATGAAACAGCTTACAGTACCTGAGGATTGTTGCTGATCATGTCCATCCCTTTATGAGCACAAGATATCACACCGTGTCACAAAACTAAAATCATTTGTTCACGGTGCACAAATGGCCTTACTAGATTTCAATCCAGTGGAGCACCTCTGGGATGTGGTGGAATGGGAGATACACATCATGGATGTGGAGCCGACAAATCTACAGCAACCGCGTGATGCCATCTTGTCAATATGGACCACAATCTCTAAGGAATCCTTCCAGCACCTTGTTGAATCTTTGTGATAAAGAAGTAGCCCTTAAAGCTCAGATCATTTTAGCCATTATATGTTTTGCTGTTTATTTGAAATAAACATGTATAGAGCTCAGGATTTTGCAGTATTGAGTGACATATGCTTTTTTTTTTGCAGAAAAATAGGACATTTAATGAACTGAATTTTTTTAATTTTAACTAATTACCTAAACATGAGTTCTAAAAATGTATCGTTTTTATTTATGTGATTTGTATTATAGGTGCCCTTACTGTTATTAAATACATTTTAATAATAATAATAATCATAATAATAATAATCTGTGACTTTAACAGCATTGTGGTATAATTTACAATGAAATATGCATGAAAAGACATTCTCACTAGAGTCAGAGGCTTGAGTAGGGTGAATGCTAACTGGAGCAAAACAGAAAAAATGAAAAAATTTATCTTAAACATAGATCAGAACCTAATGACACACAGGTGCACATAATATGGACATGTGACAGTGAAGTTGCTGATGGCAAATGTAATCCATTGCCTTCTTGGTGCTTCCTTGACAACAAGCCAGTTCTGATTCATATTTTTGCCTCGCACCTTTAATCCCTTGGGGAAAACAGGATGCATGCTGTAAAAATGTGCTCCCTAATGTGTGGGAGTGTATCAGGCAACCCTGAGGGTTTCAAATAAATTCACCTTAAATTACTCCATTTGTTTATTCCTTAAAGTGATTACAAATAAAATATATTAAATAAGAAGCAGTTACATTAAAATAAGTCTTGCTGGTCTAAACACAAGGCTGCAATTATGAACTTTACTTTATTAGAAACTCATATTCATATTGTACAATACTTATGTAGAGGATTATACAGTATGCAGCAGAAATGTGAAGTAGACCTTGATAATGTTCAATTTATGAACAATTTGTTCACAATGATAAATAATATCAGCACCCCACTAAATTAATGTAACACATGCGATTTTTATGCTAAAACAGATCATTAAAAGCTTATTGAAAATCAGACAAATGTACTTTGAGTAACTTTGCGTAAAATAGATTTGTTTTGTACCGGTTTACCAAATAAACTGTATAAAATGTATTATGTGGATCTCACCAGAGCAACCAAAGAAAAGTGCTAAGACATTTAATATATTCAGCTCCACCTCCCTCATCTGAACATAGCCAGAGGCAGTGTTTCATATGATTATTATAAAGGCTGAAATTGCTACTCCCCAGGTATTTTTTTTTTCAAACGTTTGCCTGTGCCTGCCAAACACTTGGGAGTGGTGAGAGTAAAACCCAGCCCAGGAGTCCTGCAGAGGCTTGTTTCTGAAAGTGGGAAGAAGATTAAAAAAATCTCAGATAGAACAAAGATAAATACTTGATATCTGTGGGGCAGAAGTGAGCTTCACACATCACTCAACCACCAACTGTGCTGGTCTTCTCAAGGAATATTTTACATCTACAGTATTTGTGCAAAATCCAAACTTTCTACTGAGTTTTAACTGGACTTCAGGTAAAGTACTGTATGTTTGTTTATTTTTATTTACATTTATAATCCTATATAAAGTGAAAAAGTGTATTTGAGAGTAAATTTAATTTTCTTTTCAGTATTTAGTGGCTGTGGAGCTATTACTAAAAGCCATTAAAGCTATTACTGGATAAACAAAAAAAAAAGCTTTGCAGCCATTCCTGGAATTTTATGCTGAAAAGTTTTAAAGCTTATTTAAAACATCTCTTTACTGTGTATGTTTATTGAGAAAACTGGTGTGTAATGAGTAACTGCTGTGTGAGGTATTTTTCCAATGTATCTTAAAGTATTTTTTTTCTAAAATTATAACAAAAGGTTATATAAAGGGAACTAATGTGGGTTACTTCCATAGTTTTGGAGTTTCTTATGTAACTTAAAATTTAGCAAGATCTCTACTTTTGAAAATAATAAGAAAGAAAAACATCTGTTAGCGTATGTTTGATGGTGGGTGGTACAGTACAGTGGGTGTGGCGGGCAAGATAAAAAAGACAGTACAAAAGTCTTTTATTTTCTTTCAAGCTTTTGTGTAAATAACATGACAGATACCTTTAGAATGTCTCCTACTATACCCTATATTTAGTATAATAAACCTGATTTTAAAAAGTCTGAAAAAGAAATCAGATGTTTAAACTCAGCTATTATTTGGGCAGATGCTGATAAATGCATCTGCAAATGAAAGCTGAAATTTCAGTTTATATTTGAAAAAATAAAATCCAGCAATATGTTGTATTATTACTATAGATAAGTTGTGAATTGATAAATGTCCCATTTAGTTCAACATGTGTGAAAGTTCTTAGAGTCTTAGAGTGTTTATTGTTTATCATTAGATTATCATCAGATTTTCTTCCAAAGTAAATGCGAATCATTGACAAATACCGTAGGTGCTGCAGTGGATTAACAATATAATGCTTTCCCCTATTGTTTAGATTTATTGGCCTAATCTTAAAACAAATTATCATTACAGTCATTATGACTTATAAAATAGATTACAGTTACAATTATTATTATTATTATTATTATTATTAAATTTATTTGCATAGCAGTTTTCATAATGGACAGTTTCACAAAGCTGTGTTAAAGAAGTAAAATATCTAAACACTAATAAAAAAATATATATTAAGAAATGTATGAATGTACATCTTCAGCAATTTATTCCTAATGAGCAAGCCAGAGGTGGTGTTTGCAGTGGGGGAAACCTGCTGAAATTACATGAGGAAGAAACCTGGACAAAAGCAAAACTTAAAAGGGAATCCATCATCAATTAGGTGATACTGGATAGTTCAACCTTAAATAAATCCCTTCTATAACTGTGTCCAATAAGGTAAAATTGTTATATAAAAGGAAATAAATTTTAGTTAACCAGAAGTCCACTTTGAAAAAGATTCCTTATGTTCACGGATGGAGACTTGGTTACAAAACAGTTCATCGCAGTTGCAGTCATTACCTATCATAGCAATACTGTTTGCCACAAAAGCCATCTTCATGGTTTCCAAGCTGAACTGTTCTTGGTCATCGCATGTATCTTCAAGCAGTTCATTATTATTATTATTATTATTATGAATAGTTGTAGTAGTAATGGCAGCACGATGGCTTAGTGGTTAGCACTGTTGAGTCCCACCTCAGGTCTGTGTTTGGAGTTTGCATGTTCTCCCCATGCTTGGTTGGTTTCCTCCGGGTACTCCAGTTTCCTCCCACTGTCCAAAGAAATGCAGATTAGGCTAATTGGCGTTTCCAAATTGCCTGTAGGGTGTGAATGAGTATGCGACTGTGTGCGCCCTACGGGATAGGCTCCTTGACCCCCGCAACCCTGTATACAGGATAAAGCAGTATAGATGATGATCTACAGATTTATCTATCATAGTAGTTGTATTGTTGTTTTGGGTAAAATATGAAACTGTGTAATATTTAAATATAGACAGTGAGCATAAACCTGTTTGTATTTTATTCTAATTAGCATGGAATGGATGTCTTAACAAGGCTATCGGACAATTCTAGAGGAAGTTCAGGAGAGAGAGGTAAGGAGGGCAAAACGCATCTGTTTTTCAGTGGGTGTGGCGTAGGTTAAACCATCTTGTGGCAGTTAGGTATCACTGCATTTCATTTATCAGGTGTGAGCCCACTGGTCATTTAATAAATGTATCTTAAATGCTATTGTGTTTTGTGTCTAACTGAAATTAAAACTATTAAAGCACTTACTGAACTGTTCTACCTACAGTTATAAGTGAAACAATTACATCAACCAGACTCACATCATTACCACCAAGTAAGTAACATTATTTATTTTGCTTCCCACTGCTCCTGACACACCTCGACCCTACTCCCAAATGTTTTTCCAATAAGCACTTTTAATGACTGTGTGTGTGTGTTTGTGTGTGTGCGTGTGTTTTCTCTCCACCAGAGGGTTTCAGTGGATCAAGCAGTAAGAGCATGAGTAGCAGCACTTGGGGAAGCAGCTTTGAGAAGAATATTTTAAATCAAAACAGCAGCACTTCCTACCTCCCTTCTTGTAAGATTTTACAGCAGTTTTTCCCTGGCTTAAATTAACTAATATATTTATCTATCTAACTGCACATTGGGTACAGTCAGGTGCACTTAAGAAGAGAATCACTCAAGCAGGCAAAGATCTTGGGCATTCTGAGGAATGTCTCTGTTTTAATTATTTGTTTCAAACTCAAAGACCTCACCATTAACACACCACATTAAAGTGACCACCACAGGTGATATTAATTCAACAGTAACACTCAATACTCAAAACAAAGAGCAAGAAAAAAGCATGCTAAATTAGTAGTTAGCCTGACACCTCTTGGGCTGAGGCTGCAATCTTGCTTCCCCTCTGTGTGTGTGTGTTGAGTTTGCATATTCATCTTATGCTTGGTCGTTTCCTCCCACAGTCCAAAGGCTTGCACGTTAGGTGGATTGGTGTTTCCAAACTGTGTGAGTGCAGTTGTGTGTGCTTATGCCCTGTGATGGGTTGGAACCCAGCCAGAGTTTACTCCGCCTGGTGCCCTAAGTTCTCTGGGATTTGCTCCAGCCCCTGCAATGCTACCCAGGCAAAGACAGGTTAAGAAGAAATATAGATAATGGATGGATAAATTAAACCAAATACAACCAAATTACATAAATATGCACATATTCATTCAATTCAATTTTGTAT
>JAOVVA010000041.1:19438041-19486551 GCA_028565275.1 Leiocassis micropogon | reverse complement strand
ATATATCACTTTTAGCAATGGTCATTTTCGCAAAACAGCTTTACAGAACTAAAAGAAAATTAGGAAAATGAGTATGAAATATGTGAGAAAATATGTATCAATCAAAATTATACATGTCTTTTATTCCCCGCCTTACATTGATATTACACCTCCTATATACAAAAATGTAGAAATGTAATCAAATTATCTTCAACATTTCAAATTAAACGCCATGCTATAAACCATTGTGCACATTCCAAAATTTAAGATTTACTTTTTAAAAAATTTAATAGTCCATCTTTTGTTTATACCATTTTGAAATAAACTACACTGCCTGGTCCAAAATAAGGTGCTGTTTGGATTGAAATAAGCAAATGCTTTTGACCGATTGAGTGGATAACTACTGCAGTGATTAATATGCTTCAGCTGTCATCAACACCAGCTGATGCAGTGAGTAGCTTCATATTTCTTAACCAAGTTACTGTGTTTCAGAAGAACCAAATTATTGGCAAAGAATACAACTAAGGAGATTGATGAAAATACTTGAATTAGGTGAAGAACTGGCTAACACATTAAAACCTCGAGAGACAGTACTTAACCATCAACTTTGTGTATACGTACAGTATATGTTGTAATGTACAAAATGTTTGTAATAGCAAAAAATTGCACCATAAACACTACTGACAGGAAAAATTACAGTTAGCATTTTCACACACAATGTCAGAGGAATTGGGGATAAAGAGCTGAAAACATTTGTTAGTGAGGCTCACTGGAAAACGCTTTAAAATTGCTAGGGAGCATAAAGATTTTTTTGCAGATGCATAAAGATTCTAGCGTGATGGGTGAGTCAGAATGAGAAGAAAAGCCTGCTGTACAAGCCTTTGGTTGCTTCAACTCACTCAGCAATGCCTTGTGTCAAGAAAAATGCAGTCAGCTAACTATCTGAATGTACTGAATGACCATATTATTCAATCAATTGTTTGTTTTTTCTTCCCTGATAGCATGTGCATATTGCAGGATGACAATGCTAAGAGTCATCAGGGCTCAAATTGTGAAAGAGTGGTTCTGGGAGCATGAGAAATCATTTTCACACATGGATTTGTGTATTACCAGTCTTTTGGTGTGCTGGAGAAAACTTTACAGAATGATTTATCTCTCGTCATTAATATACTGTAACATCTCAGTGAATGCAACTCTGGATAGAAATAAACGTTACAATGTTATATAAGGTTGTTGAAACAATGCCAAGATGAATGCACCTGTAATCAAAGCTAAAGATGGTTCAACCAAATTTAGGCAGGCAGTGTGTTTAATCAAATTGACTTTGTTTTAAGAATGCACTGTCTATATCTCTCTAATTAAGCACAACATACTGTATATTTGTCTTACATCTGATTAATATATAGTGTTGACATTTTTATTATGAACTGTAAGGCAACTATGCAAAATAGACCAAAATATTTTGTACAATTTAATAAAAAACTAATTCACAGACTTATAAAAACCTCAGTGTGTATAGAGTGCTTTCATACAGACAGTTACACTACAGGACAATGTTATGTTTTTTTTTTTCATATGAAAATTTATTTCACATTATCTGGTTAGTTTTAGTAGACTATTAAATAACGAAATTAAGACCTTCATTCAGTGTAGAATAAATAATACTATACAGTAGATATTATAGTCTACAAATTATATTTGTCTTTACTATACTTTTTACTATAAATATGTTTAGCTTGTAAATTAGTTCTTAATGTGAATTTTCTCCTCTCTGTCAGCCTCACTGAGTGTGAATGCAGGAGGTTCAGGGTTAGACTACGCCCTGTTTCTGGGAGATGACTCGATTGGGAAGAGCAGAAGTGGAGGAGGACGTGCAGACAGTGCAGGATTTGAAAGTCTATACGGAAGAGACTCTGGGTTGAGGAGCAGGTCCAGTTCCTCAGGGGGCGTGAGAAAGACACAAGATTCGTCTTCCTCCATTACTCACTCTCCCATGTTTTTGGAGAGAAAAACTACTATCAGTCACTCAGGAGGCTATGATGGTGAGTGTAACAAATTAAGTTGCACAGCAGGCAGAGGGGTTGAGGGGGTTAAAGTGTGGAATGTTTACATGTATCGTCATTTGTAGGGTACAGTAAAGATGCGCAAAAAGTTTATCTAACGCTTCTTTGACTATAATTCTATTCTGATGTTTCGGGGTTTTTTTGTTTTTGTTTTTGTTTTTTTATTTACAGGAAGTTCAAGCGCCAATTCATCACCAGAGCTCACAAGGAAGGACTATGGTTAGCAGCCTTTTATAAGTAATATGTATTTAAATAATTAATACATTAATACTGAGTCAGACTATAAGGGAGATCCACATCCAGGTACATTGATCATTTAGGGCCAGTGCTTCCACATTTATACATTCAAAGTTGTGCTGCAATACTTTTATACATGACAATGTACTATACTGATGGTATACAGAACAGCTGACATTTGCCCATGTCTGTCTCATAGGTGCGTCCAGAGGAAGGTCCCAAACCAGAGGTAATTATTCTTGAATAATTAGCCACCATTGCTGAATATATTCAGCAATATATTTAGTTTCCTATTTAATGCAGTTAAACAACATTATATTTCAATATTGCATAATTATTGTGTGAATGAATAAATAAATAAAAAACAATGTTCAGCCTTTGCATCTAATCCAATTATTGTCTTTTTCAATAGAGAGTGAAATCAGGGTCAGATTACAGAGTGCATCTCCATCAACCAAATGTAAGTTTGCTTTAAAACCATGGTTTCATTTATGTTACAAAGTAATAAGCTTCACTCCATTCTATCCTGTACTATTGCAGTTCTAAAGCTCTGCTGTTATTAAGACAATCATATTTAATTGTACATGTGTAAAAAATATTTTTAATTGAAAAACTAAACCGCATCATACAGTAACTCGCAATGTGTCACAGGAGCCCCACTTAGTATTTTTTTAAGTGCACAGTAATACAGATGTATTGACTTAACACTGCATTGTTACAGGGACAGAGTTAGATGATGTGAAGAAACTGGTAAAGAGTGGACGTTCATCAAGTGTCAGTCCCACCCGCTCCACAGCCTCCTCCACCCTACCTGTCCCTCGCAAAGCTAAAGTCGAGGCCAAAGTCATCAAACAAGGCACTCAGACTGGTATATTATCACACGTGATTCCAAGTGACACCCACAGCATGCATTCAAGGAAAAGTTAATACACAACAATTAGATTTGGAAAAATATCTTTGCCCTGCATTAGTACATTTAGTTTACTAAAAAATAAAAGCATCAGTTCAGTTCATGACATTTTTCCAGATATTTTCCATCATCACATAGCTATCAATTTTATTTAATTTTACTTGTAGAACACTTTTAACAAAAAACTGTGCCATAAAGCATACTTACACGAATCAAGGTGTAGATTTAGATCCCAACTGTAAGCAAATGAGAGGTAAAAATAAATAAATAAATAAATAGATAAATAAATAAACTGCATCCAAAAAGAATCCCACCTTCTTCTGCATGATACTGAATGGTGGATTATAAATTCTTCTTCTTATACAATTATGTGTCTTGATAAGGTGCTCAGTATGAGCAAATTCTAAATAAGCAACATACATTAAAATATTTCAGTTTACCAAACCTCTCTTTACCCATACACCCCCAGATCTGCAGCTTTGCTTTACTTTTCTTTAACAAAATGCCTGATTGCACAAAGAGGATTTCAGCATAGCTTAAAGTTGTAGCCTGTTTCTGAGTCATGAACACTTTGTAGTGCTTTAAACGAAAATAGTTTTCATTATTCTAGGTCCTGAATCTACACGCTACCCTATTTAACATTGTTTTAACTTAAAGATTCTTTATCTGATGTTATTCACACTTGTGCATAAATCTTATATTTTTCAGCTTCAGGGCAGTATGACAGCACTATTCTGGAATCAGCACTTCCATCGTATACATGGACCAGCTCCACACTCCCCTCTAATGCCTCCAGGACTACTGCTTTTGCTTATCAAGGCAGCGCCAATAACATGTCACCAGGATCTTCTCTTTTAAACACCACTTCACCTTCCTCACTGTCAGGTCAGCATGAGTTACAGCAGTCGTCTTTATGTTTTAACAACAAATCCTAATATTAGATCCATTAAAGATAGCAGGATACCCATCATTTGAAATACCAAAATTAGGCTTACTAGTAATATTTAACCTTTTTCTTCTAACACAGAATGAGATCATGATTTATTATTTTTTTCGTTCACAGTGTATGGCTTCCAGAATAATCTTGCCACTCCTTCTAGTACACTGCTCACATCAAATACAGTCAACACACATTCAGGTATGACACTGCCACAAGCAGCTGCTATTAAAGTGCAATAAACATACAAACTCAGCATTTAAGGTTGTTTGTTCTACAGGATACGGTGTACAGAAAAACATTTCTCAAAACACCGGAAGCACTGGCCTTGTTAGTACAGGAGTCACTGCTTCTACAGGTATTCCAGATGTTTTTCAACATAAAGATAGAGATGTTTTTGGATCTGATGTATGATTGGTAAATGAAGCATTTTTTCTATTTAGGCACAACTACACGCTCTGTTAATGATGATATGCCACAAAAATATATTATTCTTGAGAAGGAGAATATTCCTTCCAAAAAGGACACAGAAGTGCTCATTTTGTCAAAAGACAGCGGAAAGCAGTTCTCCAGCAGCCAACCGTACAGAAAAGGAGGTAAATATCAGCATATGGGGCTTTCATATAGTTGGATTTGGATAATCAAAGAATATTAAAGAGTTTATTCAACTAAGCAAGTATGCATGTCATTTCATAACATGAGTACAAGTATGGTGTTCCAAATGGGAGTTATGGCAGGATGCAAGTGCAGACTGTTCTTTAATAAAGCAAAGTTTTAACATATGTAAAAAATTAAAATGTAAAAAATAAATCAAAACCTCAATATGAAAACTATGACTATGTCACTGTTAGGAACTATAGGTTAATGCAAATAATCAAGCTAAAAGTTATGCTAATGCTAACAAAACCAGCCGGAAAGACAATGGATGCAAGACAAAAAAAGACATGATTGGGGCATGCTGGCTATTCAAACTTATCAAGGTGCAGGTGAATACAATTAACAATATGTGACTGCGACAGGTAATGTGCAATGGATATTGGAAAATGGAGTCTGGAAACAAACATGACCATGAAAGTCCCACAACACAAAAGTCAATAGTCAAGCAAAATCAGAAACACGTACAGGTAAACCATGAAATATGGCTTGATAAATACTTTTAATAAACAAAATGCTCTATTTTTCTGTAGGCACAAGCACATTGATCATTTGCTTGGCCATAAGCTAATTTCCATTATTTCACAGAGTTTGTGTGTTTTTAGGCCCATAACCCTCAGATGTTCAGATATATAATGAGATAAATTTAAATCACTCTGGATAAGAGTGTCCGCCACATGCCATAAATGAAAATGTATGCAACTGCACACATTTGTGTGAAGCAGAACAACAATGAGAGTAATATGCAAAATCCTCTCACCTATTTTGATTCATAATTAAATCTTAAAGCCTCTTTTTGTGCAAATGCACGACTATAAGTGTATTGATAGGATTTTAGGAGTTTTAGGTCTTATTTTATACAGTCAAGTTTTGTAAAACACCCCCTACAACACACGCACACATACACACACAAACACACACACACTATATACTGAATTATTTTACCTGTGACCAAATAGAACAAGCAGTTGGATGATAATGTTCCTACTTACTGCTATATGGAAATAAAATAATTTTTATTCTTTCAGTTATTATATTATTGATCCCTTAAACTCCATGGACACGGTTTGGTCCTGACTTTACATTCCTCATTTTTATTTACACTTCCTAGTTTCGCAATTATAAGCTGGGACTTATAGTTATAGTAATATTTTATATTTAATAATAAATGTATTTATATATCATTTTATATTGATTATAGTAATAAAATATAGGACAAGCCCAACGTATTACTACTAGATAGACAAAATTACATGATTTCATTATAAAATGTAGGGGATTAAATTGTTGATTTTTGCATAGAAAATATGACAGCACAATATACTCTTTAATTTTTCTCTTCGTACCATCATCATGAAAATGGGGACTTTAAATTATTTATCTCTAATCAGTCATACCCAATGATTTTCTTTATAGGGTCAGTTTCAGATGTCTCACTGAAGAAGGAAACTATGGCAAGCAGCTACACTGAGACAGCTCCAGTCAAATTAAGTTCAGGCTCTTACTGTAAGCATTTATTTTCAGCCTGTGTGACAGTAATGCCTTTAGTGTTTCTATTTAAAACATATTTTGCAATGCTTAGATTGTTACTGTTAGTTATTTTTTTTAAACTATGCCTGATAAGATTTATTGCATGGTAATGTTTAACTTTTATTAATATTATTATTATTATTATTATTATTATTATTATTATTATTTAAAAGATGGATCTTCATCAACCCCTACCAAAGACAAGGCTACATATGCAGGTAATCAGATCTCTCCTCTACCAGCTCCCTGTTCTCCTTAAAGTGATAGACACAAAAAACACAAATGAACCTTTATAAGGATTTATGGTTTGAAAGACTTTTCCCTCTTCTTGTGTGTGTTTTAGAGATCTATAAGGGGAAGAATTATGAAAAAGAAGGAAGCGGCTGCTTTGGCTGTGGTCCGAGCTGCTGCTCCTGGTGGAAGTGGCTGCTTGGACTGCTGCTTAGTCTGCTGCTGCTTCTTGGCCTTCTTTTTGGACTCATCGCTCTTGGTATGCTATTTCATTACCATGGAGGATTTAGCTGTCGTTTTCCCATGTTAGGCTCATATCCACAAAATTGCGCATACTGTATTTGTATTCGTAAAAGAATCACTTGTGATTTTTTACTTTTTTGGGGGGAGCAGCATGGGTTTCCTCTTTGACACAAAAGCAATGCTACTTATTAAAATTACACTTGATTTATATATTTTGTTTGTGTTTACTAATTAAGACGACCCTACTAATGATCAGTGAACAAAATGCTCTTTTTTTTAAAGCTGAGGAAGTGAAGAAGCTAAAAGGGCGTGTGGATCAACTTCAGTCCCTGGTTCAAGCCAACAGCGCTCGGACTAGTCGACTGACTGGAAATAACGTTTACAGTGAAAGGGGAGCAACATACATGGAGAGTAGTTCTGAGAACACACTAGACCTGGGAGCTGCTACTTTTTCAGACCCTGAGGACCTAAAGAGAACAATACAGAGCCTCCTGCAAAAAGAGATGCAGTCTGAGACATTCCGAGGTACCAAAACACACATGCGCACGCACGCGCACACACACACACACACACACACACACACACACTGGTAAAAGTAGAGTCCTTTTATGAAGCAGCTTTCAGTCACATAAAAGCCTAGTGGTAAGGAGTATTAGGATTTAACAGCATAGAAATCCATCCAAATTCAAACCATTACAAAATAACAAGATAACATTCAGCAATATCAGTGCTGTTAGAATACATGTCAAATGATCTATTCAGTTTTGAGAACCTTTGCTTCTCTCTCTCTCTTTTTCTTTCTTACAGACATTTTGATATGTTTAAAAGATTCAACAGAATCAAAAGGTCCAATATCATGGGAGACAAATTATAAGATTTATAAATTATGATAAATATTAAATAATTATAAGATAATTTGCTCAATATTTAGAAAAGAGATGTGGCAGGTATTATATTTAGATTTTTCTGTTTTGTTTTATGTTAATATGGTGGCTTAGTAGTTAGTACTGTCGCCTCGGAACTCAAGGGTTACCATCTCTGCTCTGGATAAATTTCTGATCCACAGTTAAATTTTTCAGACCATTGAACATGCATTTGTTTACAAGACCTGTTCTACACAATTAACCTTAAAATTAACTGATACAGTCAAAAATAGCAAGTATTTGACAGAGTTTAACAGGTTTTGGCTTTTGCTTTGCATTAGTCAGCCAGGCCCCCAAAGAAGAAGTTGTTGCCTGTCTAATAAAAAAAACTCCTGTTCAATTTGCTACAGTGTATAAAAGTTCTTAGATGAGTTAAATTCTTTTTTTAGATGGGATCAATATTTCTTTAACTTCCAACGTGAATGTTATGGGCAGCAAAAGTGATAGTATCTAACTACAAAGAAGGTGGAGCTTTCTCCTAGACTTCTCAAATGTTAAATTGCACTTGAAATAATAACAATAATAATTATAATAATCATAAAAATCATAATAATAATTTGTTCATTTGTTTTTGTAGCCAGTCTTGCTTCCTCACTCAAAGGAGAAAGAGGACTACCAGGGCTCAAAGGTAAGGCACCGAAGCACGTTACACATAACATGTCCCTGTTCATAATAGGAAGGTTTTTTTTTTTTATTACTTGTCATTGTATTGTCTTATCTTTAGATATAAATTTATTTATTTTTAGGTGACACTGGATCTCCAGGACCCAAAGGTTTGTAGACTTCTTGTAGACATCTCATTTACTGTAACAAGTTAGCAGGTAAATTCAAAAAGAGTAAAATTCACAAAGATAATTAAAGTAAGGCAGTTTTGCAGGTTTGTTGTCAGAATGTGCACAATGACTAAAATGATTTAAATACTTTTCAGGGGACAATGGTTTCCCAGGGATACCAGGTAGGAAATGTGACCAAATTGTAATAAATAAATTCATAAATTTCTCTTGTGGCATTTACTGTAATCGTGTCATGTTCTGTTGGCCTGTAGGTCCTCCTGGAACAGTTGGTCACCCAGGACCTGAAGGACCAAAAGGACAAAAAGGAAGTGCAGGTATCTATATTCTATAATCTATATTATAATCTTATCTACATTAATAAGAAAAGTCTTACTGCTCAAATCATCCCCTTATATTTAATCACACTATTGATTTTGGTATATTTAGAAAAGAATTTAAAACATTTCACTGTATTTTGCAGGGGAGCATGGTGCAGAGGGGGCACCAGGACTCAGGGGCCGAGACGGGTCACCAGGGCCGCGGGGAGAGACAGGTCCTACAGGCTTCGGAGAAAAGGGTGAAAGAGGTCAGATTTCACGTGTATCACTAATTTAGGATCTTTTTAAAACTTTTGCACATTCAGTCCATTTACACTGAGAGTTTAATACATTCAAGACAGTGGTTTGGGGTTTACTCCAGATGAGCTCAGGAGTGGATGGTACCTTACGTGAAACTAACCCACAATAAGGGCTAGGCAGTAATTTATGTCATTGATTGGACTAGTCATATTGATAACCATTGTTCTTGTTTCTCGAAGGAATTTTTCTGCCCCCTGCCACAGCTGAGCTGAGGTTTATGCAAGGCTACATATTTGCATATCCAGGGGGAAAAGACATATATTTATTTGCTGTTCTCTGTAAATCAAATACAGCACATTCCTTAAGTGTTTGGCACTGATCCTCTTTTTCTTTCAGGCTCTCCAGGAGAACCAGGAACTCGTGGCCCTCCTGGTCCATCTGGTCCACCGGGTCCAAAAGGTCTCTTTAGATTTTATATACTGTAGCATGGTAGTACTTGGATACTTGACTAGCAACTACTTACTGTATTCATTATTTACTTTTTTATGGGTTTTCTAATGAAGTTGTAAAATTAATATGTTAATATGTCAATAATATATTAATATGTCAGTATGCTTTTATCTATTTATATAAGTCTCAATAAAGAAAAGATTTATTTTAAAAAATTATGTTTGCTCTTCAGGTTCTGCAGGAGTTAACGGGCTTTCGGGTGCACCAGGTATGTAATAGATATAAATGATAGTGTTTAAAAAATCAGTTTCAGTTATCATTCTGAGATGATAAAGCAATAAAAATGACAAGCTATATTTTGACCTGTTAAGGTGAACCTGGTCCACAAGGTTTCAGAGGAGAAGCAGGCCCTGCAGGACCTAAAGGTAAGCTCCGTGCCTGTGGTCTAGTTTTAATTTAGGTTAAATTAGACCAATCACTTCAGTTTAACAAAGCAAATCTAATTATAAAGTCACCGATCATGGATAGAAAAGAGTATTTTAATTTCTCTTCATGTTCTGCTAGGGGACAGAGGACTTCCTGGACCACAAGGAATTAAGGGTCTGGATAATAATAATTCCACAATTTGCACAAACAATTATGCTGCTAAAACTTCGAATTCAAGGTCTTATAATGCATGTGTATTTTTTTTCATAGGTGACCATGGTGAGAAGGGAGATCATGGTGTACCAGGTGTGTCTTTTTGTCTATTCAGTTTGACTTTCAAGAAAATAGCATAATCAGTAATGAGTTTATTAATACTGTCATTCTGCTTATGCTCATGTGATGTTTTTCTCTCTCTCTGACTATACCCCTAGGTTTTCCAGGGCCTCCAGGAAAAGCAGGACTCAATGGAGAGAAAGGAACCAAAGGATCAACAGGTAAGCAGCAGATACAAAACAATAGCGCAACATTTTGCACACAACAGAACTGTGAACTTTGAACTTCAACCTTTGCACATTATTCTGCATATTCTGCACATTGTCTTGCCCCTTAACTGGACATGGTTCTACATTCCACTTACTTTCTTTATTTTATTTTTTATATTCTTATTTGATTCTATTTTTTTTTAGTATTTGTACATAATGTAAATTTTTTTAAAAACATTTTTTTTTCATATTTGTCAATATTTCTAATATGTAAAAAACTCTTATTTCATAATGAAACTTTTCTTTTTGGATTTTTTTAGGTCATTAGCAATCATATAAGCATTTTACTTCATGTCATACTGTGTATGACTGTGTATGTGACATAAAAAAAATATTTATTTATTTTTTACTGCTGCACGTGATTTGTCTGTAAATTCAAACCATTAATTCAACAATGCGTTTGCAAAATGTTTGTATAATCATGTGTAATTTTAGAGCAACATACTGTATTTATTTTTACTTTATTTCTTTTTTTTATTAGGGGCTTCAGGTACAGATGGTGAAAAAGGCCAAAGAGGTGAGTGTTGTATTAGCAAATTAATGTACAACTGAAACAGTCAGACAACAAATACTACATTATAGTATTTTTTTTTCTTCTAAACTCAAGGTGACCAAGGTCCAATCGGGATGCCAGGAATCAGAGGCCCAGCTGGACCACCTGGTGATATTGGTCCTCAAGGTATTACATTATGGCAGTGTTTTTTTTTTGTTTTTTTTTTATTAGTCCTTCTATTATAAGAAATTCATTTTTTTTTTTTCATTTAAAACACATATTGGGTCATTTTTTAAATTATTATTAAATACTTAATTATTATTATTATCATTATTATTTTATATTAGAAGGACACTTTCATTGAAATCCACATTGTTCACTTTTTTAAAGTGTGTAAATTTTCTACAATTCTTTTCTATTAGGATCTCCAGGGCTTCAGGGACCTCCAGGTAACTCAATGCTTTACATTATATTTAATTAACATTTTTGTTTCATGTGTATGAACCCTGTTGTATAAGAATGCAGATTATAAATGTTAACATCAGCATTCTACCCTCCTGTAGGCATTGCAGGACTTCCTGGACAACCTGGAGTTAAAGGTTTGTATTAACACATCAGAACACATGAACACATCTGAAAAAAATCAGATATATTGTTCATTATTGCATTTTATTGTTCTTTACCTGTCACAACTTGTGCACAATTGTTTGTTTGTGACATTTCTGGTTTACTTACTTTCTTTAAACAATGTCATGGGTGTCCAAAACCTCAAAACATTTACAGGTGACAACGGTGAACCTGGCAGAGTTATCAATGCAGGTAAAGCTATGACCATATTGTATAATACCCTTATGTACAGTATATCACCCCTACTTGATTTTAATATTTTTACACCTGCAAGATTGAACCTATACATTATACAATTTCAATCTATAGCAGGCTCCAGCTCTGTGGCAATTCCTGGACCACCAGGTCCACCCGGACCTGCTGGACCTGCTGGACCTCCGGGACTATCCGGTGGGCTACAGCACACACTTTCTTCCTTTTAGATTCTGATGTTTAGTTAAAGTACAATATTTGATACAAAACAGTGAAGTAATCCAACGTCTTTATCGCTACAGGCCCTGTTGGTCCTGCTGGAATTCCTGGCCAACCAGGTAAACAACCCTGTTCTTGATTAGTTTTTGCTACAGAAGATGGTTTGTACTGTTTAACCCCATATATTGGACACGGATAATTTTAAGTTTGAGTTTAAATTTTTCTGTCCTGACATTATTGCTATCCTTACCAGGAGCTAAGCTGTTCCTTTGATTTTAATGTATTCCAATTAATTTTGTTTCCTTTCAATATTATTTATTGTATCGATATCATTTCGCTGTCTTTCAATAAGTCTTTACTGCTTATCCACTATTTAATACCTGAAAAATATTACATTTCACAAAAAGACCAAGAAGAAAGAAACGATGGTGAAAGTGTATCTCTATCTGCTTTTCACAACCTTAGGGTTGCCTATAGAGTCTTTTCCTGGGTGAACTTCGCTGCTGTCATCTTTTTTTCATCTGCTCATCCATTTGTCTGTACAGGTCCTAAAGGTGAAAAGGGTGATCAGGGAGAGGCAGGGATCACAGTGGAACGATCATCTAGAACAAAAGGTGAGAAACACTCCAAAATGCATTTATTGCATATAAAACATAATTATTCTGAGAAGAATGGTAACATTTGCAATGTGTACCTCTTTTAGAATCCTTTAGTTCTATGGATACTAACCAAGTTATTCAAGGACCACCTGGTCCCCCAGGGCCTCCTGGAGCTCCAGGTATATGAACATCATCAGTCAATGCAAGACCAAAGAAGAATATTTTCATTTGATTATCATGTTGTTGTGGTTTTTTTTTTTTTTTTTGCATTTAATTTTTCCACATTTTTTCACCTGACACATCATCGTTCTACAGAATCATGGTTCATCATTTAAAGAATAAAAATAAAAATGCAGGAAATTTACAAATATTTTCTACAACATTGTATAAGATTTTTGATCTAGAACATTCTAGAACATTTAAAATTCATGCGAATTTAGAGACTCTGACAAGTCAGTCCATCAGTGTGATGCTGGCTGTGACACTGTGTGTGTGTGCCCTGTCATTATCCATTCGTTATCCTCATACTTTCAGTGCTTTGTTGTAGGATATGGCACACCTGGCCAAAGAGGAGAGAAAGGAGAGAGGGGAGAGCCGGGGAGCTTTGTGCCCAACTCAGGTCAGCTTTCCTACTGATTATGCCAAAGTGTATTTAGTGTCACCTAAATATTGTAAAGTTTTAATTCATTTCTGACATTTGTGTTTATGAACCTTAACAGGAACATTTTTTGCCGGACCACCAGGACCACCAGGACCCGCAGGTCCCAAAGGAGAGACAGGTGAATCTTTAGGGTTGATGCCAAGATTTTTGTTTTTTAGATTGAACTTAACTGCACGCTTATGGTTTTATAAAGTTCCTTTAATATACTTTAGATTTTTTGCTTTCCTTAGCATTTAAAGGGAATTCTAAAATTGTATCATTTTATCATTGTTTTAGGATCACAAGGACCTAGAGGATACCAAGGTATGCAGCTTAGTTAGTATAATCAGCAGTGATTGATGTAAGCCTTACTCACAAGCTTATACCATCTACTGTTTGCTATTTGTCCTCTGTAGGAGATCCAGGTCAGCCTGGTCTACCTGGAAGACCAGGAGGACCAGGGGAAGCTAGACGTAAGTTCAGAATAGTTTATTCCCATTGTTAGTGCTAATCCATAGCTATGTAGATCCATCATTTCATCTGAGTATACAATAATGATATCCCTATAGGTGTTTCTGTTCCCCTTAATCATCATGAACGATAACGTGGATTGTTACTGTTGCAGATTTATAGAAATTTCTGTTATTTTAAATATTATGTATACAGGTCTAAATGTATGCATGTGATATTTTATAGTTGCTGCGTATAATGGAGCTCAAGGTCCCCCTGGGCCACCTGGACCTCCAGGGCCACCAGGTCAACAAGGTGCTAAAGGTAACGTATCTATTCAAAATTCTTCTAATTGTACATAATTGTACAACGGATTCTTGCTAAACTACTGACACTTTGTGTTTCACAGGGGACAGTGGCATTCCGGGTGCTCCAGGGATCCCAGGAACAGCTAGAGGTTGAAGCTTTACTATAAAAAAAATATTAAATGTATAATATTTTTGAGAATTACTTGCCATAATTATAGAATTGTCTGCCTAGGTTCAGGTTCAGTTGGGTCTCCAGGACAGCCTGGACCCCCAGGACCTCCTGGACCACCTGGCACTCCTGGACACTCCGGATCTACAACTGACTATCGCCGCTTCATTATTGACTACATGCAGAGTAAGTTTGACAGCCCTGAATCTCCTGTGAATTTTAGATTTGTAGGTGTTCTGTACCGTACGTACATTCAGGATTATCTTCACATATAAACAAATTGTACTTGGCCTTCAGGTGACAGCATGAGGCAGCATTTATCTGGTTTCCAAGGGCCTCCTGGTCCTCCTGGGGCCTCAGTATCTGTTGAAGAGGTGGCATCTCGGGTTATTGCATACATTCAGCGTAAGTCCAGAACTCTGTACATTTCCAATTTAGAGCAACATGAAACACTGTATACTGTAATAAATAATACTGATAATAGCGTATTATTGTAACAAATAGTAATCACAATTTTGTTCTAGACTCTGGATTAAGTGGCTCCCCTGGTCCTCAAGGTCCTGCTGGCTCCGTATCTGTTAGTGATATCATTGCTCTATTACAAAGTAAGTATTTAATGCTGTAATCTGCCTCTATGTCTAGATCATACAGTATATTAAATTTAAACCTTATATGGTGAGCATAATTGTATTATATACCTTGCTGAAAATCAACTTTTTTTTTTTTTTTTAATGGTCAATTAGGAGACGATGTGAGGCGGTATGTAATTGGCCCTCCAGGACCACCTGGCCCTTCAGGAAGTGTAAATATGGCCAACTTTGACACGCAGGAAGTGGCAAATTATGTTCTGAGAATAATGAATGGTATGCCATAGGACCAAAAGAATCAAACGTTTTAATTGAAACTGTCCTTGGTTGTTCCCAGGGTCCACTCTTCAATAATTAATCATTAGTTAAATATTAGAAAATGTTTTTCTGTCTGTTTAGACCGTGGGTTGATAAGTAGAACTGGACCTCCTGGACCGCCTGGTCCTCCTGGTCATCCTGGCTCACCTGGACAGCCAGGCGCTACCTACAGTGACATTACTGCTTTGATTGAGAGTAAGTCTGGACATTTGTGTCTGTATTCATTTTTCTATAAAAATTAATACAGTAATAACATTTGTTTTCAAATGTTAGATCCAGATCTTTATTGAATTCCTTGTTCTTTATTTTAATATATGTTGTACCTTTACTTATGAATCCTTCTTCTGATGTAGGGTCAGGATTTAGTGGAGGTCTTCAAGGTCCTCCTGGTCCTCCAGGAAGACAGGGTCCACCTGGTCCAGTTGGTCCCCCAGGAGCCCCAGGCTCTTCAAGCTCAGGATACAGACTTGAAGAAGTCCAGGCCTACATACAAAGTAAGGTGCTCCTTTCACCCACCCTTTGCTCTTGAAAAATACACACATGTAATGCTTATGCAGAAATCGTTGTTTTTAAATTCCAGATTCTGGTTTACGGGGTCCTCCAGGGCCACCTGGCCCCCCAGGGCCTCCGGGACTGGCAGGGGACTCTAGAACACTTGCGTCCCATGACCGAGCCAGTCAGAGAGCATACATTCGTGCTGAGCTGCAGGATTATCTCAGTAGTGAGTTTATCAGCTCTCACATAGTCAGCTATATCATATATTATTATGAAGTGCTGTAGTTAATGATCTGTCAATATTATCTCTGAGAAACATTTCAGTAAGTAAATTATATATCAATGACTATCTAAGACCAAATTCACACGGCACCTGATTATTTAGTGTGTCTTATATCTACAATTAACATTTTCCATTAACTGTTCCTGTGATTAGACAGATTAAAATCTAACTGTTCTATGAAGCATAATGTGCAAATAACAACAAAACACTTCACAGCTAACTTTCCCTGTTGTTCATTGTTTCCAGTAAAAGTTGACCAAATACTAGGTAGCATTATCCATCTAAAAATGGGTGACACATCAAGTAAAATTACTTGATTGACTTTACAGGTGATTCAATGCGGCGGTACATCTCAGGTCTTCCTGGACCCCCTGGTCCTCCAGGACCCCGTGGTGAAAAAGGGGACCGTGGTGATTCTGGACACAGTGCGGGTAGTGGCTACTATTATGCTACTGACCGTAACGGAGTCAGGTTGGCTGAAACAGATTACTCCAATGTTGCTCTGAAAGTCACTGACTACATTCGGAGTAAGTGAAATCAACTCGTTCTTCAAAAAGATTTTACAATATACAGTAAGTTTGTCTTCTATTACATCATTGTTTTATTCCTTAACTACCTAAACCGTTAATTTCCCACCAGATCAGGGTCTACTGCAGGAAATTAATGATAATTATTGGAGATCTCATTCCACGGGGATCCAAGGCCCTCCTGGTCCTCCTGGTCCTCCTGGCCACCCTGGATACAGCCGTGTTTTTGCTACTTATGGCAATGTCACTGCAGATCTCATGGATTTCTTCAGACGTGAGTAATTTTACTGTGGTTATAACAAATAACAGATGCTTTACAATTGAAGTTAACAGTCAGTAAAAAAAACTACACATATATAACATCTTAAGTGAAATGGCATACCAGAAAAGTGCCAGAGTATAAGTCTGACTCCTGATCATGCTCCAGTAGTCATTTGTGGCCAGTACTCCAAAAGACCAAATCAATACTCACTGACTAAATTAAATTGTTTCAACAGCTTGTATCAATGTTCACTAAGGAAGCAGACTCTAATCTCCATGATCTGTTGGCATGCTCGGCTGTATACATTGATTAAATACTTGGGGATAAAGACGAGAAAAAAAACTTGGCAAACCGTTTGCATTTATTGTCCATTTATTACATTGTTCTTAATCTATATATATATTTTTTTTCAGTACACGGTACTATCCCAGGTCCACCAGGTAGACAAGGGCATAAAGGAGACAGAGGATACCCTGGGCAAAAAGGAGAAAAAGGTATTAAGGAGAAATATTGTCATGTTACTCCTCATTTCAGGCATTTACAGTGATGAGATCAATTGATTTAAACAATTCTGCTAAAGTAGGTTAATGTACATGTAACTGATCAGGATTGAATTTTACAGGGGAGATGGGAAGACAAGGAATACCTGGCGTACAGGGACCGAGAGGTCCAGAAGGGCCGAGAGGACAAAAGGGAGAGAAAGGTGAGGTATAGTTTTGCAACAGTTGATTAGATGTCTGTTGATCATAAAATATGAATGTGTTCCTTGTTCAAAATTATTTCACTAGACATAATTCACAAAGTTCCATTCCGTGACATCACATGACATTACTTATTGACCAAGTACTCATTGTTATTAATGTACACTGCCCCTGAAAAGGTCGCCATTTCAGAACGGTCAAATTATTGGGCTGCATAAAGCAAAGAAAACAATTAAGGAGATTTGAAATTACTGGAACTGGGTTTAGAACCCTTCAACACATGATCAAAAAGAGAATAGCACTGAACCGTCAAGTTAAACCCTTGATCACTTAAACTGTTGCATGTTATAAAAATCAACAGTAAAAACCAATAACCAAGTTAAATACTGAAAGTAAGAGCATCTCCATACATAAACAATGTGATGAAAACTCTCAGGATTGGGACTTAACAGCTGTGTGCCCATAAGAAAACCACTTGTTAGTAAAAAAAAAAATTAGATAAAAAAGATTCAGTTTGCTATGGAGCAAAAATATTGAACTTTGGATAAATGAAAAAAAAAGGTCATGTGGTCTGATGAGTTTAGATTGACCCTATTCCAGAGAGATGGAGGGCATCAGAGTAAGAAGGTTCATGCATTGTGGTCACTGTACAGGAATCTGGAGGCAGTGTTATGATGTGGGGTTGCTTCAGTTGGCCAGGTCTTGACCAAATTATCAGCCTATTGCATCAGTGGAGTTTTTCTTCCATGATGGCACAGGCATATTTCAAGACTCAAATCGTGAAAGAGTTTTCACACATGAACTGACCACCACATCGTGTGCTGGTAGCACAAGAGTTTGAGCACTGCAGTCATGAGATTATTGTTCAAATCTCTTCAAATAGAAACATTGCTCCTTTATGTATTAATGTACAGATAGTTCTGGCATTATTTTACATATTACACTATGCTTCCAGAGGCCCACTAACATGTTGCATGTGAAGAGCCCACCAATAAAATAATTTACTTCTTGGATAGTGCAATTCAGATTACAAGATTCATGAATGACTTTAAAGCCACACCCTGATTCATTGACATCTTGTTCTCATGTGTTTTTCATTTTACACAGGTGAAATCCAGATTGGTCGCCGAAGAAGGAGTCTTGGAGTGTAAAGACTTAGTTCTGTTTTGGTCATCAAAACTTTTTTTTTTTTTTTTTTGCTTTTCATTGTGGCTTTCAAGCATATAGTGAAGCAATCTAGAAGATGAAAGCATGTGACATGTATCTTAGCCAAAATGTGTTCAGCAGGCCTGATTTAGTGCAGCTTCTCAAATAATACACAAGTTTCAGCATGGCATTTAATCCATATTAAGCACATTCATTTTTTTTTTTAAAAACAGATAAAACATTGTTTTGTACCTTTTCATTTTTTGTTTGTTTGATATGGAAGTAGTTGTCAACTTTACTAGTCTACACATTTGAAACTTAATATTCTTCAGCACTTTTTGAATTGTGTAGCCTAAAATGTTTTTGCACTCCTGATAAAATATAAGAATGTAATGTAATTTGGCAAAACATGAAAGAGCTAAACTTTATTGGACTTTAAAACGTTTTTTTTATTCAAATGTTAATTATGAACTTAATTTGTCTATTAAATGTAATAAAATAGTCCAACATTTAAATGTGCAGCAGTTAATACTATGATAAGATGTGCTTTGCACCCACTGTGATTTGCTAATGATGAGACGGGTAAAATGGCATGCCTTAAAGCTGGTTTAATTAGCTGACTGGGTAATAAGTGGTAACGAATGGAATTTAAATCAAAATTATACATTTACACAAAGCACGAAAAAATAAATTGATAAAATACAATGGTAAGATTTTATTTACAGCATAATACCAGCTATTCAGTATCTCAGCCAAATCAATTTCAAAAATGCTTTAAACATACAACCAAAGTGCCAAGTTTTAAATTCCACTGTCCAGTAAAATAAAATGATCTAGATAACTTGGTGCTATCCCAGTGGCAAAAATCCTGATGTGTGGTGCATCATATGCAGCTCTAGGTATCGAACAGAAGGCTATATTAGCACAATGGGACTTCAAGAGAGTCCAAAGAGCTCCAGTCAAATCCAGCATTCAGGATTTCAGCATGCAAGAGTAGTATGGACACATACTGTATGCCAGCACTGTAAATGTTGCACAGAAAATGCACTAGATATGTATTTGACAAAATATCATAAAAAAAGAAAGAAAATCAAATAAGCAGAAAAAGCACAGTTTCTCAGCTGATGTGCTCCTACAGCTAAATGTCTGGTACCAGCTGTCAGTTGGACACAGAGCATGCTGGGAACTCATTTTGCCATCACTTTACCCTGTTGCTAAGCAGTAACCCATCTAAAGCAACTTGCCTGGCTTCTAAAATGGGAGGAGCCATGTCAAGGAGCCATGTCAACATAATTTGAAATGACGCAGGATTAGGCCAAATAAGCATAAGCCGCATAGCAAAATGTATGCACTAATTGCATTCTTACGTGACAGAAATAGATACCAAGTAACAGTTAAAAAAAAACAAAAAACCATTTTGAATATTACCAGAGGAAGGGAATGACTACTGTACTGCTGTACATCTGCTGTACATCCAATTACCAAGGCATCCCCATTATTAAAGAGTACCACAGTAACATGTGCAAGTTTACACTTTGTATAATTAATTCTTCATAAAGAAAGCACTGGACATAACATACAGGTACTTATACAATCACTCTTTTCTTCCTTCATCAAAAAGTGAGAAACAACATTCTCAGTTAACCTGCAACCTCATGTTTCCTTTTGAGTAACCCACTTCCTCTCTTGTATATTTAGAATTTGCAAAGCTACTAGTTAAGACAGGTTTAAACTTGTGCACATATGAGAAGATGTTTCTGTTCTTCCACAACATCTAGTAGTATAATATGCTTTTATAACAGCATATAGAGGGAAAAGTCATGAATTTCTTACCTCCCCTCGGTTCAGGTTGTTGTAAGGTCTAATGTTTATTCTACTGTTACGACAGGGCATAACATTGCATTTGCTGAAACACCATAGAAACAATACGAGACTGAAGACGTCCAAACAGTGAAAAACAGTGAAAAGCAAAATATTTAAGATAAAAAAAATTGCAGCTCAATTTGATACAAGTCATACATGTGTGCGTCATATACATGCACGTGCATCTGCACACATGCAGGGTTGTTGGTTTTCTACAGTTTCATCGATTCAGGGGGAAACATAGCAATATGTGACAATAATTGGAGCAAAAATCAGACTATGTATAGGCTTCAGCCATCTAACGCTTGGATCCAAGAATAAATTTCTCCAAGTAAAGAGGATCCAGGTCTAATCTCTGCTAATACCATGGTCGTTTAAATCTCCCAGCAGACTAAAACAAAAATAAAATGTTAATCCATTGGATTCATAGTTTAACAGTGGGTAATTTACTAATTAACTTGTTTTCCATTGCTGCAATGCTGTTTAGTTCGTTCTATATTCAAGTGAATTTTATTAACTTCAGTCCAATGTTCCTCCTGTCACATACAGTGGAAATTCAGACAGAGAAGGAGCACCAGGCTGATGTTTCACCTACAGAGCCTTCCACTGTCTCACATGATCTGGGTTATGAACCAGAGGAATGTACACTAGGAATAGGGTAAAACTTTGAAACTCTGCTTTGGGCAGTGGGGTTCAGGCACTCCGATTCCCCACTCATTTTAAAGAAGACCTCCTGTTCTTGAATCTTCCGGGTGAATTCATCTTCAAGAGCCTGGGGGATACATGTAAAGTACCACATGCTCATTATTCCAAAACGTACCAAAGGCTTAATATTGTATTTTCTACGAGAAAGTATATTTCAACACCATCTGAACAAACAACCGTAAATCCCTAGTTTTGCAGTACCTTCTTCCTTGGACGAAGTTTCTCTCTCCAGTCTTTAAGCTCTTGACTGTGCTCCTCATCCAACTCCTTAAGCTTCTGAGTCTCATGCTCAATTAGTAAATGACATTTCTCATTCTAGGAGAGCAAATTAAAGTTATTTAACTTTAGTTATTGTACAAGTTTATACAGCATAAATAGCTAAATAACTTTTAAGTCACTTAATTTTGTACATGTAGACAGATTCCGTATTATTGTAAGTGAATATATATCTGATTTTGGTAATAATTCTTATTTACATTAGACAGTTAACTTGTTTGTTGATACCCAGCCCTATTCGTATGTGTGCATCAATCTCTGACATCTAAGGAGTATATATGTGATCATGGTGATTTTGACTGCTGCATGATTGATGCGCATGAAAATCCCAAGAGTGCAGAAGTTCCAAAAATCTTCAAACCAGCCCTTCGAGCACAAAAAGTCTCTAGCATTTAATCGTGATGGTGCAATAAAGGAAAAGGCATTGTGTTTCTTTTCATGATAATGGAAATGCCCTATTTATGACAGAGGTCAACCGAGAATGGCTAGACTGGTTTAAGTTCAGATAACTTCATACTTATATAGGGAGCAGAAAAGCAACTCAGAATACTTCACATTTAACCTTGAGGCAGATGGGCTACAGGAGAAGACCACTCCTGTCAGCCAAGAGCACAAAAGCCGTGGCTGCTGTAAGCAAAGGTTCACAAAACTCCACATTTGATGGAAAAATATAATATGATCTAATAAATCTTGATTTATGCTGAAGCACACAGATAGTAAAACAGAATGAGAAACCAAGAGCATGAATTAATCCATGGACCAAACCTGCCTTTTTGTAACAGTCCAAACTGGTGGAGATTTAAGCCAGTAATCATTGCTAAAATATCATTGCCCAATTGAGTATCATTGCTGACCTGCGCATCCCTTGTTGCACACAATTTACTTTCTTCTAATGGCTACTTGCAGCATGATGCACCATGTAAAAGCTAAATTCATCCTAATCTGCTTTCATCTATGTGGCAAGTTCAATGTTCATCAGTGGCATTCCCAGTACACTTTTTTTAGGATGTTTTAGAACGAAAGAGACCTAGCATAAAAGTGCTTCAAAGTAACCACATGATACAATGTCAACATAAACCTGAATTTCAAAAGGATGTTCCCAACATCTTGGGAAATCTGGTGATGAAGAACCAATATTGTTTTAGGGCTGAAACGATTCCTCAAGATGTTGAAGTAATTCGATAAAAAAAAGTGTTTGAGACAAAATCTTCTGTCTCGAAGCTTCTTTTAATTAATTTTAAAAGCTTGTCATGTTTTTGCGCAATTATTTGTTTGGCGTGACACAGCGCGTGGGTGCAAACCACCGGTAAACACTGACGAAACAGAAACACTTACGTCACCCACAAAGCGGAAGGAGACGCAAACAGCTAGCTGTGTATTGATTTGAGGGAGCGTTCTGTTGCGGGATGGAAAATGGAAGGGAGCGATAAAATTATATTACATTTTATTTTAATATGTGCCTTATACCCCATCTCACCTATGTGGTTTGACTCACGCTGAGATACGGTGTTAGGCACCGTGAGCTGCCGTGATTGCCCGCCGACGTTCTGCGAAGTTCTGCAAGGTCCACAAGCTTCTGCGTGGACCGCCAAAAAAATTAAACATGTTTAATTTCGCGCGTAAAGATGGAAACGTACTCACAGCACCAAAATTTGCGGTGAATCATGATGAACCGTACTTACAGCAAGCGCACGAAACCGCGTAGGTGAGGTAGGGGTATTAGTTTTTGAAGTCATTTGAAATACTTTTTTTTTTTTTTTTAGTTTTTGCATCTGAGAAAAGGCTTTAAAATAAGAATGCATGGCACAGTAATGCACTTAATTCATCTCAGTCAACTTTAAGCTATTCCTTGTATTGTGAATAATGACAATATTTATTTTTTTATAAAATGCTGTATGCATTTAAAAAATAAAGTTGATTTTTTTTTTAAAAAAAACACAATCTTTGTTTCTCTTATATATTTTACATTGCTGTTTAATTATGTAAAAGTACATTTTATCCGATTAATCGATTAAATTTTTGGTAGAATACTCGATTACTAAAATATTCGTTAGCTACAGCCCTATACTGTTTTGAGAACAAAGGCCCTACCCAGTATTAGTATAGTGTTCCTAATAACTGGTCCATGAGTAGAATGTGTTAGTAAAAGCAAATTGGTATATACAAAATACAATATGGTGGATGTATACTCAGTCATAGTCTTAGTTTCATCCAAATTGGGTGTGTATATACCTGTAGCTGTTGAAGCTCTCTGATGTTGGAGTCACACTGAAGCTGAAGGTCTCTCATTTGGTTCTCATGCTTCTGGTGCTGATGAAGCCTCTCATTCTTCTGCCTCTTATCTTCCTGTGCAGCAAACTAACCCCAAGAACAAAGTGTGAGAACATAAACTGCTCCTGTGTACTTAGCATACAACTTTGTATCAATATTTCTTTTAACAATTTGTGTATTACCTGCTTAATTTTCTCTCTGTCCTGCTCTGGAGTTCCTGTGCCAGCGATGCGCAGACTTTTCTTAAACATGGCCATACGAGTCTTTGCATCACTGCGCTGGATCTTTGGTAGTCGGCCCCTCTCCTGAGCCTGTCTGTTTTTCATCTCTTCTATCAGGCGCTGGTTATAACCCTGCATCTGCTCCATTTCCTATCATTTAGGCATGTTAGAACATGTCAGTGGTCAAACAAAAAACACAAAGCATTAGCAGCCACAAAACTAGTAGCGAAATTATAGTTGTTTTGCTCACAACCTTAATGCTGGATGGTTGTGTGATTTATGCAGTTCGTAAATGTACTAATTATGGGACTTGGCTAGCTAGTTGAATTTATAACGTTTACAAATATTTCCAGAAGATCTGTAGAAATTTTTGTAATTTAAGAATTTAATGTAAGCTGAAAACTGATTTACCCTGTAGGTATGAATCACTTTGAATTATAGTCACCTCTAAAATCAAGCCATTTCACTAAGAACTACCAAAATTGAATGCAAATGAATTATTTTCACTATTTAAATTTTGTATATGTCTGCTTTAAATCACCTACCTTGTCATGTCTCTTTAGGAGCTGATGTCTCTGCATGAAGTATTGATCTTTCAGCTGCTGCTTCAGCAACTGGTGTTTCTCCTGCAGGTGGCGCTCCTCTAGCTCCCACATGGCTGCCTCACGTGCTGTGTGCATAACACATAACATATATGAGAGAGAGAGAGAGAGAGAGAGAGATATGAGTAGACTGAAATCAACAGAAATAGAATAGACACACAATGCAACAGTTTCAGCCATAAAAGAAAACAGGCAGTGTCCAGACCCAGAAATGTCAATAGATAGTCATTGTAACATGCTTCCGGCAGTGTCTGACTCATTGTGGAGAGAAACTTGCCAACCCATATTTGTGTCACAGCCCACAAGGCCCAACCATGGTCTTTACAAAGTTCTAAATTACATGGGCTGAAAAAACTAATACCTTTGATTTGTTTAGTTATTGACCCTAATGTGAACATATTGATAATGTGATCTATTTTATCAAACTGAATGATTAAAAAGGCATTACCATTTTCCTATACAAATCTGACATAAGATTCAACAGCCGATTAATCAAAAATATCAGACCTCTCATAAGCTGCTGCTTATGGTTGAGACAATCTCGTTCTATGGTGGCGATCTCCAGTTTGTGCTGCTGGATGATCTTCTTTAAAGCACTGTCCAGCTCCTGCTGTTGCTTCTGCAGAAACTCCTGTTCCTGTGGCAAGGATTAAGTGAGAGACAAAAGAAAACGCAAAAACAAACAAAAAAAAACATTAGCATCAAGTGATACGTTAAACTGCACTGTGCCAAACTGCAAGGCTGCACAACCATTAGCAAACTGTCACAAAACATTTCACACAAAAAAAACTGGTAAACAGTAGCACAGAAGATAGTACTGTTTGAAAAAGCATGGAGAAAAGTCAAACAAATTTACTAACAGTAATAAATGTCTTGTAACAAGACAACATTTATATCTCATGGAGGGGGGGGGGGGGGGGGCCCAAATGGTACAGTCACATACGGGTGAATGAAGCAGAGGAAAAACATCTAAACATATTGTAAAAGTTTTAACCAGGGCTCAGAGAATAAACGTTTGCAAAAATGTTAAGTCGCGCTGACCACAACCAATATTTTAGTATTTCTATTCTTGGTTTTCCTACACCTAAATAACTTTTCTTAAATGATTTGAATAAATAACTAAATTGAATTATTTTCCGTAATATAGTTTTACACAATCTTTATATGGGTGCAAAATATAAATAATAGGTTTAAAAATCTATTTTGATCCAGCACCTGTGTTTGCATTGATAAGGTCAGGTCACACACACAAATTTACTCAATGCTCAAACAAATCTAGCTATTGAACAGTTCATCATAATTTGCCACAGACTGGTAATATAAGACAAAATGTAGTGTTATGAAATCATCCAAAATATGGTGTGAATTTAAAACATCCCAGAGTTTAGGGGACCATAAAGTTACATTACAAAAAAAAAAATTATTGACCAGTGACAGACATTTCAAACATGCGCAAGAAATAAGAATGACTTCTGATTATTTTTTCTTTCTTCAGAATGGTTCGGAGCCCTGGATAAAACAGAAGTCTATAATAAAATAAAGTATAAAATTTAACAGGAGTAGTTAATCTGATGATACCATTCTTATAAAATCATTTACCTAAATATAACTCATTTACCTACACACTTTACCAAACATTACATTGAAAAGTACATACTACCACATGAGAATGTTTTAGCATGGTTACCACGGTGATGATCAGCTTTTCCATTTGTGAACACAGAGCCCAGTGGCACAGATAAAAACAGTGAGTGTGAAATATACAGAAACTCGAGTACATTTAGAGTAAATAACAGAGCACAGTATGTTGTGTTCAAAAAGAAACACTGCACCATAACACAACAGCAAAAGCACTCCAAAAAACACTAGCACCACCCAGCTCACATGTGCCGACTCCATCCTAATGCAATACTATGACAATACCAGTCAAAATTAATGTGCAACGCAAACCAGTTAGGTTGCCGATTAGGGTGTGGAGCGAGATGACGATGCTGTGCTTTTAGTAAGACGAACATACATTACTACTCATCAACTGCTTATTGCAAATATCATTACAAGAGTCAAAAATATTATTATATAATAGGAATCATTGAATGTATGTAGTTTTGTAGTGTCCTGTACATCAGTTATGCAAGTGAAAAAAAAATGACCACCTTGATCGAGACATTTAAATGTTAAAACGTAGGCAGGCACATTTGAGCAGGGGGTAGAAGGGGGAAAAGAAGGGGCAAAACTTACATCCTGCATCTGAGCGTTGAACAGAGCACATGAGGACAACTGAAAAGACTGTATCATAACCTGGGCCACACCCTGTGGAGCGAAACACAGTGCACTCTACCACGTCAGGGACAAGTCACTCACACTGGTGGAATGTTCCCACCCTCTAAAACGCACTCACGCACCATCCGTTTACTTTAGATTCTCAATCTCGCTTTCTCAGCTGCTGGAGGCTTAAGGTTCTGGGTTAAGAATGCAAAACTGTCAGGCAGACAGGAAGCAGTGAACACAGATTCTCAAGGCTAACAGAGAAAAGGCTTGTTAAGCAATAAATGAGTTTAAAAGTGAGTAGGTGATCTCCAGGCTGTTCCTTTATTAATTCGTTGTCCTTCACATGCATGTGGGTTTGAAGTAAAAAAGCTAAAAAAATAATGGCATTTAGTAGGCACAAATTAGTCTGGGAAAAGAAGAGGCTTTATAAAGTATTATCTTAACATGCATAAATATAAATAAATATATGCATTGATGGTGCAGTCGATTTTTGTTTTAGGGTGCCCTCATACCTATTAAGTTCTTGCTCTCATTCTTCATTATGCTGTCATAAATTAGTCTTATACATACACTCTACACATAATCAGCCACAAATCTTTAGCCATGACAGGTCAAGATCATACTTAATAATCAATCACTGCCTGCCAAGCTTCAAGTTATTCCTGTTACTCCTGAGTGATGCATCACATAACACACTAATGATGGCAGTGAAGATTTTTCCTTGTATAGCTTATTGACTGCAATAGCTAAGAAAGCGTTGTACTCAATTCTCAATCATTGGAAAGTTGGGAATTTTAGACTGATACGATAAGACTTAAGTTCCTTTAACCCAATTATCACTACTTGACTCTATACAGTTATATAAAAAGAAATGCTTTATAATCGCCCATCCGGAGGAGTCACTCAGAGAAGGACGGGCTTCCTTTTGAGTCAGATTGCTCTCAAAGTTTCTTCCTCATGCCACCCTCAAGAGCTTTTCCTTGCTAATGGACAGTGTCCATTGTTAAAAGCACTATACAAATTAAATGTACCTAAATAGAAGCTTTCTGTTCCTTGTTTAAATAAAAAAAACTAGTGAGCTAGTGAGTAACATACTGTAATCACAGAAAGTGTCTTTGGCCTTTGTCACCACTGAATCCTCAAAAAATGTTACCTTTCAAAGCTTGCTAATTGTTGAGGGTTAAAAGCATGTTCTGTGTCGCTTGTATAAAAACAGCTGTGTCCACGTATAAACTGTTGAAATGATCAGGTGAAATACGAAACTTTACCTCTTCTTGTTGAACAACAACGAGGTCTTCCTTTAAGCGTTTCGAGAGCTCTTTTCTCATATGTTTGGGGGACATGCCGATCTCCAGTTTGACCTACAGCGTACGAGTATGCAGATGGTTGGGAGTTTTGCTGTGCTGAGCACTGAGCACAGCTAATGTTATGTATTAGTGACATGCAATAAGTCATGCAATAATCAAGTTTACCAGTGTGAAGATTAGTACCCCTGAAACGCTAACCAGAATCGAGCAGCTTATGGATGATTAATGCTGATTTATATTTGAATGAAGATGTCCCAGAAACCCTAAGAATCTGTTCTCTGACTGGCAAGAGGAATTTGTTAATAAAAAATGGATTAGATACCAGAGGATGTATAAATAAGACACCATGGTAGAAATCAGAGGAGTAGCAGGAACAGAAAAAAAATTGAGAATAAGATTTTGTAAGTATTGTTTAATCATTATCCCTGATTATCTTATTGAAAACACACTTATCAAAATCTCTAAAATGATGCACACTGCAAAAGAACTGAAATTCTATTCATCATGAATACTAAAAAGGAAAGGGGGAGTGGTACCCAGTTAAAACTAGCAAGTAGATTTTGCACCTAGAACCTGAATCTAATTTTTAGGACACATCTCTGCACTTTAACTGACAGGATAATCACAACTGGATTAACTGCTGCCGATTATTCTAGAACATAACCAGTCAAGTAAGAGTCCTGAGACCTAGATACGGGTTGTCTTCAGTCAGGGAAATGAGCTGCTACAGCATGTGGCCTAGGGTTATTGAATTCAATCCCCCCAATCTTACAATATGTTTCAGTGAGCACCATGCTAGAGATTATACATTTTAAAGAAAACTATTATCTATTATAAATATAAAAGTAGCAAAGGGAAAAAGCATTTTACTATTAATCCATGACCCAGCTGAAGCCCTCCACCACAGCACCAAGTCCCACACTTGCGCATTCACACAAACATCATTAGTAATATTTACACATTAATATGTACAATAAACATTAATATATTAATAACTAGACAGATGTAAACAAGACATCTATTAAAAATGACAACTTTAACAGTATATGTTAAACATTTAAAATACTGCATACAGTTTAGATGAAAAGCCTAAAGCTTACATCATCACATTCTACAACAATCAGTAAGTATGAAATATCACCACAGCTGGACACGATGCATTACAGTTAACTGGCATATCTGAGTGATTAGAGAATGGCCATGCAGATGGAAAGGGAGTTAAAATACAGGTAGTCCCCGAGTTCCGTTCCAGGAGTACATTCGCAAGTCAGATTTGTTCGTAAGTCGGGGACAAAGTAAGTCTTATACACCCGACACAAATATATAATATAAAACAGACCACTTGACTAAATCTTGACTGTCCTCTTTCCAAAAATCACAACTGCGCCTAAGGAAAGAAATCTCGCAGTGAAATGCAGGCTCTTGATGAGGTGATTCCCGGACGCCATTTCGTTTCAGAAATAATGAAAACTCCAATGATTCGTTCCACAACCCAAAAATATCCATATAAAAATGATTAATAGAAAATATAAAGTAAACATAAAACTAATTAACCTGCACTTGACCTTTAAAAATAATCACTGGAAACGGATATGAGGAGGAAGAGGGTTATTGTGCAAGATGATTAACACGCGTGCACAAACACGCACGCACGCAAACTTTCACTTTACTTAGACTGCAAACTAAGTTTGCAGTGCGAGAATCCCAGACACCATTCTGTCAAAGTTTTCCACTTTCTTGCACTGTGAACTCGGTCTCATTGAGGATTTTCCTGAAATTAGCATTATTCACCATCAGGAGAGCTTTATAGGACAGCATTTTCTATCATCGTGCTCCGGACTGATTCATTGAAACTGGTGAGGCCAACTCATTTCTCCCACCCCTTCACACGCACACAAATACAATCTACTGGACTTTGGAAATTTTATACATTCACTTCCTCATATTTATTATATTTTCAGTGTGTATCTGATGCACTGCAGTGTCTATTTTTGTACAATACACGTGATTTGTTTTCCGTGAATTATTCCGTGATTTGTCCGCGGTCCGTTCGTACCTGCGGAAATTCGTAACTTGAATGTTCGTAAGTCGGGGACTACCTGTATCAGCTTAATATGGCATGCATAACACCAGCACATATATAATAAATAAATAAATAAATAAATAAAAAAAACACGGCTTACTATTTTTTTCACACATCTTAACAAAATTTTTGCATCATGCCAGGGCAAAAAAAATAAGACATGCAAGACTTAGATGGGAAACCACCAAAATATAAACCATACAAAAGAAGGAACTTTAAATATTATTCAAATAAAGGTAGGCACCCTTTGCAGAAAGAAAACTTCCCCTTTAGATGATACCATGAAGAAACTATAAAGCAGGAAAATAATTGCTACGAAAAAAAAGGTTAGAATCGTTAACTGAGGAGCAGTTTATGTAAATAGTTTAGACTAAAGTGCCTTGTTAGACCAGAACAGAGCCTAAGTATAAACTGTGTTCACTACAGTGAACCAGCATGTTGACCCAGGCGAATAAAGTAAACCAAAAAGGCGAACAGCAAACAATGTGCAAGATGACCTTGAAGACAGATTGAAAAGTAGCTGAAAGAAGCAGTCCCTGTGATCTCAAACAAAGCTGCAAGGCCACATTTACTATAGATCCCACCTATACAGCTTTTATGATAGTCACACACCAATTTTTTTTTTTCTTTAAGTAGAAAAAGCTTATTTATGCAACACAGCCCCTCCACCACACAAAAGCTGACCAATATGGCAATACATCAAGACATGGTAAAAGAACTACTCTCTCCCACTTACCTCTTTCTTGCGATTCTTTAGCATGTTCTGGAACTTGGACAGCTCCTTGTCTTGCTCAGATTTGATCCTCTTAGCCTCATCCCTCAGACGATTGGTGTGGTCTTGTTCCATACGCTCAACACTCTGCTTCTGCTGCTTCTCTAGGTTCTCCACCTCTTGGTCATACTGACGCTTCTTTCCCTAAGACACAGAGGAGAGAGAGAGAGAGAGAGAGAGAGAGAGAGAGGTACACACAACTAATGAAATACAGTAGCTTTCTGGTAACCCAAGGAATTGCAACTCGGTGAGAGAAGAGATGACTGTAACTGAGCTCACTGAAAATACCCGATACCGCACTAACCGTTTAATATTTAGAAGAAATAACAATTGTCTGTATGACATACCCTTACTCCCTCTAAGATTATTTGATATGTAAAACGTTTTTAAAAAACTGCAGTGTGGCACAAACTTTAATAGTGCTACAGTACACTGTCCTGATGATGAAGGGAAACACTGAATTATACGGACTAAGGACTATTTGTATATGTATTATTTTGTAAATCCTGTTACAAAATAAATAATATGTACTATAAAAGATATGAAGGCACTAACAGTCATCTCCTGCTCAAAGCGCCGGAACAGTTGCTCCTTCTGCTGCTGCAGCTTGTTGGTGAGCTGTTGATGGGCTCTTTGTTCCTCCTTCTGTAACAGCCTTAGCTCACGCAGCTCCTGACGCCTACAGAAAGACCACGCAAGACATCATTTCACTTAACACAACCGAGTACAAGGCTAAAACAAGTCAAAACAATCCACATATACAAGATATGAAAAGTGCATCTTAGGGCACTTTTACTTATGAGCTAATTTTAATTATTAATTAATTTTAGTTAACCAAGAAAGAAATGAACACATTTGCTTTGTTTGCTTTTTAAACTGTCCTGTTTTAGCCTGCATATAATCCAACAAACCAAGACATTCAAAGAAGGAGTGAGTGATTTTAATCCAATAAACTTGGTCAAATTCAGCAATTAACTCATCATGATCCTTTCTGTCGATTGAAAAAATACCTGGCGTCCATAGATCGCCATTGGTTCTGTACTGGGAAACAAACAAAGTGGCACAAACTGCATACAACACTTCCCCAGCCAATCAGAAAAAGAGGGTGCTAAAGCTCAAACATGTTTCATATTATCATCATTCATCTAGCTCAGTTGTTAGAGCCCAACCCTGGGTGGTATGCAACCTTTTTTTTTTTTTTTTATTTGCACATGGGGTTGTTGTGTTGCAGAGGGGTATCAGGGCAGAATGATTTGTTTTAGGACTGAAGGAAGGGTTGTATTTGTTTGTTTTTTTTCCCCCAATTTTCTTTATCATCATGTTTTACTGACTCCTCCTTTAATGGCTGCATGTATTGTAAAAAATATTCCAGCTAAACTGAGCACATAAAGATAATGATATAAAATCTCTGGAAAGAGCCCCAATCAAATTTATGCAAAAATCTGGATCAATAATAAATGAACAAATCCACACTGGCAATATACTTAATGTGCTAAGTGCTTCTAGAAACGCAGCATCATGTGAACTATAATCATGCATACAGAATCTTTGACAACATTCAGGTCTATTCATTCTTGGTAAATATGGATAAAAATAATGAAAATAACTCCCAGATTTTTAAAAACAGTGAACAAGATTAATAAAAATCACTAACAAATTACCTTAAAAACCGCAGTTCTTCACTCTTGGTGTCATTATCAGTAACTATCTTTGAAGTGGTGACACTGACCTCCACCCCATCCACCATAAATTTACGCGTCTTCTTCAGAGTCTTTTTATGATACTTAGCATCCTGCGCAAGTACAACCTCATGAACACAAACAATTTCACTGAATATGAATATTTTTATCAGGGCACACTGTGATATTCTTACCTGTACAGAAACGGATCCTTCCTTACTTCTAGATAGAAAGCTGGAGATAGAAAGGTTCATGTCAATGCTGTTGGTGTCTGCTGCAGAGCTGCTTCCTGAATCAGAATCCTTCTCAATATCAGGTTTAATTGACACAACTTTATTCTGGTCTCCCTCTTCCTCAGTAGCTGCTTCAAGGGATGCCGACTTCCCATGATTTGCTTCTGGGATTTTCTTACGCATATGGTCTACCTCATCATTTTCTCCATTAATGATGATTACAGATGACACATTCTTACTTTCACTCATAATTTTCCCTGTCTCAGCAGGAATATCTGACTCGGCTTTGTTTTCCACGAGTATAAAGTCCTTAGAATCTACATCAGATTGAGGTTGGTCCTTTTCAGCCTCTTTTTGCAGCTTCTTATCTTCCACCTCCTCTTTCTTTTCCTCCTCTGCAGGCATATCAACACCAATTTCTTTTCCCAATTCCTCCTGTTGCACATCCTTCTTCTTTTCTGTCTCCCCATCAGTCTCAACCAAGTTCTTTGTCTTTTCTGTGTCATCCATGCTCACCTCACCCTGTTCAGTAACTTCTCCCACGAGACTGTTCTGTGGTTTGGTTGCATCTATAGATTCAGTACATTCCTCTACTAAGTGTTTTGGCTTAATTTCCTCTTTTTCCTCCACTTGCTGATCTTTTTGTTCATCTGCCACTTTCTTTTCTTCCTCACAGCTCTCAGAAGGTTCACTCATCCTAATCTGTTCCTTCTCCTCCTCTCCCGTCTCTTCGCTAACAGTCACGGTCTTCTGGACACCATCTTCATGCGGCTCTGAAACTTCAGGAACCTTCTCCTCAGCAGCACTTTTAGACGTCTGGACTTCTTCCTGGCTTGACATGCTCTTGTCTCCAGCATGTGAGGCTTTAGGACTGAAGTCTGCCGTTTCAGCTGCCTTTCTGCTCAGAACCTCAGAATGGTCAGGCTCACAGGAATCCACAACCACAGCTGAGCTCCTCTTACTGTCCACAGCTGTTTGGGGTTTTGCTGGTGGCTCAGTTTTCTCAGTGACTGATTCCAGCATAGATGTATTCTCAGAAAGGTTCTCGTCATCCAAGCTGCCAGTGCTGATTTCAGACAGTGCACGTTTATGTCCCCGCCCATTCTGCATGCACAAATAAATGAGGATAAACTTGCTTAATTAAATAAGATGGCATTAACATGGAATTAAATGCATAAAGCAGACTGGACAACAGCCCAAACTGACAAACTGACAACCTTTTTCTAGTTAATGCATACACATACCTGTGTGTCTGCCTCTTCTTCTTCCTCTTCTTCTTTGCCTTCCTCAAACTCCTCAAACACTTCTGCCTTAGCCTCAGCAATCAGCTCACGCAGGGGTTTGTTATCAGCTACACTTGAAACAAATGGATGCTGAAATCAAATATATCAAGGTAAATACAGTGGAACCTTGGATTACAAGCATAAGTCGTTCTGGAAGCGGGCTCGTATTCCAAAACACTCGTAAACCAAATTTAATTTTTCCATAAGAAATAATGAAAACTCAAATTATTCGTTTTACAGCCCAAAAAAATAAATACATAATTAATACAAAATATAAAGGAAAAATAAAACAAATTAACCTGCACTTTACCTTTAAAAAAAGTAAAAATAAATCCTGACAGATAAGTGTTTCCGTTAATGCGCGCAGGCGCTGTGTGTGTGTGTGTGTGTGTGTGTGTGTGTGTATGTGTGTATATGTGCACACACACACACACATTAAATGGAAAGTGTGGTTGGTGTGTGTGAAGGAGCACGGTGTCAAATTACGCACGCACACACATAAATGACTAACGACAGGCTGATACAGACAGGGAGAGAGAAAATGGATCTTTACCCTCTAATGAGACTTGCTTTTGCTTTATATGCGCGCACACGTGTGGTCACAGTGTTATAGTAAACAGTACACACGGGCATGGATGTTGATTATACCAGTAACAGACGAGCACTAAGACCCAGCAGGAGAGACGATTACCCACAATTCCGCAGCGCAAGAGAGAAAAACCATTGGGTCAGCTGTGATCACGTGACGCTCGGCAGCAAAACAAGAAGCACATGCGTGATACATGATACTCGGTACTCGTAAACAAAGACTTGCTCATTTTTCAAGTCAAAATTTAGTAAAAATCTTTGCTTGTCTTGTGGAACACTTGCAAACCGCGTTACTCGCAATCCGAGGTTTCACTGTAATTAAAATATTTGAGAAAAGACAACGGTCTGCTTTATTATGTATAGGCTTGTATGATGCTTTACGGATAAGTTACCTGCAAGAGCTGCGGTGCACTCCATCGGTGGTCTACATTCTTATCCAGAGCTTTCTTCAGGAAATCACTGAACTCCGGAGACCTGTTCAATCCAGCAAGGAATCAAATTAAAATGCATGACTCAAACTTAGAAAAACACAATCAAGTGAGCTGTGTGCACTTTCAGGCTTTCCATATAAAGTTGCACTGGTGGGAAACTGCTAAACTGATTCATCATTGCTCATTCAACTGCTTGCAGCCTGCATAGTTCCACAGATCAGATAATCACAGGTTCTTATTAAAAATGAATAAATAAAAGAAAAAAGGCTAATGCAACAATAAATGTATACGCTTAAATTGTATTCTGCCTCACTTATAGCAAATTGATAAACGCAAAGCATATTAATATACACGTAATAAACGGTGACTCTTCAGCCATACCATCGAGAAGGCTGCATGAGCGTAGGGGGCTCAGACTTGGCTATTTTAAGCAGGACTCTCATTGGGTTCATCTCATGATTGGGCGGCTCAATCTGTGCCAACTCGATCAGTGTTATCCCAAGGGACCAGATGTCCGCTTTGTAGTCATATGGTCTGTCTTTTGATGTCTCACACATCACCACTTCAGGGGCCATCCTACAGACACAAAAAAAAAGTGAAAAAAGATTAGCAGGTGACAACATAAAGAAATAAAAATAATTTAAGGCGACTAATGTCGTAGCAAAGAGCTTTATTGTTTTTTTTTTTAATGGTTTTTGTATTCTTGGAACTACCACTCATCTGTGGTATTCATATTCAACAGTATTTCTTTTGGACAATACAAAAACAGATGACTAACCAGTAAGGAGTCCCAATGAAAGAGTCTCTTCTTTGTAGAGTCCTAGTGTTTTTCGCAGACACTCCAAAGTCAGCTAAGTGAAGATATTGACTCAGATTAGAGATAACATACCTGAGGACCAGTAAACTAGGGGCAACAAGACTTCAATTGATTTGTTCAATAAACATTAACCGTAGCCTGGATGTCAAACGTTGTATATAAATTAATTAATGTATGCTCAGTGGAAATTTTTACAAAATTAAATTAATTATAAAAATTAACACAAATGGAAAAACCTTACCCAACTTGACATCACCGTCTGCTGAAAAGAGAATGTTTCCAGCTTTCAGGTCTCTGTGGATGATTTTATTTTCATGAAGATATGACAGGGCCTCTAGGGACTGTCTACACACCACACGAATCTGTGGCTCTGTCAGTGAACGCTCCAGCTCTGGAAGAATTTAACGAGAGTTTTGTTTGTTTGTGCTGAATTTGGAGCCTCATTAATGCCTTAATAAAAAAGTTGCAGAAAAATAAGAGGCTATGTTTATTGTTAGTTGAATCTCCCTATATAATAGACTGTTGCCCTTGGGACGTGAGGAAGTGAGATGTGAGGAAGCCGTGACCAAATCCCGAATGGAGGACTTGGCGAGTATTAGTAAGGGTTAGTGAATATTTTAGTGGGAAACTAAAAAGACAGTCAAAATGAAGAATAACACAAGCTCTTAAATCATGATCTACAGCTGAAACCTATACTATTTCACTTATAACATATATGGTAATTTAGAAAAATGCTGAAAAAAATAGAGATAAAAACATAACACTAGAAAAAGACCAAATGCTCTTTGACTAACTGTACAATCAGGCATCTAATCTTTATACATTATGTTCAAATAATGACCATTTACAATACAAGTCAAACTTCAGATCCACAGGGGGAAAAAAAAAAAAAAAAAAAAACATGATCCATTTACTGTGTGTAATTGTGACAGCAATGCCTTTCAGAGGCATAATGAACAATCTGTCTTTCCACTTTTCAAGTATAATCTGCTGCCAAAAAATTTAGTGGAAAAACTGTGCAGAAGGCTTTAAAAACAGTCAAATAATACAGCAGAAGGCGACTGAATTGCAGTTACCACTCCTTGAAACCAGAACTGCAATAATTACATGCTTGGATCTCTCCAGTACCGAAACAGGTTTAGCCTACTGTGTGGCAGTGAGGTTCAGTGAAATGGGGCATCGTTAAGTTCCAAGTACAGTTTAAAAGATTTAATGGTCCCTTTTTTTTTTTCATACTTGTATGAAACAAAAACATTCAAACTCACCCAACATGACAGCATCGACTGCACCTCCAGCACAAAACTCAATAAGTATCTATAAACAGATGAAAGAGGAAAACAAACTTTATTACAAATTAAAATATTACATACTAGAACTAATTTATCTCATCAGAAATAAATAATAACAGTAACAAACTCACTACAAAAAACTGAAACAATAACACTTAAAACAATAACAAAGAAATGCTGATTTTGACCCTGAATCAAACTAACTCCAAGACACTATCAGGGAAAAGGCCAAATTTCATTCCAGATTGAATTTATTCTGAATTCCAACAAATTCAGACAGATCAGGTCTTCTGGTGATTCACTGAGATGGCTACTATTTATTTATGCATCATTATGTGAAATTGTGGTCTTTGGCCAGGTATACAATTGCAAAATTTGGTAAAAGCTTTGTAATTTAAACCACCATGTCATTCTGCTAAGGGACTTTGGTAGAAATAAAATCAATATAAATAGTGTATAATGTTTCTTTAGTAGGAACCACAATAAAGAGGAAAGAGGGGAAGTAATGGGCTGACTACTGCAAAACAATTTAAAGATCAGTTAAATATGGGTTTTATTTCCTCTTTAATTCTTATACACAATTTGACCAACACCAATGACCAGCTGACAATAGTGTAGATTTTGTTTAGAGTTTAATTCATATTTTAAATTTCTCTCACAGACACTGCATGCTATGAAGAAGCATTTTTCAGTGCACTTTAAGCTTTTAACAGTTGAGTGGGTTGAAATCCTTCGCCCGGTTTAAGATTTAAGTAAATTTAAGTAAACATAACAGTGTTGATGGGAATCGTTGCATTAATCTCCTCTGATGAGTCTGCAAAAGCAAACTGGACCAGTGCATAATTAATTCATAAGCACTTTCTTTGCTCATTTGTAACTGTATATTATCCTCCCATATACACAGAGAATAAAGGGGGCGCCATCTGAAACCACCTGCCCCTGATTGCTTTGGAAGTTCTCTGGCAGAATGAAAAAGATCCAAACATGAATGTGTGGAGAACAGACTAAACCAAACCGAAAGGCCATCACTCATGAAGAGGAAATTAAGCAGCATACAATGTTTTTTAAATTGCAAATTCAGGAAACAGAAGAGTAGCATGATATGTGTACTTAATTGTTACGAATTGTCTGAGGGCTTCTGCATATGAAAAACTAAAATTCTCTGTTCTTACCTCACATGTAAAATGGCTTCCCACTTCCTCAACATCTTGAAGCATGTGCATATTTATGCATTTCTTTATTGAGACATAACTTGTGCAAAAAACACTCCAACGATCTTTGTTAAGAACACAAAAAAAAAGAAAAAAGAGAGAAGCTACTTACCCACAACTTGCTGTCAAAGTAAAATGCATCAAGCAGTTTGACTATGTACTGATGGTCACAGGAAGCAAGGATATCTATCTCAACCATGTAGTCTTCCAGCTCCTCCTCTGTCTTGGTGTCAATCACTTTAGCAGCCGCGAGTACGCCTGTTTGCTTATTCTGAGCCTGAAACAAAACACATGCAAGACGGTTTAAAGGAGTCAGAAAACACAAACAAGGTAAACACTCACAACTGTATGAAATTTACAAAGAAAACATAAGACGAAAAATAAGTGCTCTTAAAGAACAAAAAAAAAAATTTAACTTATATTCTGTAAGTTAATAGCATCTAGATCATTAAGTTAATAGCATTAGATATTACAAATATTTTTTCCATTATACCGTGATATAGATCTGTGTAATAGCAAATTTTGTTATTGGTGCAGAAGCTCACCAGAGATGAACTCAGTGTTTGGCTGCATGAGCTGGTGGCTTATATACTTATTCCTTTATTTACCATGTATGCTTATGGTCCTATTCAGTATTTAAAAATCAATATTACTAAGGAACAGCCTACATGATCCAAAAATATATTTGTCTGGCCCAATGCTTCAGATGTAATTTGAGTTGAATGCATAGAGTTAGTTTAGTTTTTATTATTTACTTTATAAGAGACAAAACATCAAGGGGAAGTTTTGCTTCATCTGACCTACATATAATACATCCACATCTTATCTAACATTTAATCTTAACATTCAAGTGAGCTGTAGAGTGTTCCACTGAAACTTAACAAGTGTAGTGCTTAAATGTGCCATGAACCAGAAATTAAAGTTTAAAACTCAATATTTAGGTTTAATTGTCAAAATGCTGCAGTTTTAAGCTTGCATTAATATGCAAGTACTAAAATATGCATTAATTTCTTTCCATAGCAGTTCTCAAAGATAAGGTGTTTTATATTTTATAATAATTTTACCTAAAAAATAAAAAACAAATAATTCTTAGATATCAATATACAATTTATCTTTATGGCTTGTGAATCGTAGGTAGACAGTTGACTCGATTAACTTTTTTGAGCATTGTATTTCTCAGTTTGATTCAATAGCACTGTCAAGTTCACTGTCTTATTTTACGCAGCTACATTTCCTAAAGTGGTTAAAGTATCAAAAACTATGTGAACAATACGTTTGCTTTTTTCATGCCAATCTCAATTCCACGCCAATAGATGGCGGTATTGCACCAACTACACATGAACTCAAAAGAAGAAGAGATTCTCTTGCAAAATATGTGCAGAAGATGCAAGCGGTTTCTATTAAAAAGTGTGAACTGATTCTAAATCAAAAACTGACCCAATGATTCAATTATTCTAATCAACCAAAAAAAGATCAATTAAATTGCATAAATCAGCTCTAGTGACTGCCATCACAGATTCTGCACTCAACCACCTATTTCACCTACATCTATTCGCATTATTATTATTATTAACTTGTAAGGTTTAAACATGCAGCTAACCACAAACCTATTTGTTAGTTTGTCTTTGCAAATAAATTTATCTCTGTAACTCTGCTGCAGGCTTAAAATAGTATTGTTGTTCAGAAAAGCAGAACAAAAAATGCGGAAACAAGACAGTTACCTCATCAAGAGGTGTGGCACAAACGGTTTGACAAAGCACTAGTAACCCCTCTGTGCACTGTATTTGAGCACAGATGATGTAACTTTCCCCATAAAAAGATTCATTTCCATACAGTCAAATGGAGATTTATTTCAGATTCAGTTCATGTACAGTCTCTGATAAAGAGTGTGTACCATTAGCAGGGTGTTATAGCACATCTATTTTAAGTCAGCAATGGGAGGAGTGACAATTCCAATCACTATTTCCTACACAGCTGGGACTGCAAAGCCTATTTTGGAAAGCGCTTTAAGTGTAATGTTTATGGAGACGAAAACACAGTACAGTGGACCGAAAAATAACAGGAAAAGTGTGTGGCTCAGACTTTCTATTTACACAAAGCTTTACATCATACATACTTGCACCGAGTTTCTTTTTATTTGCCAACACCTCTCCCTTCTGTAATCTGTGAGGAAACGGATGCAGCTTTTACGAAACTTAAAGGAGCCGATTGAAGACATCTACCACCATACATGGGGGAAGTTAAGATGAAATTAAGACTTAGACTAAGTTGAGACAACCTCCGAATCTAACCAGGATAATGGTTTTTACTCATTCTTCTTTTGACAAAAGCATTTTAAGGTGATCAGGGGGATGAAATGTATATATCAATTGATACTAAATGGCCCAAAGTGTGCCAAGAAAATCTAAACCACACCATTACACGATGATCACCATCCTCAACCATTTATACAGGACAGAATAAATCCAGGCTGTCATGTTGTTTACACCAAATTCTGACAATAAGCAACGTTTATCCAATCTTCTACTGTCGGATTGTGGAGAGTCCATGTGAATTGTAGCCTAAGTTTCCTGTTCTTAGCTGACAGGAGTGGCTCTCAGCGTGGCCGTCTGCTTCTGTAGCCCATCTGCTTCAAGGTTTGATGTGTGGTGCTTTCAGAGACGCATTTTGGCATACCTTGATTTTAACGAGATGTTATTTGAATAAGTGTTGCCTTTCCATCAGCCCAATCCACCCTGACCATTCTCCTCTGACCTCTGGCAGCAACAGCGCATTTTCACCACTGCTGCTCAGTTTAAACCTCAGTAGATTGTCTTGACCTACATGTCTAAATGAATTAAGTTTCTGCCATGTGATTGGCTGATTAAATACTTGCATTAACGAGCAACTGAAAAGGCACACCTAATGAAGCAGCCAGTAAGTGTATATATTAAAGTATGAAAATGCTTCGAAGACATTTAACTAAAAAGTGCTAATGATCCGATATTTGGAGGACGCCCTGGAGATCAGCTAATTTTCTGGATATCATGAGGTTAATAAAAATTTATCTTTTTACATTGCCACAGCACATTATTACACCCAAGACAGAATACAACTTAAAATAATGTTGCATCTATTGTCACACTGACAAACAGAATAGCTTGTACACCTTGACACTCATTCGTTGTCTTAGCCAGCCTAGTTTGGAGTCGACTCAAAGTCTGGTGTTTGCATTCAGGGTGGGTATATCCTAAGGAAAAGTCTTTGGTGTGACGCATGCTCTGGTACAACACATTCTCCCACACCCATCCACCTTGCTCTGCCCTGGTAAAGATTATGAGAAGGGATACTTACTAGGAGGCTCCCTAACTTTTCAGTATACTTAATCACTATGCGCCTGTTCACACTTCACTATATCTTTATATGAAGATAAAACTAGTCAGACACAATAATCTAACAGTATCTTACCCAACATTGTTTAAATACCTTGTGACGACAGCATTAACGTAATTGCAAACTAAAAGCATCCTAAATTTACCACCAGCTTTTGTTCCTCATGCGTTTTTCCCCCCACCAGCTGGTTTGGAATCTTATATACATCTGGGTAATAGAGGGTGAGTTAAAATTCTTGCTGTATTCAGTCATTATTGAATATGTAGACCAGAGCTATTCAGCTAAATTTGTAAAAGTGCAATTACCCAAAGAGCCTTTTTTTTTTTTTTTAAACAAGGGTCATTTTAAGCAACTTACATGACTGACCGGTGACAACAGTGGTCTACTAAATGTTAAGCATTACTGATTGTTTTTTTTGTCTATAACCTGACAAATCTAAGTGGTTTTGGTGCTTCTCATTACTCCTTTCAAGTAAAATAAATGCATTCCCAGGTTAATCTTTAGAATCTCTGAACAAAACCCAATAGTCCGTTATATACTCCTAAATACTTTTTTTTTTTTTTTTTTAGGTCTGCATTAGGGCTGCCCAGTTTTCGCTAAAATTTAAATCGATATTTTTCTCTATGGGGATTGAGATTATGTTCGGTTGTTTCATCAATTTTACAACCAAAATATTTATTGCACTCAAGTTTAATTTATTGCACTTTAAATTCTTTTGTAACAGAAATTCTAAAACCCTTAAAGTGAATAAAAAAGCCCTTGAACATATATAGAATGTTAAAAAAACAAAACTACAGTACATCATCGCATGCATTACTTTCTCAACTTGTGTGCGGATCAAATGATCCGCTGTGGCAAAGACTCGACAAGAGCTGCTGAAAGACCAACATTTTATCAGCACAAGGTAAATGTCACGGTGTTTGTTAAGTAGCTTGAAATTAAATACATATTTTACAGTATAAGATTTATTGTTGTCAAAGGTTTTATTGCTCTCTACATTAACATACTTCTAGTATACTTCTCTGGCTTCACAGCTTTGGATCTGTTCTCAGAGTCGCTGTGTAACAGCTATAATCAACATGTCAGCTTTAATTAACTAACATAGTAAGTTATCTCCCAATTAGAATTGTACATGTCTGTCTCTTTTCAGGCAGTAGTGTGTGTGTGTGTGTGTGTCTGTGTGCGCGCGCACACGTGAGATATTGATTCTTTTGCTGATTAAAAATAATAATATAAAATAATGCAACAACAGAAGAAATCATAATAGTTTGGCACATGCAGAGCCAATCACCCAAAGAGCCAATCAGAAACAGGTCAATTCCCCTCTCCAGCTTCTAATTGGCTGGTACTGTCCCGCCACTAGCCTCTGATTAGCTGAGTTGATAGCGATATTACGCAAACACATGAGAGAGTCGAAGTAGAGTTTGAGTGTGCAATAATACAGTTTGATCGCACAGGAATGAAACTCAGAACAAGTGAATATTAAATGAGCACAAAACACAGTTTCCCTAGTCAGTAATATAACATTTTGCTTAGGTCCACCCCCTTGGTACACGTCACATGAGTGAAAGTAGAATGCCATTAATGTGAAACAAATGAGAGACTGAATGTTATATGACTGAATCATTCGCTATTCTCTGGCCTAATATTATTAATAGTGTTTTACACAGTGTACAGTAAGTGTGACCAATGAGTGTGACTGATACAGCATCTGGGAATGTTGTCAAGTAAATAAGTGAGCATGTGAACGCAGCGTGATCTGAACCTAGGAAAATACATGCCAGTGAGTCTCAGTGACTTAGAAATGAGATTGTGTGCATATATGAATCTAGATCGTGATTCATTTTTTTCTATTAATCGTGCAGCCCTAGTCTGCATCCAGTTCACAACTCCTGATTTCCATCTTGCATATGGCGGCAGCAGAAAGAGATACACAAGGCTCCACTTAATAGAAAGCGCAAAAGAAGCACATTATCACAAGTCACCATCATGTAAACAGCTTAAATCACCTACTAATTGGAAACCACAAAAATATGTTAGCATTATAGGTATTAAATGTATTATCAGCTTAAGATGTTATTAAGAAACAAGATTAAATTAAAAACTACAATACAATTTATAAGAAATCTCCATCCATTGTGGTATTTCACGAGGAGGTAGCATGGATCAACTGTACACTGGATTTGCATTATGGGTAATGATCGGGCACTGTCCAGTAAATATGATTCCCAGTAAGAATTTAGACATTACTAAGAAAGTGCACTATTTGAGAAATAGACATCAGGTTGCAACACAACAACAAAAATAAATAAATTTACGCTCTGCTCTTCGTTTTTACGCCAGCGAAAATGTCACATCTGAGGAACACCCAGTCAACTGTATAAGGCAACTTGATAATGCATTCCAGGATGGGGTGCAGTATTGACGTATTTTGCCTACAGTACATGCTTGAGAAGCAATTCACGAGAGTACTGACTTGCATAACTTGCTTACATTTCGAACTTGTTAGCACTAACTTCAGCAAATCACTTATCTGTCTTTATGAACACATTTTCACCAATAAATTAGTGATCAGTATTTTACTCATTCACGTGCAGCCTACTTGATGCTAATGGTTAGTCTAGTGGTTTGGTATTTATTACCCAGTGTATACTTTTGAGGTTATCTTTAGCAGCCACAATGAAAATGGTAAAGTTTGCTTCATCTGACCTATTTTAATACCACCAATCTACACAATTTATTTTCCCCAAACAGTTTTTAATAAACCGTTTTAAAAGTGTACAAAATATGCAGTGAACCAAAAATCTTATTCGGGTTTAAACACCTAGTGAACCACACACCGTTATCTAGTTTGTCTTTGCAAATAACCTCTGTGGTGCGGAACGCTTAAAATAGCATCAGTGGTGAAAAGGCAGAAAGGAAAAACAAATCAAAAAGCAAAAACAATAGGTGTGGCAGAAACCTGTGTGGTCTTAATGTCATTATGCTCACTAGATCATTTATAACAATCTGTAATCGCATACCAGATCCAACTGGATCTGGTTTTGTCTTTTAGAGAAAAAGTTGGCTTGCTATTGATAGCCTTTTGTGTCCTACATATATAATAGGAGAAATCTGGGAGACTATTACATTAGTGGAGGCAGAAGTCATTAATTCCAGTCCTGGGGAGGCAGAGTCCAGGCTCACTGGTGATTACGAAAGACACAGCTCCCACTTTTTCAATACGATACCAATCAATGACCATCTGAGCCAAATCCAATCATATTGTGATGCTCAAGATTGCAATAGTGATTTCCTTCTTCAACAATCTCAATACCAGATTTCCTGGTCACTGGGTTGATTACACTGCAGTACCAAGCAGTATTTTCTTTACTTGAAAACATGTACGTAATTCAAGATGCATAACTACACATTGATGAAAACTGTATCTTCGTACACGGCATACACCTTCCCAGGTAAACAAGGTACACAAGTACGAAACCAATACCCAACCAGTGACATGAAAAAAAAAACGCAGTGATGTACTTTAATTTCTGAGAGAGTAACATGTCTACCAAGCCATGTGTGGAATCAGATAGCTTTGACTAGACTATTCATCAAACTGCCATGGACTCTGTTCCTCTAGGACTGGATTAGATTATCCCTGCATGATCCTGATATAGGATCAAAATAATGAACAAGTTTGCAAACTCCTCCACAACTTCTGTGTAAGAGTATGTTGTGAGTCAGAATCAACAGATTGAGACAAAAAAAGACAAACGTCATGGCTAAAGTGAGCTCAGCAGCTTGACCAACAAGCCCTTGTGAAAAAGGGCTAGGTGTTGTCCTACAGATGAAAAAAAAAAAAATCTATTGACTTTACCTTGTAGACCTTCCCAAAGGCTCCATCTCCGAGCTCTCCCACTATCTCCCAGACTTCCTCTGGATTCTCGTCTCTGTGAACGTGCTCGTATTGTTTTTTCTTCTTGTCGACGCCAAGCTTAAATATTTTCCGCAGGTTGAAAAACGACATCTTTGCCGCTCGAGAGTGTGTAAAAAAATTAAGAACTAAAATTAACCTTAATCAGCCACTAACCTTAATTCAACTAAGTTTGCTAACCAAACTAGCTAGCTAGCTAGCTCTTGCTACGCATTAAATTATGATTTTTCTGCAGTTAAAAGGCACAAAAGATAGATTTGTGTCTACTTTATGTTGGATAAACCGGAAATTACTAGCCGTATGAGAACTGAACAAAACTGAAAAGCTGTGTAGGCTCTGTCAATAAACACGTCCATAACGGTATTGGAAAAACATCAACCGTAAAAACACAACAGTCCTGCGCTTCAGTTAGCTCGGTCTTCTGTTTATTTTTCTCGGGTTTAGCAGTAAACTGAAAGCTGGTCCTTCTTCAAGAAAATCCACTTTATTTGAAAATTCACTTCTCCTCGCCAGACAGGAGGTAATAACCAGTAAAGGTGTATATGTATCCAACTAATACAAGGAGAAGAAAACGGATGCTGAAGTCCAAGCTGTTCGGAAAGCTGCTAAGCTAGCTTCCAGTCAGACCACAGAAACGGTCACGGCCCAGCCGCGCTGCCTCTCTGCAGCCTGTTCCTGCTTACAGAAAGAACATAAAATAGGCCTAAAACTAAAACCCGCACTACTCTAGCCTGTTAGCAAACATTTCAGATTACTCCGCCCGACAGGACAGCTTGTCGTGTTGATTCAAAGTGCCCATCTTCATTTACAGGAAAGCTTCTTCTCTTTAACTCCAACTTCTGAAAAACGATGAGCAGCCGTCGCTGGATGGAGACCGCGCGTGCACAGCGACGATCAAGAAGCTGCGCATGCGCACTGCAGCCGACCGGTGACGCTTCTGGATTAGCAGGAACTAGAGCCGTTAAACTGTACAAGTCACGTCGTGCGGGTAAACTGGAATGTGTTTACGATAAAAAGCTGGAAATTAATTTGTGGCTAGACTGCAAATAAGTGCCTAAATATACAGTTTAAAATTGGTTGTCTATGTTACAACCTCAGCAGCGATCTCATTTTCCCTCTCGTTTGGTTTGTTCCAACCTGATCATCTGGTTCATGCCTTAAGTTTATACTGTATGTACAGATATAACCCACCCTACTGTTGTTGTTGTTGTTGTTGTTTGTCTTGCAGCTGCTCCCATCAAGGGGTTGCCACAGCAGAGCATCCAATCCACACACACAACTTGGCACAGGTTTCACGCCAGATGCCCTTCCTGATGTAACCCTCCCATTGTATCCTGCATCCAGTGGCTGGGGTTTGGGCATTGGCCACACTACTGTATACTACATATATTAAGCATAAATGATTGACCTCTGGAAGTGGTCAGGTACAAGGACTGGACTGAAAATGAAACCCAAGAATGTATACAAATGGAGAGCCAAAAATCCAGGAAGCGTGGAGAACTACTCCTCAAGTCATAAGATGTCATACATATTTGAAAATACTTTTCAGATGTTGGACATTTTTATATTGTAAATCTTTTTTTATTGATCTAATTGTGAATTGAAACAGCTTTACTTTTTATTTCTGCTTTGAAACAGAAAATTTGTAAATTGAAAAAGTTACATGTTAAGAATGTTTAAAATGTTACAAAAGATGCAATATAATCAGAATATAAGATACAAATAGAATATCACCAACATTATTATTATTATTATTATAAGTAGTAGTAGTAGTAATACCTATTACTGTCCTAAATCTTAACTTAGGCATAAGTTCAAACTTGTGTGTAAAATTCTAGTCGGGTGCACTGAGTTACAGTGGAAGTGACTGGATTAATGCATGTGGATTAATGGATGTTGCAACTCACTTTCAGGAACAGAGTAATTTCCACTGTTTGTTTATCATTGTGTGCTGCATTTTCTCAGTGTGATTAAATTAATTTGACACCATTTTGAAACTGAAACAGAGTAACGGGACTGAACTAGAAAATCACTTTCATTCTGTGGCCCAATAGGAATGCTAAATGAGTCATTATTCGTCTGGCTCATCCCCTAAACACCTCTCTTCCATTATGAGGTTTCTCCCCAAACCAGGCTGCAACAAACTTTATTATTTACATTTTAATAATACAGTCATTCTTAAGAACTGGGACAAAACATGTCTAGCAAATAATATTGTGTTTTTCTGTAAAATTCAGAAATAATTAATATTTTGATTATGATCAACACATCATAACAAAATATTTTTTCAGTCCTACTGATTTTTATTTGATTTGATTAAGTGTCCTGACTATATAATAATTATACAATATATACTTATATGATTATATATATACAGTACTTATAATAATTATAATTCTATCTATAATATATGAAAAAAATCACACATTGCATGCTAAACAAAATAAGTACCTGTTAATTAATTAATGGCTGTTAAAAAAGTATTATTATTCTTTTAACTCTAATCTTTTCTTTGCTGAATTTGTGTCCTAAATTTCTATCAACACAGTCAAAGATTTTGTGATCAAAACTCCAAAAACCGCTTTATGACCCTGTTTGTTCTATACAGACAGTATCTAGCATAACATGGAATTTTGTCAACACCGTCAACATAATATAAAAGCTGATAATTTCACATGACTTCCTGTGCAAACACCAGCGCCCATCGGCCACACCACGCCCACCGCCCGTTGCCTAAACAAACAAACATAATTTCTGTTTTTTACATAGATGTCAACACCATCAGATGTGTGTCAACCATTAGGTAAGAAATTTGGTGTTTTTATATA
>JAOVVA010000041.1:19423212-19437941 GCA_028565275.1 Leiocassis micropogon | reverse complement strand
ATATACTTTATTTCCTACACTCATTCAGTGTAGGTCTCAACACACTCTTGTTGATGTCTTACTGTATACTGATTGAGTGCACCATATGCATAATTGCATTGATGTACTTTCTCTTGCCAGAACCCAAAACACACACCATACTTGAAGCATTTTCCTCTGATGAAGTACTTTAGATAAAACTTTCGAAATGTTAAGTATTTAATTTGCCCTCTTTACCAGGTTATTTTCCAGAACAGCTCTAGATCCGATGCACTGACCATAAAGCAGTTCACATTTTTTAAAATAAATTAATAAGATTTATCCCTTTTTTACTGTTTACTCAGATTCTGGGCACATTCCACTTCTGACGTCTTCAGTCATGGTGACTAAATGAAGGAATGGAACAATGCGATAGTGAATAGTCCGATAGTCAGAAGCAATATGGTCAGGGTAAGTCAGTAAGGGCATGATCAAAACTGTAACTGAGGCCAGCAATGGAAAGCATGTAAATACAGCAGCACCTACTGGAGGCTAAAAGTTATTGCTAGAACGAGTGATCGCACACCTGGCCGTGTCATTCAATGAGGCAAAACAGATATGGTGGATTCTCCTAAAAGCACAAAAGAACACAGTATTTCCAGTCTGCATGACTCTCCTACTGTTGAGCAGCTGGAGGAAATCCTACATGGAGGTCAGTTATCATGTAACCATGTTGATGAAGTGTGGCCCAGACTGTTTCTGGGAGACATGTAAGTCTGATGATGTTATTTTGTATGGTTGCTTGCTTTAGCAGTATTCTCTTGTCTAATATATTTCTGACCTTTCTACAGGTTTATGTCTCATGACAGGTATGGACTTTGGAGACTTGGTATTACCCATGTCTTGAACGCTGCTCATGGGAAAATGTGTTGCAAAGGTAGTGATGATTTCTATGGTACCACAGTGCAATACTATGGAGTACCAGCTAACGACCTGCCTACATTTGATATTTCACCTTTCTTCTATCCTTCTGCACAGTTTATTCATCAGGCTCTCAACACTAACGGAGGTACATTACACTAATTAATCAGTTATACTGCACTGTAACATTTAAATGTCATAAACTCTGCTGTGATACAATATACAAATCGTTAATTAATACAAAGTCGTTGTTTCATCGTCTATACCGCTTTATCTTGTATACAGTACAGGGTTGCGGGCTGCCTGAAAGCCTATCCCAGGAAGGTTAGGGCACGAGGCAGGGTACACCTGAACAGGGTGACACACTAACACACTATGGGCAATTTGGGAACTCCAATTAGACTAATCTTTATGTCTTTGGACTGTGGGAGAAAACTGGAGTACCTGGAGGAAACCCATCAAGCACAGGGTGAACATGCAAACTCCATGCACACAGACCCTACAGGCCCACAGACGACAATCGAACCCGGACCCTGGTGATGCAAGGCAAATGTGCTAACCACTTAGTCACAGTGCAAAGTAATATGCATTTGTTAATTCTATACATTTAAGCTTTTTAAATTATGAATAATGATTTTAAAAAAATTGCTCGGTCATATCTACTGTGAAAATACCCTTTTCTGAATTTTGCACCTAAACAAATCAATGTGTTGGATAATTTAAGCAGGATTAGACATTGTATCAGTTACTGCTTATTAACACTATCGACTTGCTATCCTGTGAAAACTGTTTTCTGCTACAAAGACAGTTATCAACAAATGTTCTAATTATTTATCACTTTTTTTTCCCAGCCAAAGTCTTTGTGCATTGTGCTGTTGGGGTAAGTCGTTCTGCTGCCCTAGTCTTGGCGTATTTAATGATCTATCACAACTACACGTTGGTGGATGCTATCCTGAAAGTTAAGGAGAAGAGGTGGATTTTTCCAAATCGAGGATTTCTCAAGCATCTTATAAATCTGGATTCTAAACTAAAGATTGAATCTCAAAGTATAGACAAGTGACATCATGTTTAATTAATACAATTTTGCCAAATAACTTCTGCAGTTGTACTTAATAAATGTATATATTTCCATATAAGTACATGGTGTACCATTGCATTTTTCTTTCACTGAAACTCAGGGGCCCAAACGTTTTCCAGCATGACAATGCCCCACAAAATGAGGTCTTTGGAGACATGGTTTGTAAGTTCGGAGTGGAACAACATAAGAGGCCTATGTACTGATCTGAACCCCACTGAACACCCTTGGGATGAGCTGGAACACTGACTGCACCCAAGACCTCCACAACCAACATAAGCGGCTGGCCAAAATAATGCTTGTAAGGCTGAGTGAGTAAATCCCTACAGCCTACCTCCAAAATCTAGTGGAAAGCCTTTGCAGAAGAGTGGAGATCATGAAAACAGCAAAGGGAGATGAAATCTGGAAAAGGATGTTGAGTAAGCACTGGGTGTGTGAGTGTGATAATGAGGCATCCACAAACTTACAAATAAATATATATATATATATATATAAGTACATATTAAATATGTACTTTTTGCATTCATTTGTAAATATAGTTATGTATTTATTAGTAAATGTTAAGTATTTATTAATAAATATTAAATGTTATTAGTAAAATGACAATTTTGTGTTATTTATTGCCCGATAAGGCGGCATGGTGGCTAGTAGTTAGCTCCGTCGCCTTGCACCTCGAACTGTGTGCATGGGGTTTCATGTTCTCCCCCTGCTCGGTGGTGCTCCAGTTTCCACCCACAGTCCAAAGACATGCAGATTAGGCTAATTGGCATTCCCAAATTGTCCGTAGTGTGTAAATGACCATGTACAGTAAGTGTGTGTAGGTGTGAGTGTACACCCTGCAATGAATTGGCACCCTGTTCAAGATGTACCCCACCTCGTGCCCTTAATCTCCTGGAATAGACTTCAGGCAACCCTGCATATAGGATAAAGTGGTATAGACGATGAGTGAGTGAATATTGCCCCTTTTAGCTCCTAAATAACATGTTGTTGCAGTCCTGGGGGTCACTGGTTTAAGTTTCATGCCTAAACGTAAAATCCATCCATTCATCTACTGTAGGAACCTCTGTGGTCGAACTAAAGGGACCGTGGAGGCCAATAGTGACCATTGTATTTATTCCCATTTTTACGACCAGGGAAGGACCTTTGGTCAACGTTCACACGCACATTCACACGTTCACACTACTGGAAATTTGGGAATGTCAGTCAACCTAATCTGCATGTCTTTGGACTGTAAGAGGAAACAGGAACCCCTGGAGGAAAGCCACCAAGCACGGGGAGAACATGCAAACTCCATGCACACACAGACCTTGAGGTGGGAATCAAATCCAGACCCTGGATGTGATTACCACTAAGCCACCGAGCCACCATTATGGAAACACGGTTATAATAATATGAATAAATTAAAGAATAAAAAAAAACTATGAAAAAAAAAAACCCTAAGCAAAATCTGAAATAAATGTCTAGAACAATAAGAAGAAATTATACATTTTAGGATTAGTGAAATTCTACATTTTAATAAATAAAAATACAAGCCCCAAATACATTTTATTGTTGTTTGATTTTCCTAAAATAAATTTTTTTAAAAAAAAATCTGCGTTGTGCACTCCCGACTAACAGCATTGTTCTAAGGTTAGAGCAGAACGCAGGACACTAAGATGACCGGCAGAGGGCGATAGAGGACACATCACTGAAGAGTAAGCGGTCCCCCGTGCAGTGTGTGTTCGACAGTGTTGTTCTGCTCTGTGGAGTGTGTGATATATATATATATAACTTGAGTAGATCGGGTGACACGGCGGTGGCGGTGAGCTGCACCTGCTCGCGCGCGTCACACTGTTCCCGCACGCGCAGCTCGCGCAGCTCGCGCTCACAGTGTCGTAACGCTCTAACGCGACCTCAGGGCTTAACAAGTTCACTCACACAGCCAGGGACATGACATCTCAGAAACATAAACAGAGACTGGCTGAGATCAGAGCGCTGGAGAATATTCTGGACGGATGCAAATTCGATCTCAGCGCCGTCGATGAAGTCTGGCCGAACTTGTACATCGGGAATGTGTAAGTGTTCCATAAAGGAGGCGTTTATACACGTCGCGGTTTGTTCAAACGAGCTGTTCGAGCTGGTTTAGTATTTTATAGGATGTTAGTATATTTACCCACATAGCACTTCGACTGAAATAACAGAAGAGCATGTTTATTGCTTCTACTGAAGTGTTTTGTATGAAAGCAACATAAAGCAGGTTGTGCAACACACACACACACACACACAGAGCTCTGATGTAGGTGAATCTGTCGCTTAACGCTGTTGTTTTCTGCTCTCCCTCCAGGGCAATCGCTCAAAACAGAAGTGCTTTAAAGAAGATGGGCATCACCCACGTCCTGAACGCAGCCCACGCCAAACAGGGCAGTCTAGGAGATGAGAGTTATTACGGTACTGCCTTTGTTTATTACGGTATCCCGGCGGATGACTCGGGCAGGTTTGATATCAGCGTGCACTTCCGGCCTGCGACTGACTTTATTCATAAAGCCCTTAAAAAGAAAAACGGTATGAACCCTTTTCACTGTGGATAAAAAAAATGAAATAAACAAAGGGTTTATTTTAAATATATTTATAGCCAGAAAATGTATACACACTTCAGGAAAAGAAAAAAAAACGTATACTTATATTGATATATATATATATGATACTATTATGATAATACTGTAATATGATTATTATTAATATTATATTAATATTATATACATCATACTATTTATATTTTCCTGAAGTATGTAAAAAAAATTGGCTGATTCTGTGTACGTGTGTGTGTGTACAAACTATATTTCCCAAAGTATTCGCTCACCTGCCTTCACATGCATATGAACTCGAGTAACATCCAATTCTTAATCCATAGGGTTTAAAATGATGTTAATCCACTTTTTTTTTTTACAGCTATAACAGCTTCAACTCTTCTGGAAAGGCTTAGGAGTGTGTTTAAGGGAAATTTTCAATCATTACTCCAGAAGCTTCCCATAAACACACTCCTACACTCCTAAACCTTGTGGAAAGCCTTCACATATATATACTGTATATATACAGTATATGTGTGTGTGTGTGTGTGTGTGTGTGTGTGTGTGTGTGAGTGTGGTAGGTTTCTTGCCTGCCATTCAGAAGGCCCGGATTCAATTCCTACCCAAGGCCCAAACCTCAGCCACTGGATGCAGTGCCAGACTCCTTAAGCCTGGATAAAATGGGAGGGTTGATACACATGACGTAAAACTTGGGCCAAGTTGTTTTGCGGATTCGATGGTCTGCTGTGGCGACCCCTTGATGAGAGCAGCAGAAAGATTAACAACATAGATATAAACAAAATAACTAAATGACCACTATGACCTATGACTTCATACTAGCACTCATTCCTGTTGGGGGAGTTATATTGCTGAGTACCCTAAACACAGACAGTCACACACTATGTCTAATTTGGAAATGCCTACAATTCTATGTGAGGAAACCCGAATACCCAAAGCAAACTCACCAAGCATGAGGAGAACTCACAGACCAGAGGCAAACTCCCAACCCTGCAGGTGTGAGGTGACCGTGCTCAAAATGCTCAGTGCCTTTTATATTCTCTGCTATTTCTAGTTCCCTATACAAATATGAGCAAATTTGTAATATTGATCCCTTGGACCTGCTTCACACAAGAGGTCAGATTTTCCTCATGCCTAATTTCTTCTGTTGAAGCATGTGTTCAGGCAACACTTGGATTGGAGTGGATTCGAAAAAATGTTTTGCAGAAACTTGTAGGGCCCATGCTAGCCCGAGTGCACACTGTCATTAAAGCCAACAGGGAAATACCAAATACCAACTCCAAATTTTTAGAAAAATTCAGATTATTTTTTTCTCCACTACTGTATTAATTGAGACAATAGTGCAAAAGAAACATATTCTCACTAGTGGGCTCAGTCTTTTGGATATATATATATATATATAGTTATATAGATATATAGTTATAGTATAAGGTACAGTACATGTTTCTGTGAAGATGCGTACTGTACACTGCATGCTGCTGGAATACAAATAATGCAACGGAGTACAACATGGACTAACATAACATGGTTTGTTTTGGATGGTGTGCTAATTTTCTAGCCCAAATTTTGAAAAAGGATTGGTGTTTTTATTTAGCTAGAAATAACTTTATAATTGTGTAACAGCCCAAAATGCGGGAAAGTTAACCCAACATTAAGAATTGAACTGAATCTTTAATATGGTCTTTAAAAAAATCCACACCTTAAGTTCAGCAATAGATTTCCATCAAATAATAGTGGCTAGTGTGTTTTTGTCACTCAACTAAAACCGTTCAAAGTTATAAATGATACTATATAAATATGAAAGTTTAAACAAAATAATAAAGTAACTGGGCACAAAAGGTTATATTTCTATACTGTCTTGATTGACACAGGGGAAATTAGAAGAAGTGTGCTGTTCCATAGGTCCCCAGTTTCTCATTTACATCCCAGTTTGGGTCAAGTTCACCCAAGTTCCTGCCCCAACCAGATAGACCCAGCAACTAAGTTATAAAAAATAACTCAATATTTATTTATTTATTAAATATTATTCACTTATGTTCCTCTACAGTTACATTAGTAAGTGAGTGTTAGAGAGTGTATGTGAACTTGTAACACTTTTAATTACACACACAGTTAGCAAGATGTTTTTTCGAGATGCTTTTCATGTATGACTGTTTACTATTTCCATTGTGTTTATTTTACCCACAGGAAAAGTGCTTGTGCATTGCATTATGGGAGTGAGTCGCTCAGCTACTTTAGTCCTGTCCTACTTAATGTTACGTCAGCGTCTCACTCTCTGCGCTGCCATCCAACACGTCATCCAGAGGAGACCAATTTACCCTAACAGGAACTTTCTGGGCCTCCTGCTTGAGCTTGACACACAACTGCAGAGAAAACGAATGATGTGTCCAATTCTCTGACATCACAGCACTGGCAAGAACTCTCCAATATGTATTGTGACAAGACTAATCTTTTTAACGTAGTTTTCAGTCCAAAAGTACGTATACAGTATGTGTATTTATATAAGGATATAGGTATAGTACTTGTTTTATACATATTTTAATCTGCATTTTTCATTATGTAAGCAAGTGTTCTTGCAATTAATAAGACGTTACAGATATATGTGGCTAGTTCACTATATGACAACACATAGCTGTGACCACTGAAGAAGTGCATCAGACATTATTCTTAGCGGCAGTTACATTTATAGCACAACAGATATAATGAAGTAATGACCAGTGCGTCCTTGTAATTCTTGGCTCGTGATCTTCTCGGCCACGTAATCTTCAAACCAATCAACAGTAATAAGAAATTCGGGAAAAAAGGGTCAAAAGGAGAGTGCTTTTGTCCTGGACTGAGTCTGTCCTGGGAACTTTTGGACATGGCAGGAATACACTCTATACAGGAAGCCAGGCCACTACAGAACACCAAGATTATTCGTAGAAACCGTAATCCAAGCTCACAATTAAACTCAGGACCCTGTCACCGTGAGCAGGAGACAACAGTAATCACTGTGCAACCATGCTGTCCTTATTCAAGACACGTAGGTTTTATTCAAGCATGTACAAAGGACTGTTAACTTATTAGAGACAGGCTAGTTGTGTACTGGAATTATCCTATTTATTTATTTATTTATTTATTTATTTGTTAGGGCTTGTTAAACAGTGATATTCACTCTTCTCTGCAAAGAGCCATTATGGTTTCAGGCTTCCATTCAAAATAAATAGTAACCTCAAAATGGTAATTTAACAATCAAGATCAAATGATTAGTTGGAATGTAAAAATTGACGGAGGCTTGCCATTGGTGGAGAAATCTGAAGATCCCTGTTGTAGAGGCTGCTTTATGAAATCAAGCACAAAAGAAAACCGAACCATCCATTATTGTTGTACTTTGTAATATAATTATGTATTTGATTTTAAATATTTTATTCTTTAAATGATGTGTTTAAAGATTAATTGATAACAGAAAAATGTCATCGGTTTTTATTCATTCAGATTATATTTTGTTATAACAGTTTTTTAGGCTGGGGAAAGTGCAGTTTTGAAAAATGTTTCTGAACCCATCAGTATTTTGAACTGAAATGTAATGTGTGGTGATAACTGGACGGATTCAATTTTGATTATCACTCATAGAGGAAAAGTCTAAAGACGTCATTGATTTGTGAAAATGATTTATGTAATAACACTAATAGGTTTTCTCCCCAAAGGAGTAAAATTGCTACTATTGTACGAACCAGGTGAATAAAGGTTGTTTACACAGTCTGAGACTGACATATCATTTGTAAAATAAAGCTGTTTTGTGTGGCGTATGATTCAGCTGTCTTTGTTGTTAGGATTAAGCCCCAGAGCTCTCAGATGCCTGTTTTCCTGACAGAGTAATATTTTGTTTCATAATGGGAGCACATTAATAGGCTATTATAGTCAACATCAAGGTGGAAGTAAGACTGTAATATATTTAACACAGACACTCACATCCTGTTGGATTCATGCTGTTTGTAAAATGATCCTTGCAAAAAAGAACAGCCTCAAACAGGGTCGATAATGAAATTAGTTCTTCCTGTTGGAGACACTGACTACATTCTGGAGTCCATCACCAGGCCTGCAGTAATCCTCAGGAGAAATATGTGTCCTAATGGGCTTTTATAATCTGCTCCCCTGAGGACTCTAATCCACAAGCGGATGATACAATATGAAGCAGAAATGAACACTCGGTTAAGTGGGATTTTCAGCACCATGAATTACTTACTGTGGAGTATTCCTGAGTTTAAATGCTGAAGAGGTATGGCTCGACGGTTTTGCTGCAATATAATACCCAATAATGTAGAAATCTGCATTGCAAAAAGAATGATTGATTCTTATTCAACCTTCCATTAAATATTTTTGTCTGAAGATGCTGTTTAGGTCCAGATGTGTGTTGCTGATTGCAGTTCGCTTTTCAATCAATCACCTAATCAATCAATTAATTAATTATTTAATTAATTAATTAGAACAAATACTTTATTGTTTATCCATCATGAAAAGAATATACTGTATAATGGCATGTCTGATAGCCTAAAGGTCATGACGTTCCTTAAATCCAGGGCACCATGGACCTTAAAATAGATAACAGTCTTGACCAGGGCACCTTGTGTTACTGTTAACCTGCAGCAGGGGGCGACGCTTCATTATAAACTAGATGTGAGTGGAATCCACTCTACAGTATAACCGAAGCAAATGAAGGCCTTGTGAGCAGCTGGTGATTATTATTTCCTCCATTAAACTACCAGGATCGGTTACTGTTTTCCGCCACAGTCTACACACCTTTGCTATTAGTTGCACTGTAGATTCTGTCAAGTCTATAACAGTGTTTAAGTAGCAGGTTTTATTATAACCTAATGACTTTAACAATTGTTAACCTTTTCAAACATGACCTTGAGAGGAAAATACCTGGTGAAAAAAATGCTGATGCGTTGAAATGTGTCGATTGAATCTTTGACTAAAATGTCATACAAGCAGTACTTAAAGAAAAAAAATCCACCCTGAATGAATTGTATAAAAATCCATATTGTGATTCAGTGGAAATGGTTTATTTTGTGATTAAAATGATCTGACATTTTTAATGTAAACAGATTTCATTAACGGTGGGAATTTATTAGTGCTTTAGTACTTGCTTTAGTATTTGAGTGTGTTTAACTTTATCACCTCATCATCTGCTCAGAAGGGAAAATGTTCCTACAGCTTCAACTTTCATTCTAATCATGCTCATCATACTGGAGCTAGGCTGAGGCTCTGCTGTTGAACTGACAGAGTGTCCATTACCTGTAGATAGGTTTTTCTCATCAATGTGATATTAAACATAACAAGAAAATTATGAAATAAGCCGTCCTGCTTTAAGCAGCTAACACTTCAATCCTTTTCCTGAATTAAAAAAAATATTGTATTAAAAGTCATAGTAAGTGAGATAACATCCCATAACAAAATTTTGTTGCTCAGAATGCGCTTTTTCTTGTCTCATGAGACTGAATTGAGCTGACTCATTACAAGCTCGACTTTGTCTTTTCTATTTCTCCTAAAGCTGACTTAGGAGAAACAAAGAGACATAACTGAGACACAACCCAAGACATACTTTTGAGACACATTTGAGAAGATTGAGAAAAAGGCTAAAATCTCATTCAAGTCTCAAAGACGGTTCATTTCTCCATATGTGAGTCGCACACAAGACAAATGTCAACTATTCCTGAGATATAAAGCTAATGAGCCCCATTTGAGACACCTTTGAGAAGATGCAGAAAACGCCTAAATCTCATTCAAGTCTCATAGACGGCTCATTTCTGTCTAGGAGACAAAGAAGAGATTAACATGTGATCTCATCTTGGAGTTTCTTTGCTATGCGATGTCAGATCAACACAACCAAGCATTCTCTCAGGTATGTAAAAAATCCAGTGGTAATAAACAAATTAGCCACAGTATTGCTAAGCAAGTTATTTTAGTGTTAACGCATTTCACGTGTTTCAAGGTAGACTATTCCTTTACGTGTGAAAACCAGCAGCAGTCAGAAGCAGCAGGTTTGTATGTTTGGCCCACTTCACACCATGCTTCTGCGGAGTGATAAAGTAATATTAAGCGGAATCAGACAACACAAGCCAAGAAGCCAGACGCACACCAGTCCTCAGATTCACATCTCGTTTGGGGAACATCCGACTACACTTCCTGATTAGTCGGCTGGCATTCGATGCATGCTGATAAATCATAGTAGAGGCTGAGAAGAAGCGACGTGAGGAGAAAACAGTAACTGCACAGAGGCTTCAGCTAAGTGTATCCCAGGCCAAGTTTTCTTTCCTGGACTGTCTGCAGGGGAGCAGAAGACACTGAGGAGACACTGATCATGGCATTAATCTCACTTGAGTACTGCTGGCAGTACACTTGCTGTACTATTTATCCTCTTTGTTTTTTTCTAACTTTCTTTTTTATTCTAGACAAAGCTAATATACAGTAGGTTGTTGCACATGCCTATATTAAAATATGGATCTATATTGAGACACAAAAAACATGAAACATATAGCTGTTAATTGTCATTGTTAGTCTTTTGGCTGCTCCCGTCGAGGGGTCACCACAGCGAACCATCTGACCCGCATACCACTTGGCACAGGTTTTACGCCGGATGCCCTTCCTGATGCAACCTTCCCGTTTTACATGGACTTGGGACTTCGAGTGGGAATTGAACCCGAGCCTTCGGTGAGAAACCTACCACTGAGCCGCCAACGCCCTCATGTAGCTATCAATACATTTTTATAATTTGTAACCTCTTTATTCTGTTTGAGGTCATGGATCCTGAGCCTATCCTGGGAACATTAGACATGAGGTAGAAATATACCCTGAATGGGATTCCAGTTTAACTCACGGTACCTTGCATACACATTTACATAATCTTTTACATCTAACAGCAATGTCAATTATCCAATTCCTCTCCTGGCAGAGAATAAACAGTTACCCACGCTCAGGATCAAACTAGTGACCCTGGAAATGTGAGACAATGCTACCTACATGCTGCGCCATGCAGACCCTTTAATTCTAATTCAATAAGAATTTGCTATTTTAATAAGCTGCTCTGCTGCCCTCTGCTGATAGAGAATCGATTTTCCAGAGGGTCAGGGAGCAATAATAAACATCAGTAGCAGCTATTAACATAAGTGACCCATAAATGCTTCCTATGGGTTTATGGATAACTGATTTGATATAAAGCGTATTTAGACAGAGTTGCTATACATTGCATACACTGGCTCAAATGTGAAATAAATGAAAAGGTAGAACAATGATCAAAGATGAGTGTTTTACATATTGTGTTACTATCAAAGCAGATCCTGAACAGAAACAGGCTGGTGTGGCATTCACACCCAGGCTGTTAATTCCCTTTTATTGACTTCATAAAGTTGTAATTACTGCAGACCTTCAAGCCTTCTGTACTGCCAGACAAAGCTGCTCGTGATAACAGCAGGTGAAAACACAGCTGTTAATGAGAACTATTCATCCCAACTGTTTGATTTTTGGGGAATTTGTGCAATAACAAAATGAAACATAAAAACATATACTAATGCATGACCGTAAACGTTACACACAAACATTTTTTAGCAAAGTGCAAGAGCGAACAGACATATTGGCATCAAGACAAGTTCTTCTGTACATATTTTGCACATACAGTATGCATATTCACAGGAATGCTCACACAGAGTTTTTACATGCAAACTCTAACATCACTGAAAACAGTTACTGAACCTAGAGAACGAGTGCTTACAAGGTTTCTAAAATCAAACCAGGCTGAGCGCTAAGAACTGCAAGGGGCTTTTGTTGCCAGGGAGGTTTATAATTATCCACCATTTAAAAAAGGAAGCAGCCTCCAGAGGCATATCTGCGGACTGGCTGTCGACGACGTCCCTGACCAAGGAGAAAAGAGCTGACGACCTGAGAGAGGAGAAAAGAGACCGAAGCTGAAAAATGTAAGTTCACTCAGGTTGAGAAATTTTCAGTTCCAGAAAACTTTTAAAGAGGCCAAGCTGTGTGAAACACATGCATTTTTGGCACTCACATTTTCCTCTCTGCACAAGCTGTAAACTGTATCCGAATACGATCACTGTTTGATGAATCTGGAGTGAGATGAGCTCCTGGAAAAAAAAAAAAAAGCTCTCGGTTTACTATGAAGCTGTTAAGAGCTGAGTGGCACCAAACACTCAACCTCTTAGTAACAGACATGTTTCTCAAGCCTTGGCCTCGGGTGAGCTTAACCAAGCTGAAACTGTTAGTTGAATGATGTTAGTAGGTAGACCGGGGGCCGAATAGGGGAATGTACTGTAACATGTCACGGTTCTTGGAAAATTACTTCTGCAGACAAAGTGCAGGAACACGAAAACTTTACGACAGAAAATTGAACAAACAACTCTTACACACATATTGAATGAATCTTTGCATCCTTTAATAATAAAACACCAACATATTAAAACCCCAAACGGAATCATAAATCAATGTATATTTTTGTACTAGGTTGTCTCTTAAGGAGCTCTCATCCTATGAAACACCATCCGTTGCTGAACTGCAGGACTTCCTGTTGGCTGACAGGCACCCCACTGGACATGTCAACCAAGTGTGGCCCAATGTGTACATTGGCAATGAGTATGTACCAGGCAGTAGGCCGACCATTCATAAGGCAAATTCGTGAAGCAACAGGCCAGGCGTACTGCTGAATACATGTGTGTTTAGTGTCACATAGGGCTGTGAGTCAGCTGCTTTACAGACATGTTTGCACAGACTTGTAGAAGATTAGCTCCCAGTTCACTCCTTCTTAAGATAAATGAACAGGTCCAAAGCATCAGTAATAAACCATCAAGTCAAGGAGGTATCCTAAAAGTAAATGTGGTGTTGCAGTGCACCCCTTTGATTCCCCTTTGATTGAAAGCACTGGAAAATGACTTTGTATTTTGCCTGCAGAGTTGCAGCCCGTGACAAGTCCACGCTGTACAGTATGGGGATCACCCACATAGTCAATGCAGCCAGTGGCCCCCCTCACGTAAACACTGGACCTCGCTTCTACAGAGACATGGCTGTAGATTATTATGGGGTGGAGGCTGATGATTCCACAGACTTCCTCATAAGCGTTTTCTTCTACCCGACAGCAAGATTTATACATGCCGCATTGTCCAATAAAGGCAAGTTTCCCAGAACTGCATGGAATAAATACCAGTTAATCCCTAGTGAACACAAAATGATTAAAAATTCATTTCCAAATCAGTTGTCACATCTTTTTCAGGCCAGAGATAAACAGTTTTATTTGCTCCTGACAAACTCTTTCATTTCAGGGAAAGTGTTTGTGCATTGCTTGATGGGAGTCAGCCGCTCGGCCACGCTCGTCTTGGCCTTTCTTATGATCTGTGAACAGCTGACCTTAAAGGAGGCAGCACGAGTCGTTCGGCAACACCGAGACATTTGCCCCAACCCTGGCTTTCTCAATCAGCTCCGTCACCTCGACATGAGCCTCGTGCGGGAAAGGAAGAGAAAGCTGGAGCTTACAAGCTGTAAATAAACGTTCCACATCTCCACAATGTGACAAAATCGATTGCAAAAGTATGAACCCCTTCAGGGTTCAGGCCCCCATGTTTTGGTGCATGGCAACAACTCTTTTATTCATTTATCAATATCCCTTTCATGACGGTAGCAAAGTGGGTATAGGAGGGACAATTGAAGCCTTTGCCCATAAATAGTTATTAACTTCCAAAGACTGCAGGGTTGCAAAATAAATGGCAGGTTTGTTTTAATTCCTTCCAGATGGCATGTGCTTTGAACTTGTTCCAAAAGGAGCCTATGAGCATGTGTTGTTGTTTTTTTTTAAACTCTTGTGAAATGAGATGGTTGCAGCCTGCTTTTTATTGTATGAAGGTGGAACAGGAGAAACATGTATGACTGGATGTCTTGAAGTCCTGGCCTCCTGCCGAGACTGCCTAATGGGTATCATATGCTCTAATATGTTTATAGGTTCCACACAAAACAATGTGATCTGATCCATTGATTCTAGGCATGTACTGTACTGTGTAAAAAAAAAATGATTGAATAAAATAGGTTATACTACACAGTCCAATCACCGTCTACTCACTATACAGTAGGAACACCTTCAGTTCAACTGTAAAAAAAAAAAGAAAAGAAAAGAAAGAAAATCTCTTATAATCATTCTTATCAAATTTCTACAAATGTGCATTAATACACACACA
>JAOVVA010000041.1:19408947-19423112 GCA_028565275.1 Leiocassis micropogon | reverse complement strand
TACTGTGTAAAAAAAAAATGATTGAATAAAATAGGTTATACTACACAGTCCAATCACCGTCTACTCACTATACAGTAAGAAAAGAAAAGAAAAGAAAGAAAATCTCTTATAATCATTCTTATCAAATTTCTACAAATGTGCATTAATACACACACAGACACACAGACTACTGCGGAAAGATAATTATATTGTAAACCCAGTCTAATCATATTTAGACGAACACACACTTGAGGTTTTTCAGATTCATAGTTAAGATATGTTCCTGAAGCTCCACACTCCAGACACAGCATGAGACAGCATTTCTAGCTGGATCGTGATGTCTGCTGTGGACAGAGCTGTCAGTCATGTTTGGCACAGTGAGGTTGAAGGAGACGACTTCATGAGTTATGGTCTATCACACAGCGTTTTAGTGTTCATCCAACCCTGTGCAAACAAACATATCTGAGCATCAGGACCGTCCAGGAAAACGCCACGGAACTCCTGCAGACATATTCATAGACAAATAAACACAGAGTTATTACAAGCTGAGAGGAGCAGGAAACTAGTTTGACATGACCATATGAAAATAAATATAGTAAATACAGTCAAGTCCAGAATCATGAAAATGAAAAACATATGCACTGAGTGGTCATTTGAGCTCAAACATGCAGAGATACTATATATTTTCACTTCAGTTTATTTATGAAGTGTAACAAGTAGTGCATTTTTTTTTTTTTTTTCAAATGTATTGGCAGTCCCACATTTAATATTTCATGCAGCTTCCCTAGTAGAGGAAAACAGAACTGATCTTCCTCATGCAGAACCTTTGCAAACTTTATAACAACCTGTGATGATGGTGTGGAATAGTTAATCGAAAAAAACAAACACACAAACAAATGGCAAATTCAGAAACTACAATTTTCCTCTCTTACTAGTAGGTTCATGGAAGACAATGAAGTTGGGAAAATGGAAATTCTTCAACTGGGAGCACAACAGGTATAATTCCAGGATTTCCAGTTTGTTCCTGAGCTCCGCTTACTGTCTGTGCAGAGTTTTGTGGGTTTCTTCAATCCTCCAAAATAGTATGTTGGATATACTAAATTGGCCCTAGGTGTGAAAGTGTACGTAAAGTGCCCTGCAATGGACTGGCATCCCATCCAGGGTGTATTCCAGCCTCTCAGTCAGCGTTCCAGGAATAGGCTGCGGATCCACGAGGACTCTAACTAGGATAAAGCTTTAGTGGGAGAATTGACATTCACTCACTCATACTCTATACCGCTTATCCTGCACAGAGTCTCTAGAGGCCTGAAGCCTATCCCAGGGGACTCAGTACACAAGGCTGGGTACGTCCCGGACAGGGTACACACACACTCACTCACACACCACAGGTCATTTAGAAATGCCAGATAATATGCATGTCTTTGGGCTGTGGATGGCAACCAGAGTACCTGGAGGAAACCCACCAGGAAATGGGCAGAACCACTTCACGCAAACACAGACCCAAAGGCAAGCCTCGAACCCTCGACCCTGCAGGTGCGGTGCCACAGGGCAATATACAGTCTGTAATATGTTCACAGATGATTCAGCTGAAGGGATCTTACACATCATGGTCCTTTAGGCAGGCTAATAGTTGGATCATTCAAAGCATTTCCACCCCTGAGGCCAAAGCTGTCATTGAACAAACTGGAAAGTCTGACATATGTGACTTTTAACATGAATGTAAATCTATCGTGATTAGACAACTGAGTAAGACGGTGTCATTGAGCAATAAGCTATTTTGGTCCAAGTCTAAGCGTACATGATCTCATTCTCAATATATTTTTCCTGTCATATACAGGCCAACTTGCTGTCATCTTTCCTCATGATATGTTAGTACCTCAGTCGTTACATCACTGTCAAAAAGAACAGAGCTTTCTGCCAAACCTTCTGGCAGAAGTTGAAAAAACTTAGGAGAACTAATTGAAAAACAATCATTAGAACTACTGACTGATAGTTCAATAGACTTGACGAATTAATTTTGAGCTTCATGGAAAACTTCGGATCACAACTCACAGTTGGTGTAAAGAATGACTCAACTCCTCTGTACACTGTGGGGGCTGCAGTGGCCGCAATACACATTCTGGAGAGCGGCTGGCTATTAATAACATCTCCTCTAGGCTGTTATCTCAGGTGCAGACTATGAATAACACCTTCCCATCTCATAGCGCGTACATTATCCCCACACATTCTCCACCACCCTCATGCTGGTTACATTTTATTTTAAAAAGCGCATAAAGCATTATGATGGAAGTGTGGTGGTAAACACTATTTGTCCATAATGGTATGATTTTAGATTTATGAAAATTAAGACAGATTTTAGCAACCAAAGCAGCACAGGTACATTATTTGGTGGTGGTGGGGGGGAAGAAATTTCAAGGTTGAAGGCGTAAGTGAACCTGACAAAACAATAAAAGGAATCCAACATGACCAATTTAATGACTCCCCTGTCAAGGTGAGTGATGGCAGTGAGCGAGGATGTGAGTGAGGAAAAAACACACACACACACACGCACATAGCACTGATGGCTCTGAACACTCTCTCTCCAGAGATGATTCATGTGTCCTTTTCACATATCTGGGAAGCGAAAAGCAATTACCATCCCATTTGCAGCAGCCAAGCTCGCATTACAGACACTCCGTTAAAGTCCGCAACAAAAAAAAAGGAAAAAAATGAAGAAGGAAAAAAAAGAAAGAAAAAAGCACATTTTTGGATTAAATTACAAACCCTACTCTGTTGAGATTTCCTATTTTTGTCAAATTGGACTCTTTTAGTCAGTGGGCCCCAGGAAGGACAGCTGCCTGTAGGAGGGCACAGGCGGTAGTGTGAGGAGGGAATAATTGGCTGGTGGAATTGAGCCCAGGCTGAGGCGTCTCCTGTGGGAGTGCAGACACACTCCCTGACCTTTTAGCAGATTTTCCATCTCCATGACTCCGATTTGATCTGTCATAAGCCAAAAACATGATCTGTCTCAATGGATTCGAAATACAAAGCCTTTCATATGTATACACTGTGTGAACTAAACATTAACACCTGCAATAGCATGTACAGATCTGTTTTCATAAGAGTTACAGGCGGAGGTGGTCAAAGGATTTTAATCAAGGTAAAGTGTAATTATTCAACCAAATAAATAGTATTCAAGTGCAGGTTAAAATCCATTATTCAAATTAAAGCAGAAAAATATACTGAAAAAAAACCCTTTTTTTTAATTGCCAGTAAATTAGAATAAAATATCTGACTCAGATCACATTATGATTTTAATTACCAATACCGAGTTAGATCCTCTTTTACCACACCAACCAAGGAATTAATAAAAACATTAACTAGAGCTAATTAATAACTTTTTCTATAGTAATCTAATGTCTAAAATGCTAGTGATAATCATTTCACAATCGCTCTCACTCACTCACCCATCTTCTATACCGCTTTATCCTGTATTCAGGATCGCGGGGGCCTGGAGCCTATCCCAGGAGGCTTAGGGCGCAAGGCGGGGTACACCCTGGACAGGGTGCCAATCCATCGCAGGGCTCACACATATACACTTACACGCTCATTCACACACTCCGGGCAATTTGGGAACCCCAATTAGCCTAATCTGCATGTGTTTAGACTGTGGGAGGAAACCGGAGTACCCAAAGGAAACCCACCAAGCACAAGGAGAACATGCAACCTCCATGCACACAGACCCAAGGTGGGAATCGAACCCAAGGTGGGAAGCTAGGAGTTAGCTATCAGAGTCAAAACAGCTTTGATAAAACGTTTCCATAAAATCCAGATTGCTGTGATGGTTATTACTGTAGGTCTCATTCTTACAGTCATATGTTAATGTTTAGATTAGTTACAAATATGAATCAACTCTCCTTAAATTGACACCTTACCAACGCATGATAATAGAGATGTTTATTTTTAAATACAGTAATTAAAAATCAAAAGTATTAGTTGAAAGAAAAATTCTAGTAAAGAAGAGATACTTAAAAACCATGCATGAGTTCAGTATTTTGTACTTTGTTTCTTCGCACCACTGCACAGTGACATTGTTTTATGTAGAATGTCAAACAATTATGTAAATTACCAAAGCATACTTTAACCTTATGCAATTGCCAGATGTGTCCCTGCGTGCAAGTCAGTCATGTCATTGTTATTCTCGTGCATAACTTTGTGAGCAGGATATTCAATGAGATGTACCTTACTTTCCTGTTAGAATCAGTGACTGGAGTGCTGACAATACTGATATCAGGTAGGTTTATACAGGTATAGGTAAGCTCAGAGAATGCTGTACAGTATAATGGGATCATAAGGATGAGAAATAAGGTGTATTTTTAAGGACAGTGATTGTGTCACATTCCGGTCCTCACATCCTGCATGACACTGACACAGTGGATTAACATTTCTTTATCTGCAGATGACGTTATCCAGTAAGTGTCTTACAAGCGAGACTACACACATTGCTTAAGCAGGGTTTCATTTCAAGCCCCAAATGTAGTTTGTTGGCAGTTCTAAGGTTTGAACTAACGACCTTCTGAGTTATTCATTGAGAACCTTATGTATTAGTCATGGTGAGGGTTTAAATGCTAGCAAACAGTATGTGGCTTATAATATCTTTATCCACCTGGATGGATCCTTTCTATTTTTAGTAATATTACATGTAATTCAAATGGACTTCAGATTCGTCAAGGATATACAAAATAATATTCTTACTATAGAACATTAAAGTTTTCAAAACATATTCACAAATATTGGATATTTTATACAAAAACATAATAATATACAGTATATGCTGCTGTAGAACTCATGAATTAATTGGATTAATCCTGGTGTAAGGGGTTTGCCTCAGAAGTCACAGTTATTCTGATAGAGATTGTGTGTATGCAATTAAAGTATTGCATTATCTTTATATAAATACAGCTGGACACCTGAGCTATGGGAACATGTCTAGAGAAGAATCAGTCAGGTTTTGGCTATAAAAAAAAAATAAAAAAAATCCCAAAACTTAAACAGTCTGTAGTGCACCGGTGAAACTGGGCAGACAGACAGGATTTGCCAAAGAGGCAGCTTCGTCCGTTTTAGTTTCTTGGTTGTAACATGACAAAATGTGGAAAAGTTCACGAGGGGAATAATTATGCAAGGCAGCGTAGTTAAAAATGAATTTATGCAAGTTTATGCAAAACCTGCAGCACCTGCTGTGTGGTCAGAGAGGTTTTTCATTAAAGAAACCAACAGAGACCTACCTGATTTGCACAGAGTGTGAGACACTAAACAGCCAACGAGCGTCTGAGCACCGGTGTGGTCTCAAAACAGGTGTATTACAAGCCACAAATCTGTGCAGTACATGGGGATGGCAGCCCTCGTGGCATAAAGAAGCCATTCGTAATGTTTAGTGCACTTTAATGCAGCCTGCACTCTCAGTCATTTCCAAATATAGACGCTTGTATTCGAGAGACTACTGATCGTCTACAAACGCTGCAGTCAGCACCAGCAAATTGTTTTCGACCTTCTGACATCCTCTAAAAATCCACGGCTATATTATCATGACATCATTCCTTAGTGAAAGAAATACAACAGAATGTTTTAAGTACTTCTTTTTTTTTTAATTTTTATAATTGCTCCAGGTTTTCTTGGGGTTTGATGTTGCACCTCCCTTGGTATGTGTGTGTGTCAAAATAGAAACAGAGCAACATGATTTGTGATAGAAATGGTGGAAAAAGTCAGTCACAGGCTCCAACAGCAGGAAAATAAAATGCACTCTAGCTCCTTGTACTCTTGAGTGCCAGAACTATTCTAGTTACTAGGGCAGAGGTCCTGTGTGTGCGTGTGCGCGCGCACACACACACACCGTCAACCCCTCCTGCATGCTGCTAAAAGCAAAAGCTCATAGATCAATGGCCTAAAAATATAATTTGGTGTCTGGTGTGTGTTATGGACTGACCAGACATGTGCAGCGTGTGCTCGGCATGAACATCAGACAGATCGTGTTGACGGTAAGCACTTAAATATGAATGTATATTGATTTACCATTTCCGGATTAAGAGAGGATCAAGTGTGGATTCATAACAGCAGTTAGTGTCAACTGTTATTGACTGTTACCAGAACTGTGTGTCTTGAAGTGAACTCTGGGAAAGTGCAAAATATAAATTTTACGTGACTGTTTGATCTACAGTAGAATGATTTCATGACTGCGGTACAATTTAGCTCTTGTAAGTCTTAGAAAGAAACTTTCTGAAAAATACATATTTATATCTCAGGATTGAAGTGAAACGTGTTGACGCTCTCAGCCGAAAATAACTCTTTTATACAAGGTTTCTAGGTGCATTTAGTCTAAAACGAGTAAGGGATTGATCTTTTTTAATCTAATATTGATCTAATATAATAACTAGCATCCATTCCAATGACTTATTCCTCTTCAGTTATCACTTCATCCCAATCAGGGCGTCATGGTGGATCCAGAGTCTATCCTGGGAACACTGGGTGTAAGACACACCCCCAGGATCAACGCCACACATTTTTCACATTGTCATAGTATCTACAGGAATGTGTAGCTTGGCCAGTCCAGCTCTTGGCATGATTTTCAGAGGTGAGATGAAATCAAAGAACCTTGAGGAAACCCATTGTGCGTTTTTTATTTTATTTTATTGGGCCTTTTTCAAGATTGATGGAGAATTCAAGAAAGACTTGGTTGAAACTCAACCTTTAATGATAATCATCAGTCAACTTATTGCGACACAGCCATCATGTAATGTAATGGTGCAACAAATACTGTTACTGCTTTCAACCCTGTGTTGACTCTCTAGGAACATTTTCTGTATAAGAAAAGAAAGACAACGACTAACTGATTGAACTGGTTTAAAATACTCAGTGGCTGCCAATGTAATAAATTAAACGTTATAAAGTATAAGAGCAGACAATAGCTGCGGTTACATGGACTCTAACAATGCATTAATAATCAGAATAATAGCCCAATCAGAATTTTTTAAAAAGCGCCACGTGAAGCCGTCAGCCAGCTTCTCAACGCAATACAGCTCGAGGCCATTCGCCGCACCCAAACCTCTGGCCACATGCCACTGCTGCAAGATGCAGATAAAATAAATTACAAGTTATTTGTTTTTACTAGCAGCACATTTATAACACTTTGATAAAGTTGTCAGAGGTCAATTATAACAGGGTTATAAATGTAAACCGACTCCCACTTTTACTTTAAGGGCTTTAAAACCATTTATTTTCCTGCCTTGTGGGTTTTATACAGAAGTCGTACTCCATAATCATGTTAATAAAAACGGACCTCCCAAATTGCGGTTAAAAATTACACACACACACACACACACACATCCGTATAAAGTTAACCCGTAATGATAAGGCAAGAAACTTACCTCAAGGAGCGTGACATATGGCTTACATAAATCCACCAGCAATGCTTTATAAAATATTTACGCAATGCTTATGCCTGTTAGGCCCAATGTAGGAACCTGTCACAGTGTGTTAAGCTCGAGACACTGCCACAGGGGGGTGGCACTGTGGTGCAGCGTAGGGGTCTGTGGTTCTATTCGGAGGCTCCCAGAAACACGCTGGATTGACTACAAATCAATTGTGTTCACATGATTATGAACATCCATCAGCTTGATGGCCTGCAAAGGACTAGCATCCCATCAAGGCCGCATTCCGACCTCACACTCAGCGATCACGGGATAGCATCCGGATCCAGCATGACGATGACAACGCAATTACCGATTATGAATAAATATTGCTACTTCATTATATACAGCGATGACTTTAATTCCTTTCAAAAAACAACCAATTTTAATATTTGAGCAACTGCCAAACATCTCGCAATTTCTCTCCAAAGGCAATAACTCAAGCTTCCGGCTGATGAGCACCGAGCTTTAAAGAGAAGATGAAGTCTAACACTTCAAAACAGAGCCAAATCAAGAATACACAAAAGCCAGCAGAGGATGACCCAGACAGTGAGTACATCACCCCCGAGCTGTTTGAGCTGCAGAAACTCTTCTGGCAAGGCACAGCAGCAGCTTACACCCACATCAACGAGGTCTGGCCCGGCGTCTACATCGGCGATGAGTAAGCAAGATGACTAAAAGAGCCGAGTCGTTTTATTATTTTCTGCTTAATGAAATTCTAAACACTTGGGACAGATCCTAAGACTTCTTCAGGAGAAACACTAGTGTTATTAATCTCAGTTTAATAGAGCGTGAATTATTTGATAAATGTTCATGAAGCCTGATTTTTCACTCATTCAAGCCTTATTAACAGTAGACATAGGGTAATCCTATTTATTTCACAGGAAGACAGCACTAGAGCGCTACAATTTGGAGAAGATTGGGATAACACACATCCTCAACGCAGCCGAGGGAAAATGGAACAATGTCGCAACAGGTCCAGATTACTACCACGGCATGGACATTTATTACTATGGAGTGGAGGCAGAAGACATTCCAACTTTCAACCTCGCACAGTTCTTCTACCCGGCAGCTCAATTTATTGACCAGGCACTCAGCAATCCAGAGAGTGAGTGAAGAGACAGACAAGCCATGATAAATATATTTAGATAAGAGCCTCTCTCTCTCTCTCTCTCTCTCTCTCACACACACACACTTTAACCAAGATGTCTTCTCAGGTTCTTGAAGAGAGTTGGTTAAAAGTATAAACATTACCTTTATTTCATATTACATTTATTAATTATGACTTTTTTAATAGTTTTAATATCCATTTAACTCCCTCAATGCATCAGATCATTTATATTTATGTATTTAACCTAGAGCATTTTAATCAAATTGCAAATCAGCAAAAACCTGAGGTGTCACTCAAACCATGAAACAACTGAACAGCGCCTCTAAAGTAATTTCATTTCTCGTTTCAGGTAAACTGCTAGTGCACTGCGTCATGGGACGAAGTCGATCAGCTACTTTATTTTTGGCTTATCTAATGATCTTCAAGAACATGACCGTCGTTGATGCGATTGATCATGTGAAAAAGCAACGCTGTATTTTACCCAACAGAGGTTTTCTAAAGCAACTCAGAGTGCTGGATGTTCAGCTACAAGAGCAAAGGCAGAAGCTGAGAACTGAAAATTCAGACAACATAGCCTTAAACTCATAGCCTAAACTTCTGGATTAATCATGTGGAAGATAAATTTATGCTGAATTGAATTAAATAGAGAACCTGGAAACGGGCTATTTTTTTTGCCAGCAGCATACCTCAGGAGTTTTTGCCTAATTACATACTTAAAATCAAAAAGCTCATTTAAAAAGTTTGAATTCAATTGGGACTCCTACGACTGCGCCGTCTTTGAGAAAAGACTGAAATGATGCAAGCATGAAGTAACAGCACACAGGAAACAAAACAGTCCAGAGTTGAGCTTAAGTCGGTCAGTGGCTCATAATTTATTTTTCTGCTAAAATGTACAGCATTTAAGTGACTGACTAAAAAGGTAACTCATAAATACAGGACTGTTGCTCCATTAATTAGTATAGTCGGGTTATCCCTCTTACATCAAACTGCCATTCTGTACAGGTACAAAGGCTACAAAATAAGCTATACAAACAGACACCAATACAATTTCTCTTTATACATGCCATCTGTTTTGTCTATTAACAAGGCTACTGTTCTACATTTCAGTAAAATATAAATCAGATGTTTTATAAAGATAAAAAAATTTACATCTGGAATGAAAATGCATGTTTAAAGGCATTTCATAAAAGACCAACTTTGGGAAAAAAACTGACAATTTTCTGAACTGCCCTGTGAAAGTTTTTTTTTTTTTTTTTCCTTTTTGCATTCCCTTTCATTGATTTAGAATTCTACATGTACAAATACTGACATTTACTTCTCTATTTTGTCTGAAATTGCTTTAGTTTGTATAAAAACAAAGCTGCCTCAGGTAAAGAAACTTGTTAAAAAGTAACAAATTATACACAATTAGCAATAGAACCTTCGAAGCGGGACACCCAAAAACATGACGATGTTTTAAAATCTTTTCAGTATTAGAAACAACAAAAATATAGTTTCATTTTTCCTTCCATAAGAGGGAAACCTAACCAAGGCCATACATTTAATATAAAATTGCTTGCTTTTAAGCACAACACTGTACAGTACTACTTTGATGCACTGTCACTAACAAAGACATTATAGCATGCTAAGTTTCACCTTACACTTAAAAAAATATATAAAAGTAGACTTACAATAATTTAAATAATATGAAGGCATGAGTACAGACTTGGAAAATAACCTTGCGATTGTTAAACAGGTACATTGAAAAGGCTTACAATGCAGGCACATTTAAAGGTTCCATGAAGCAAGTCCAAAAGAAAATAGAAGGGGGAGGGGGGGGATGTCAATGCAACCATAAACTGCAATGCAGTTTTAAGAGATTTACATTTAAACATTACGTTAAATTTTGATGATGTAAGGCTTCCCATAAATAGGGAAAAAGCTAAAGATTAGCCATTAAACACAACTTTTTTGCATTCTTACCAAGTGCTGGTTTTTTTAAGAAAAAAAAAATTCATAAAAAGCGAACAATAATATTGAAAATGAACCAAAAAACAAACAAACAAAAACAAAAAAAAACTACCTCAAGTCATCAAGCTGACTTTCATTTCCTAACCCTTTGCGGGACAGGGGTCATTAGCGATTATCGTCTCATATAAGGCCCGTTTAAGGGTTGTTTGGACATGCCAGTGTTCACGTAACCATGGTGACCCGCTGGACTGTACATCATATTGCCGTGGGGAGGAGCCTGCATGGGCTGCTGTGGGTAAGGCTGAGTACCCATCATGCCCATCTGCATAGAGTACTGCGGAGATTGGTTCATATATGTTGTGCTGCCATGGTAACTCCCATTCATCATGGGCTGGGTCACTCTGTACGTGTTCATTGCGTTCAGCGGCGCCATATTTACGTTCATCGAATTGACGTTGTAACCTGGAGCAGGCATGAGGTTAACACCCATGTTCATGCGAGGTGCCATGGCTAGTGTCCTGCTTGGAGCCTGCATGGTAACGGCCTGTGGACTCCTGCCGTACATCTGCTGCTGGTGGTGAGGAGTCAGCGGTGCCGATTTAGAGCGAATGGACACGGGATGATGGTGGTGATTCTTGGGTGCAATTTGTGTTTGCAGTCTTTGGGATGGGGGCAAGTTCATGTTAGGTGTGCCCATGTTGCGCTGCACCATCATAGGTGGAGGAGTCATGTTAGGGGGTGGAGTCATGGTGGCCTGTGTCTGAGGGCCTCCGCCTGCGACACTGTGTGGAGGCTGAGACAGAGGCACCAGTGTGGGGTTGTGAGGGCCGAGCTGTGAGGACAAAGACCCGTTGTTGTTGGTGTAAGACGTGATGGGATGTGATGCAGAGTGGCTAAAAGACAGAGGATGGTCCATGAGAGTATTGGTAAGTTGCTGGAGCTTGGCCAGGCTAAAAGTAGCTGAGGGCTGTGCATAGTGCCCGCCCCCATACTCACCCTGGCCCATCCTCTCGTACAGTCCCACATTGGTGGAGGGGTTGTTTGACTCGGGGAGGTCAGAGAGTTGCATGGGAGGAGGGAAGCTACCAGGCATAGAGCAGTGAGATAGGGGCTGCTGGTGGTGCTGATGCTGATGGTGTTGGTGCGGGTGGTGTTGGTGGTGATGGTTGTGATGATGGCCATGACTGTGTACGTGCCCGTGCCCAGGGCCGTGTCCATGCCCGTGTCCTGGCTGCCTCTCTGGTACACAGCCTTGTGGGGATTTGACGCTGCAGCCCTGTGGTGAGCTCATGCTGTTCAGCTGGAGCATGCTGCAGGCAGCAGTATTGTTCACCACAGGGCCGGCCATCTGCTGGGACACAGCACAGCTGCTCTGGCCATGGCTGCCACCAGAGGAAAGGTTGCCATAGGAACAGCTGCTCTGGGAAGAGGCACCAGCGCTGGCTGCTGTGCCACAAATGCTGCCACCTAGTGTGGAGTCATAGCTGCTGGGATTCTCATAGTTCTCCGTCGTGCTTTCGATGCTCCCAAGGTCACTGAAGCCGCTGTCCACTACCTGCTGTGAGTGGTCAGACACAGAAGGAACATCCATCATTGGGCTTGTTTCCATGTTATTATGTAAGGAGTGCACAGAGATTGCGCCTTGATCTGGGCTGATCTGAGTGTAACTGTTCTCCAGAATGGACACCGCTGGGCTGTTAACAGACCGCACCGATTGGCTCGGGTGTGAGTGTACAGAGGACAGTGGACTGCTGTGGTCTGACTGCTGGCAGTCATCGACTGGAGTCATTTGGGGACTCTGGTCAACATGCACATATCTCTGCAGACTGCGGCAGGCCTCCTGGGTCTCTACACAATCCTGGAAGTGCCTTTCTTGCTCAGCCTCTTGCGTTAGGGATTGAACCGCTTGGGCAGTTTCCATGTCAATCTCTGGACAAATACTGTGGTCTTCCTTTATTGCAGGTGTCAAAGGACCAGCATCTTTTTGGTCAACATTCTGAATGTTCTCCTCTTCCTCCTCATCGGATTCTGAGTCAGGCTGATGGTCCGAGTCCTCAGGGTTATCCTGTGTGTCGATGCCAACTAAACCGCTGTCCGAGACCAGCTCTCCAGAAGACTGCACAGGAGGACGCTCTTCCTTATCATCATCACTACAAGAGATTGGCTTGGGATCGGAGTTATCCAGAGGCTCTTTCTCCAGTAAGGGTGTAGGATCCTCCTTTCTCACCTCACCAGAATCTACATGGCCATCATCCTCATCATCTGCATCATGATCTTCCACATGAGACGGTTCTAGTTCTTCATCCTCTTCTTCCTCATCATCACGTTCATCAGGGGCCTGGGGCTCACTACATTTATGTTCCTCATCTGGTTCCTGACACCTTTGCTGTTCTGTACTTTCAGGGGACTGTTCATCACAGTTCACAGGACCTGATGTGGTTTCCTGGCTCACTGCCTCACAAGGAGAAACAGCCATAGAATCAGATTTATTTGTAGGCTCATCGTCCTTGTCTTCTTCACTGGGTTCCTGTGGCTCCATGATCAAGGGGTCCACCAAGTGCATCTCTGGCTTCACAGATTCTGGTTCGTTTAAAAACGCAGACTCTGAGCCTTCGGGAACAGAAACAGGACTGTCCACCTGCTCCTCCTCTGGTTCTTGCTCCACACTGACCATGGGCGTCTCAGGTGGTGTGTAGAGGTTGAGCTTAAATCCCATCTTTCGCTCTTTCTTTAGCCTCCATTTAGGAGGCCCTCGCTTAACTCCTTTGGGCCAGCCTTTTTTCCGCTTAACAGGCCGAGGATTGTCCTTTTTCACAGCATCTGGGTTGATGAGAGTTTATAAATTAAGAGTCAGAATATGCCCTGAGTAATATTTTAAAAAATGTGCAACTATTAAAAAACAAAAAAAAGTATGCAAAACAATTACCTTCAACTTGCTCTCCCTCCTGTTGATTAGAATGATTGTCATCTCGTCTTTCCTTCTTTCTTGGTCTACCAGGCCTGCGCACAATTCTTCTTAAGCTGCTCTCCTCCTCTTCCTCCTCACTTTCCTCCCGCCTGACGGAACGCCCTAGCTGTGGCGCAGGGCTCTCCACGTCAGAGTTTTCAAAAGGCTCATCCAGCACCTCCGTTCTTTCCGAGATGGTTTCTGTGGTGACGCTGCTGTTGATGCGCACTCTCCTTCTGCCCCTTTTTCTCCGCAGAAGGCCTGCTCTCTGTGAAAATACATAAATCCACAAAGATAGCCTTGTTTATTAAGACACCACTCAGACTTTACATTACTATGATTCAATCCTAAGTGAACTCTGAGATAGACAACCATTCATCTAGTATACTGTATCACTTAAACAGCAAAAAAATTGCAAAACTCTGTGTTTATATTTAGCTAGTGAGCAGTGTTTCCTAATTAAACAGTAGAGGCTTAGTCAATAAAAGCTTTAACTCTGTCAATGGAAGACTGCCTGGCATTTTGTACAGCTTTAGCTCTTTATGCTTTCAAGAACCACACAAATGAAAAGCAGCCCTTGGCTGAAAGAGAAGGAAGTAAAAAACAAAAGTAAAACGAGAGTTGCGGACAAATTTAGTCACTGCTCAGCAGGAGCGTGGGCGCGAGCTGTCAGAGTTCAAGTTTAAAAACAGCCCTTCCTAATCCACACTAACGTTAGCATTGCGTTGATTATTAT
>JAOVVA010000041.1:19396631-19408501 GCA_028565275.1 Leiocassis micropogon | reverse complement strand
ATATAATTTTTTTTTTCTCTTAGAAGTGCTGGACCTTGTTTTGGTTATTTATTCAATATGGACTGTCCTGTACATTTTGCAAAAACATTGCTCATTAACCTGTAGAGAGGTTACATACATCTTTACAGGGGAAAGCATATGACAAGTATTCATTATAACCTGCCTATTTTATAGGTGAAGGTTTTTCATTTTTATAATGTTTCCAATACAACATTTTAAGCTCATGTCTGAAGATTGTGTGTGCTCCTTATCATCCAATCAATCATCAATGTATTTGTGCATGTTATGGCCATAACGATGAGAGATTGTGGTAAGGAGATAAGCTTTTGGGTGGCTAAACATGCACAGAAAAGGCAACCAGCAAATAAAGAGAATAAACATGAAAGTAGCTTGTTCCCATAGAAAAAAAAAAAGCATGAATTTGCAAACACTAGTGACTAGGCAGTCTTTTGATGATGCATTGCCATTCATAGAACAAATGCAATGTGGTCAAGTGTTGTGATAGATATATCACAAAACACATTGGACTGTTCACACCTAGATTTTTGGAATACCATATCTGAACGCAGTCCATGGGAGAGGTCGGTATAAAGTACAAGTTAAAAAGACACGAGATATGACGAAGCTTGTTTGACATTTCAGTTCATTGGAGGTATTGAAATTTGTTTTTTCAAAGTGACCCCGGTGCACTCTCAACCAAAAAGAAGGTTTGGATGAGGAGGATGAGGAGGATGCAGTTAAGGATGATGCTAAACATAGGGAAATGTAACCACATTCTGAATGGCATGCCTCATGATCTAAATGCAAAGCTCCATCATTCAGACCACGGTATCTGAGCCACAGACCATTCAACTGGAAAGCTTTGGCAGCATGAAACCCCAAATGAGTGCAAGCAGGACCCAGTTGACCACATGTCCCTCACAACATATTCTTTACTGGTCTTGGCTGACTCTTAGGAGACATTCTGGGGTTTGCTAAGCCTACTGCAAATATCTCAACATTGCAAAAAAAAAAAAAAGGTTTGTGTGTTTTGTTTTAATGAGGACAAGTTTACTTGATTCACACACACTGATAAAATAATGTTTAATATTGGCCAAATACAACTAAACGGAAAATGAACTAATAAATGCCTAGAATAATTCCTAAATAAACTGACATGAATATTTCTCCTCCCCAGAGTGTCTATTCACACGTGATGCAATGGTGCCTAGTCAGTGGTGCAGCTGATGTAGGATCTAGCGAAGTGCATTGAGCTTGATGACCGACACGGATTCCCCACAGCTGAACGCTTACCTTTCGCTTGAGCCCTGTTGCAGACTGGGAAAGGACTGCATCATCATCACTGCTGCTATCCTCACTGACGTTCAAATCCTTCTCACTGGCGCTAGTCAGTATTTGCTCCGGGTTACGTCTGGCGTAGTTATTACTCTTGGTAAGAGGAGGTATTCTGCTGCCCATCATTCGGGCTCGCTTCTCAGCGGTTGAGTCACTGCATACCGCAAGATTTGCTTTCTAGAAACACAAGCAGGAGTGTACATGAACCAGTTTGCACTGACTGCAGTAATACAGAATAATAGTGCGTTTACGTAACAAAATTAGTCAGTGATCTAAAATTATTTATTTTTAACTGGAAAAATTATTTCATATAAAAAGAGTGGTGTCAATAATGAGCAGATCTGGGTCCCCAGGAAGTTCAGTAGTAGTCATTTCTGTCCTCTGAGAACTACAGCTGGAAACTTATTATAATGCAGAGCAGCACAGTGAGTGACCCAGAGTTATCAGAAAATGTATAATTGTGATATTACACAGCTATAGAACAATGCACGGCTGGCCTACACATCATGTAGCCATGATATGCAATTCTAGCAAGGTTAGTGCCTATATACTAAAGAACACTGGCAACCCAATCACACAGTAAAAGCTGACCACACTGGAAACAGGCAACAGTTCGTGGTTTGTCGTATGGGTTTGCCCAGATCTGGCTTGTTTTATCAGGTACATTTTATATTCTGGTTTAGCATGAGATGTAAACTATACTTTTTTGCCTGTTAAGCCAATTATGCCAAACCAGGCAATACATAAGCCTTTGTGAAAAACTACACTGTCAGCATGTAACACTATGCAACCAATACCACTGTGTTTAATATATATATATATTTTTTTTTAAAAAGGTGGTATCTACCTCTGCTCCTATCCTATGATGGCTCTCTGAGATTTTTCTGTAGACTGATTTAGCAGGAGTCCAGACCAGAAAGTCAGGGTCAACCTCATAAAGACGGGGTTTCTCTCGAAGCCTGGACATGTGCTTCTGGATGGTCTGATGCTTCCGAATGATTAAAAATCTACACCAGAGAACAAAACAGTGAAAAAAAACAACAAAAAAGTGCAGAGAAAACATTCTATACAGTCACAAAACATGAGTGGCGATAACTGCAATAATATGCACAGGCTTCAGTTCACTGTGTGAGCTTAAATGGCTGATTAAGCCTTTGGTTAACATGACTTGGATTTGGAGAAAAGCCTGTCAAAAACTGTGCGTGACTAAAACAACAAGTGAGTCAAACCTACCTGCCATCCTGCACATCAATCATGTTGAGCTGCTGGAGTGTGGTGGCAATGTCATGTGGACACATGCCTGTGGCTTTGCTTATTCCCCTGATGCTCACACTCTTATCCGGGTGATTGTGCAGGTACTCCAGTATGACACTTTTCCAATACGCCAAGTAGGACAGACGACCCAGATCTGATAGAGGCTTCTCCGGGGACCCAGCCTGGCCCTCCCTCCTGGAGAGTAAGTAACCTGAAAAAGAAATGGGAGGAGGGAGATCAGGGAATCTGACGCCAAGGATAGTTTGCGACTATAAACAAGACATGTTGCTTCTTCTGGAGGACATCTCATAGGAATAAAGAGATTGACATGTATTTTGCAAATCCTCATGTTTTATGAGCTCCAAATCCAGGGACACACAATTTGATGGATACTGGAAGGCGCAGGACACAATGCTGCCTTAAAGAGTGCTCCTCTGAATTAGCATTCGGTGACTTAGAGAGTTGTCCCCGAGTAAAGAACTGCTTTAAGCCATGATTAGATAGAGAGCTGCCCTCACATGGTGCTTTTACATCAGCAACTATCAACTTCATTATAGCAGCCATCTGGAAGGAGCTCTCAGAACAGAGGCACAGAGCATTCACACCTTATTGTTATCCTTGGAGACCATGGAACAAAATGTACATGGACATGGCACTGATGGATTAACAATAATCATGCTCGGAAATTTACATTTCCATCTTAGAAATCTAAACAACAACAACCCACACTGCTAATCAAATGTTTGATGGGAGAAGCATTTATAATCTTTCAAATATTCAAATTCTATATTCAAATACATGGTCTTTTGGCTGCATCTGTGCAGAGCAACACTGTTAGTGAATGACAATTCATGCAACACAGTAAATAATACAAATGGGGAAAATTTTTTTAAGTGATCTATGGTGATTCTTGTTTGACAATTCATGCATCACCACACTGATCCCAAAATATATATACACATTTTTATTTATGCATGTTTGCATTTGAGCCAGTGAAATATTGCCATTCTTCTATAATCCTACAGGTGGTGCACTTTGAACTAGTCACACATTGGCAGGTTCCACAGCATCCCCTGTAGTAGGGGCTAATTATTTTTAAGATAAGTTTGTTTAGAATTGTCACAAAAACTAAAACTTTAATTGGGATATTCATAAAACCGTAGTACTAACAGAATCGCAATCCAAATAAAATCAGCACCTAGGCATCACTAAGATCTCAAAATCTTATTTACCTGAAGAACAGCGAAATAAAAAGCAAAAAAATAACCTACTGAAATCAATGAGGAACCTCCCAAATCCTTGCCTTTGGTACTGGGGCATGATCATTATGCAAGAGACATTGTACTTCTGCTGGCACAGCTTTTCCTGAGGGAGGAAGAAATAGATAGTATATGTCACAGCACTGCCAACGCAGGCAATTCACTGCACCTGCCGCTGTCCTCGACTGAACAAAACTAAACATGTTCACGGAGAGAATGCCACCGATCTCAAATTCAGAAAAAAACATGGATGTACAACATATTGGTCAGGGCACAGCAAAAAAAAAAAGTGTTTGAGGGACAGGGCCTTTGCAGTGAAATCAGAGTCTTATTTAGGTCAATAACTATAGCCACATTTTCAATAATGAATAAAGCATGCATTCTAGTACCTTTGAGAAGTAACCTATAAGATGGCAACCTTTTTCATCATTCTGGGTTAAAACATAGAAAAGGAAAGGCTCCACATCGTAGTAGAGGGTCTTGTGATCAAGAAAAAGCTTCGCAAGCAGACAGAGGTTTTGGCAGAAAATTTTGCTTACATTTCCATCAACCTGAAAAAGAAAGAAGAGAGTAAATACATTAAATGTGACACCTGTACATGCTGGAGCCATTTTAAGCGATAACGAAGAGTCAGCCTTGCAATTTCCCTACAGTTTTCTTTAAAATGTACATCAAGTCATTTTAGTTGGATGCCTTTTGTTTGGTAAATTCTTCTCATAATTTGCTTTCTTTTTTCCAAATGTTTAGAATAAAAAAGTTAAACACTAACGTGTCAAATTCCAAATTATGTTGATTACAGACGCTGCAACCATCTATAGATTTCAGCCCATATTTAAAGACATTTTCACATGCTCAAAATGCACCTGGTTGATCAACAGTACATCTTAACCAGTATTAGTTAAATGCTGTCACATCAAAGTTACCATCCAAGCTCTTGAAAAATAGGGGAGCCTGATGGATCAATGCCCTTCAATTATGTATATAAAATTCTATGCAGAATTGCTAATGAAGATTTGATTAAATTAAGATGCACATTCCTAAGAGACTGCACACCGCATGCAGAAAGATGCTGAACTGACCTCAAAGACAGAAAGGTTATCTTTTCTGTAGATCTCATTAGCTGGAGGGTGAAACCAGCCACACTTCTTTGAATGTCTTTGCAGAATGTCCTGGCTTTTCATGTATTTTAGACAGAACTCACAGAGATACAGCTTCTGTAATCTGAGGAAACGTGGGAACCTACAGTTAAAGAATGCAGATTTTTTTTCTCTCTGTTGAATCGTCCATTTAACAAGAGAAAACATGACAATTACCTCAAGTATTCTGGAGGATAAGGTGAAGAGTACCATGTCTGTATTTCATATTTCCCAAATTCTATGAGTGACGGTCCGTGATCGCCACTGCTTATGAGTTCAGTCCTCTGTAGATGATGAAAAATTAACTAAACGAGTAATTAAGCCAGTAATTAACAATATTTTTATAACATGATTACACCAAGACTCTACTCACATTTGTGGTGAGCTCCTGGGTATGCTTAAACATCTTCATGTCCTCCTCAGTTACTTGGTCATTGGACAAAGGTAACCTCGTTTCATGAACTTCTCTTTTTAGGCATCTCAAGGAATTTAAAACTATAATAGTTTAAAAAAAAAAAAGAGCAAGATATTGAAAATAAAGAACAGTATGATGCTTTGCAAAACTGCCATGCAACATTAAACTCTTACTAATCTTTCAATGTACATACTTTAACTGGTTTTAACTATAAAAAGGCAATGTATTCAGCAAGGAATATCTACAGCAGGTTCTTGCATTTAAAGATTAAGACCATCCTGCTTACCACGATTTTGGTCAGACCATGTGCCGTGGTTTCGTCCATGTGGAAGGCTGCTCCTCCCGGGCATGGGGCCGCCCCTCTGTGGGGATGCCTTATACCTAAACCTGCCCAAGAGCCTGTGCTTCTTCAGGAAGGGGGCTCTCTTAAAGTGAAGTGCTGTCTTAAAGGGCCTTCCTCTTTTAGGTGGCCAGGCCGAGTCTGAGCAGGGCACAGATGATAGTTTGCTACTGAACCCTTCAATGGGCTTATTACCATGGATCTGCAAAGGCGATGTAGGTGCGGAGGAAGCGTCCCTGGTGCATTGGCCTCGTTTAGGTGGTGCATAGCTGGGCAGTCCCTTCTGCCGGGACTGTCCCTGAGTTGCGTAGATGTGAGACAGTCCATCGAATAGTCCTTTCAGCTGGCTGCTGCTTGCAAGACTACTGAGTGAGGGGCCGCTGGACTGGGACGAGGAGCTCTGCGGAGAATCGGACTGACTGGGATTCACCGATGTTGGACTGTGTCCTGATAAAGAGCAGGGTGTAGTGAGTGCACTACACAGGGCAGTTATCCTTTGGCTAGTGCCTGTCATGGCTGAGATGGAATGAGGCTCGCACAGGCGTTTGCGGTAAGTCCGTTTGTTAGGCCTATGTGGTTCAGAAGACGTGGAAGCTTCAGCACGCATGCGTCGGCCCAAGGGAGAGGGCGTGAAAAATCTTGAGAGGCCATCGATGAGACTTTTGGTTTTCTTGTTGTATGAAGGCAGCGTGGATGAAGAAGTGAGAGAAGCTGGGGTGGATGTAAGGGGAAGGCCGAGGCTGCTCAAGCGGGTCTGCATGTCTGCGCTGTAAGAGATGGTGCTGGATGTGGGTGAAGTGCAGGCTGAAATTTTATGACCTTGACCATGTTCCTCTCTTTCACACAGCTCAAGGGTTCGAGCAGCACTCCTTTCAGGCCTGTAAGACACAATACATACAGTAAAGAGACCTGGACAATTGAAAGGGCAGAAAATAAACACTGCTTAAAAACAACAGCACACACAAAAAAATTTAAACAGCTCATCCTACTGACACAACGGATCTCATTCATGATGCAATAACTAACATGTCGTCCGTCAGTATTCTTAAACTACTTGCAGCTTGGGACATATTTGACTATAAAATTAAGTCCACAGGCTGGCTTAGTAAAGATTTATGCTATAAACATTATGTTGAGTGCATTCTACTCCTGAACTTGACACGGACATTTACAGATGTGAGGGGAAAAAAAAAATCAAATCAAATCCACCACACTCAGCTATGCTTCAGAGACACATGGAGGTCCCTGGAGCCCATGATGATAACTATGGTTCTATATAGTACTACGGCTCCATGAGCCAATTCACACTGGGTGCTTTTAAGTTCAACTGTTTGCATACCCTCTGATTCTCAGAGCACACACATACACACATACCTGCTAAAAATAGAACAGAATAAAACACCCTTGGCTAAAAGTACACTGTTAACATTCTATAACTAAAGACGGTGTCCTAAGAGTGCTGGAGAAATAGATGTGCCTGAAATGGCTTTTATCTTCCAACAAAAAGGTCATGGATTAGCAAGATAGAAAACACAAGTCATAACCCTAAGCATCAAACTAAGAACATAAGAACGGCAAAGTGTGAGAAATATATTATCATACATTATTTGATGCGCGAGATTTTTCCTCGGCCTTCCTGGCTTTGCATATCGCCTCCTGATCTGGGCTGCTGTTTTGTGCAGCAGTCGTTTTTCCTCCTGCTCCTTTGGCCTGCATACTTGGCAGATCCACATTCCTAAGGGAAAACCAGAGGGGGGGGGGGGGGGGGGGGGGGGGGGACAGAGGCAGAAAAAGACAAAAGGAGAAAAATAAAGAGAACAGGCTTTTAGTTAAAGATCATAAAAATTACTGAAACAATTCTTGAAAAACATAATGCACTGCTGACCCAGGGATTAATTTCTTTTTCTATGAGGATGTTAATAAGTAGAACAATAAAAATATTTTTAAAATTCAGCCAACTTGTCATTAATATGAAACAGTTGGTCTGAATCGGCACAGGCAAAATTGTTGCCAGTTGAAAAGACTATGTGGGAATAAGAGAGGAAAAAGGCTTCGTCAAGAACAACATATTTCCATTGTATTTAGCCAGAAAGCTCTGTGTAAACTGGCAATTTTAAACAGCTTTACTGGTCGAATGTGAATGCAATAACTTAACAGGACACGCTGTGGGAGTGCAGATCTCTTAACATGGCAGCAATGATTGGTTGCATTTGAAGTTTTCAACTGAATGCAAAACAAACAATTTGGAGAAAAGCCTCTCGTACCTTTTGGCATTCTGGAGAGTGGTGGGTCACAACACTCCATGTGAAACCCCCGATCGCAGGAGTCACAGAACAGCATCTCATCCTACAGACAGACAATGAGAGAAACACTCAAGCTAAAACAAGTAGCAACTTATGGACATACAAAAAAATTTAAAATAATAATACTAACAACAACAACAACAACAACAACAACAACTATACATGTAAAACAAAGAACATGAACACTTACAGCATTTTTCCCCTGAACTTGGCAGGAACTGCATGTTTTACATTCGATACATTGCCATCGTAATGCCTTCACGTTTGCTGTCAAATCAGCTGAAAACTTCAGACAAGATGGATGGCCTTTGGGGTGAAAGACACAAGCACTTCAGCATACGTAGCCCACATTTAACATAGTCTTATTTCATTACAAATTAGACCTTTTTTTTTTTTTAGCAGAAGCCCTAACCAAAGTACTCAGTCAAGCATTTCAATAGATTTCAAGCCTCAAAAAAAGTCATATAACTTATGTCAAAATTGGTCTAACCATCCAAACCTGAAACAACACAGGACAGTCTGTGATAGACAATAACTTAACCTCAAGTATTTGCACATGAGTAAACAATGCAGAGTTGTGTGTGTGAAGACTTGGCAGGACTGGTGTGCAAATGCACAGTATTATCAAACATTTCTGACTAGGTAATTAAAGATAATTTGATCTTAACGAGGCAGAAACATTGTGCACACACAACGTAATGGCAATCAATCCATTACGCTCATGTAAAGGCATGTCTGCCTCGATCTCAAAGGACTGCAGGCCAGCTGTGTTTTACAGTGTGAACGTATTCTGTGTACTTTCATGAACACTCGGTGAAAACCTCCCATGCTGCTCAGTCAAACCCAGCCATAAAAATGTCACAAGGAGCATGAGCCCTCGAGGCTGTTCAAAAATAATTGTTCAATGCAAATTGCTACATGAAAGTTCGTTTATCAGCCAGCAACCTGGCAACTCTGATCGTGAGAAACGGCAAGCAACCCATGAATACACTGTGGAAAAACATCTGAGCTATCAAAAACCGTTTCCTTGATCCACCAGTAATGACAGTAAAAGACCACTTTTCAACAACTGCAATAGCAAAAAAAAAAAAAAAAAAAAAAACCATTAAGAAGAGAAGGTCTTACCACTACTCCCACAGTCTGCACATGACAGCAGTTCTTCTGGTGTCTTATCTCGATTAGACTCCTTTGTGCCCAAACAGAAGCTGCATATAGGTATCGGGTCGGCACGAGGCTAGAGACAAAAGAGAAACACGGTTAACATATTTATTCAGGGTTATTTTTCACATTTCAAAAAGCTTCAGGAAATTATGCACACTGTACACACACACACACACACACACACACACACACTTACACTTTCTTTTCTGGAAATGTGCATCTGATAAAACATAATGCCAAATGAGTTCTGGGAGATGCTGAAAATGTCAAATGGCCAGGCTGAAGAGTAATTTAAATTTTCATGTAAAGCAGAGGAACATTCACGCCTCATGTTAAGCAGTCAGAAATCGCCCAAATATTATATTCTGAAAATTGAACTGCATAGCATTTGAGCTGGACAAATGAACACCATGAATAATAGTATGGTGGAGTTTACACTGAAAAATAAGAGCTCTGCTAATATGAGACCTATATACAGATGGATTTTGAGCTAAAGATGTCAAAAACACCCAAGTGATGGAACTAACCAAACAGTCAAAAACAGCACCGCCGCATACTGTTCGGTAGAGAGGTTTTTTGGGGTGGCATTTAGGTTATGCAACATGATTCTTGTGTGTGCAAACACATTTAATCACCACTCTGACTCTAAAATATTTCATTATTATTATTATTATTATTATTATTTATTTGCATTTTAAGTGGTAAAATGTTGCAGTACCTCTATAATCCTACATGTGGTGCTCTGAATTATTCATACATTCACAGGCAGCACAGCATCCCCAAGTTTGTTTAGGAAAAAAAAAATTATAAAATGCAAAAAAAAAAAAGTGGATCTCCCTACAGAGTCACAATACAAGTCTGGGTATTGTGATTATATGGTATTGGCGGGCCACTGATGATTCCCAGGTCTACTCTTCACATTTAGCACACCTGTGTGCAATAACCTGCAGCATCAGCAACTTGGTAATGATTTCCACCGTCGTCTTGGCAATACCAATTGATGACTTGTCAAATCAGTTGGAACTTGCTTTTGTTCTAATAAATGTATTTGTAGTTAGAATACTATTACTATGTGATACAAGGCAACAGGTAACACTGTGCTTATAGCCCCGTGTGCATAATTTGTAGAGGAGAGAAAATCTAACTTCATTGCTAGCTTTTTAAAGTTACCCACCTCCAAGGCATTACAAAGCATTCACCTGGGTACAAAAACTAAACCACACCAGTCACATAGCCTCAAAGCTTTTCTTCCTACCAACCATATATCCATATATCCCAGCAACCCCAGCCTGAGGACTGATTGAGACAAACTGGGGAAGAGACCGAGAGAAAAGAAAAAGAAGGGGGGAAGAGAGAAAAAAAAAAAAAAAAAAAAAAAAAAAAAAAAAAACACCCCACACATCTCCTGAAACAGAGTGTCAGAAACTGAGAGCAAACATTTCGTTCCATTCTCTCCCAGAAGGCTTTTCAGCAAGAGGCAGGCTGATCCATCAGGGGACTATAAATGAGATACTGATCAGGCATCAGAATCACACACCACCAAGTCCATCTCTGGAGATCTAGGCAGCCTGAGCTTCCTGCTGAGCAGTATTTAGCCTATTAATATCAACTGTGTTCTAGTGAGAGATCTGTTGAGAGTAATGCAAGCCTAATTGTTTTATGCAACAGGCAACCAACCCCCTTAGAGATCTATTAATAAACCTGGCAGATCATCCATTTTCAGATGGGTTATGAATAACCAGGCTGGTTTTCATTCAAGTGACAGTTGAGTAGATGTAATCAATGCACCCTCAATGGGACAAGCCCTACTTCATACAAGTGAAGGGCATCAAGAGAAATTAATCTTTATGCATTGGTTAAAAAAAGAAAAGAAAAGAAAGAAAAACAAACATTAACAACTTACAGTTAACTACACAGAGATTTGGACTAGAAACAAGCAGTGTGGAGACACTATAAAAAGTCTTCTCTTTCCAACCTGCATCTTACACTAGAATTGTGCAAAGCGTATTGTGCACCATTTATGTGCAGAGATACTAAGTGGAAAATTAGTCTTCTTAAATAACTAACCAACCACTTTTCCTTATACAAAGCCCAGCACCAGCCTCAAATATAGAGGTGAAGAGACAAAAATGCTAAAGAGAGAAACTAGCAAATTAAGATGGCCAATCTTGGTCTAAAATGATAAATAGCTAGAAAGGGATGAAACGCATGAAAATCATTTTTGTCTTTCAGCTGTTCCCTTTCAGGGGTCGCGCCACAGCAAATCTGCCTCCATCTAACCCTACCCTCTGTATCCTCTTCTCTCACACCAACTAACTTCATAATAAACTACACAAAAATATATACAAATGGTCTAATCAGCCATCAAGGGCAATATGAACAAAAATACAAAACTTGTTTTATTGAAAGAATTGTATAAATTAGAGGGGCAGGAGGGCAATTCTGTGATGTGGCAATTCATGAAAATGGTGATATTCGTCTATAACACTACAGGTGTAATTCTACACTGTTCACATATCGGCAGGAAGTACTTTTGTGAAGTTTGTTTAGAATTGTAACGAAATCTGAGGGGGGAAAAAAATTATTATTATTTTATTGAAAGAATTGTATAAATTAGAGGGGCAGGAGGGCAATTCTGTGATGTGGCAATTCATGAAAATGGTGATA
>JAOVVA010000041.1:19349064-19391219 GCA_028565275.1 Leiocassis micropogon | reverse complement strand
TTTTATTTATTTATTTATTTATTTTTTAAGTAAAATTAACATACACCAATCACCAAATGTGGGTAGATTTTCCTTCTGGCAAGTAAATCCTCATGGTGGGTAAAACGCTTGTACCAAAATAGTCCTGTAATTAAGTTTTTTTTTTTTTTTTTTGTTTTCTTCCACAAGTCTTTTTGTAAAGCTACAGCTTCTTTTTTCTCCTCTTCTTACACTGTCTGCAAGCTTCGAAGTGTGGGCCGAGACACAAACATATACAGACACAAAAACACGCACCAGTCACCATGCCACTTCTATTTGCTCTATGGGGGATTCACCTGGTTGCAACTTGTCTTGGCTTGCGTTAACCTTATAGCACGTACAGTACGTGGTGGTATTTATTATATACGTTCAGCATGAAAGCGCACTGCCAGGGAAGAAAAGGAGAACAAGGCAGTGGAGATACGTAAACAGTTTTGTGAGAAATGGTGGTTTAGAGATGACTGTTTCAGGAGACTACAGTACGATGCTGAGGTTGTGGTGATGAGTTGTCCTGTATGCCGCCAGTATGGCAAAGACAAAAACAGAAACTCATTTGGCAACGGAAATAAAACTATGAAACCTCAGAGTATTCGTGACCATGAATGCAGCAAGTGCCACACTGCCTGCGTGTCTGCGTCCTGGGCTCAGTCTCGCGCATCTCCACTCGACACCCTCTGTGCGGCATTAAGTGACCAACAAAAATCATTTTGCTTTGACTTCCTCTTTCAGGAGGCATTCAGCATAATCCCTCATTATATCAATAAAATGTGCTGAAAGAAATGTGCATGCAACAAAAACATTCATTTTGGCAAGTTAAAAAATAAATAATTTTTTTTTTTTAATGCTTGGCCGGTGGGTTGCCCTCATCTACCCGCCAACTTCTCCGCTATGTCAAAAAGTTTTTGACTATATTTTGGACCCTGCTTATAGCACACGAGCAGCAAAAGCTTCTGCTAAAAGCTACATTACACTCAACAAACATGTTTTATATATGCATGCGCACACACACACAACATATACAATTATATATTTGTCGGTAACGAATTGTACTGAGGCAGGTCAGCGTTCCTGCCTCCCCAACGCGCGCGCACAGTCCTGAAACTCAAACATCTGCAAGACATGTGTACAATTCTTAGCCGCCTGGCTCTCTGATGATGTTTTCTTAACTCTCAAATCTGCTTTCACAGGATGTTTTGTGGTTAGTTGAGATGCACCAACAAAAAGTTATATTCTTAAAATGCCACAGTCAGTTTGTGCACCATCATTTAACCCTAGTTTCTATCGTCGTTTAGCGAAACTACATAAGCAATTCGAACCTTACATCAGGCATCATATTTTACCAGCAATCTTGTATCCATACGACAATCAAAAACCAAAGAGCCATTTTGGCGGAAGGTGCATCATTGGTTTTTACATTGGTCTTTACATTGGTCTATTATTAAACCCTGGCTTTTATAAATGACACTTCAAAGAGGAGGAAGATTTCACAGCTGCACTGAAGAGAGAATTAAAGTAGAGCTCTAAACAATGAATACCGAAGTCTAATAACTAATGACACACACACACACTGCTGATCATTCTTATTCAGTGCAAAGTTCAGAAAAAGACCAAGAGGAGGAGCACAGTGAAGGAGCATACTGATTAAATAGTAGCACTGCATACTGCAGCTTCATTAGACACTGATGTGAGCCAGTGATCTGGTGGAAAACAAAAATGTGAAATTATGTAATTATGTATGTATATTCTCTGAGATGTACAGCAAGGTTCTCATGGGAACCTTTTATCCCTTTTAAAAACACCAATTGAGGAAATATTTAAACTCAAGTAACTATTTTATTTATCCTCCTCGCCCACAGAAATGAAAAAATCAAGCTGCAGGCAGAAAAGTGCACAAAAATACTGAATCCGTTTTTCAATGTTTTCTCTCACATCATGTTCTTGTCTATAGAAACTCTGCTCATGCTCGGTTAGACATTTTTTAAGCGACGTCAGACCACTTCTAACTGAACTCTGCTCAATTAGTAAAGAGCCACACAGCTCATGATGCTCTTCACCAGGAGCTAAACCAGTTTCTCTGCCATAAGAATCAAGACTGTGTCCTACATGTTCGTTTAGAGTTTTCCCCACTAACTGCTTACATCAGATCAAATGGTAAATTATTCGAGATGAATCTTTGACTAAATTAGTCCTCACTGTCCATTTGTCCAGGAATTTCATGAAAAACCAAAGATGTAATACATTCTTACACACCCTGCAAACTTAAACCTCCGGGTCTAGGCTGATTCCCAGTCCCGTCCTGATACGGAATTCCTCTTGGTAACCATGACAATCATTGTAGCAGCATTTGTTGCTTAGTTTTGTGAAAGACCAAAAGCAAGATGGCAGTTTCCTAAAAGACAAGTCATATCCTCATACTGAGTAATGTCTGACCGTCTCAGGCAACACTGGGGACTTTCATGGTACGGCGTATGCCAGTGGATCTGAACACATCGAATCCATCTCTTTAAACATCTAACAGATCAAAACTTCCGGGAGAGCAACACACAAGCAACGTCCCGAGCATGAGTGAAAAAACTAAACAGGCTCGTTTAAACACTTTTTTAATGCCATTTCAACAGTTGAGCCCATTTCAATAGCAGGTTGTTCTGCCTTGTTGGTTAAATGTTTTAAAAGTAAACATTTACAAGCTCAGTCATGTTAAGCAACACGTTAAAGCACAAGTAAAGACAACTTTCTATGCTGGCCATTAAGAGCAGTCTAAAGGATGATGGGTAGGGGGGAATGAATGTGTTGGGGCAAGCTCTTAAACAGTCCTTTAGTTTTTCAGTACATTCATACGAATGTGTTTCACTGATATTTGCTACCTGTTCTTAAAAAGTCTGAGAAGAATTTGGATTTAGGGGTGCAAATGAAAGCTCTTTTTGGAGAAAGTAAGTTTTAGGTTACTCCATCCTCAAATTTCAGAGAAAAAAAAGGTTTCACTTTTTATGCAGAAGGAAGTTGGTCTTCTAAAAGGCTTTATTTAAAAAATAAAAAATAAAGTCTTGGCTAAATACACTAGATTATGCATTAGTCACTGAACTGGGTGAACAGGTCACTTGTTAAATAATCCCTGGAAAAATACAGTAAAAAATCTATAACTAGCATAAGACTAAACGATTGGACATGTTACTACTACTACTACTACTACTACTACAACACTATGGACTAGGCGAAAATAATGAAACGTAAAGGCAATTTGAAAATCTTAATCCTTTATTGCAAACGTTAAACATATCATAACTGAGGAAATTGGATGGAGAATTTTGCCACATCCTGAAACAAATGCTGAAAATTAAGATGTTTTGAACTCTTGGATGTTTATCAAAATAAATTGATTAACAAAGCTTCAAACAGACTACAGAAAACCTGTAGATCATATGATTATATACAGACATAATGCATTACGTTAGGGTCACCTGGCCCTACTGATGAAAGGGCAGAGAAGGGGAGCTTTTGGTGATTAACTGCTCATTAAGAGAGGTATTTGACAAACAAGGTGTTACGCCTTGCAAAGACAAATCTGAAATCATCACTCAAGTTATGATCAACAAAGCTTCTAGAAGAAAACGAACTTGCTGTCCTACATAAAACTCTGTTGTTTTTCCTGATCTTAATTTAAATTCCGAGATTATAGAACAGATAGAAGACTGGGACTATGCCCAGATGATGGTCTGGCACCATCACAGCTATATTACCAACAATAAATGGTATCGACCGTATGAAGCATGGGAATGTCTCATGGCTGACTGTGAGAGAGGAATGTAGAGCAGATACGCTCCCTTCCTCCTGACCCGGGTCTTGTCCCATTACATTTTCCAACAGCTCCATTAGCTCATCCAAGCCTCAACAGCACAAGAATTAACAAGGTCTGGAGGCCTATTAGATTACCATTACTTGATCCAGGTTACGCTGCCTGAGGATAAAGCGCACTATTGTATTAGACGCTCAAGCAAGTGTAGCGACATTAACACTGATTCCACACATCATGAGACTGGGGATAGGTTTCGCTACAGCACATTATAGCTTATTTACATTAGGATGGTTTTAAAAAAAAAAATTTAAAAAAATTTAAAAAAAACAGCACAGAAGTGACACAGAAAATAAATAGCTGCAGTCTCTCAGAAGTTTCTTGTAATTAAAACTAAACGACTGTAACCCAAAGTCTAACGAGAAAAAAAATTATTATAGTGAACATACTTTGTACAATGTAACTAATGTAAGTTCTCAGTCACCCACCATCACAGGGGAAAGATGTTGCTGTACTTTATCAGAAATCATGACTGACTAACAAAATAAATATTCCAAGACATTACCCTGGAGTAAAAGATAAAAATCAGTTCACGCCAAACATGTTTAATCTCGAGGTCTCAGAGAAGCAGGTGAAGCAGTCACTATACACATCTTTCAAAAGAGCCTTCATGAGTGAAGATATTAGCAAATTTGTAGAGGAGGCTGCAAATTTGCAAGTGTACACACTTGGAGACCAGAATAATCTGTGCATTATCAACATGACCATGTAAACAAAGAATGCACAAGCCTCTATCTGATGGGTAGCACAGAAATTGCAAACTACTTCATTTTTTTCTTTTTAATTCTCTCTCTCACACACACACACACACACACACACACACACACACCAAGGTTCATTTTTAATAGTTTCTTTTAACAAACACAGTTAGCTCAACTTGGGACGAGACGGACAGGAAGTATATTGCCGTCTTGAACAAAATGCTATTTATATTATGGTATATTACATACATATAAAAAACAATGCTTAGTAAGAAAAGCCAAGTAACACATCTGTAGTTTGTAAGAAAGGAAAAGGAAAGAAAACATGCTACTGAAAATATATACGGTTGATGGTTTATTCCATCAAACTTACGCCAGTGAACTATAGGAAATAAAAAAAATAAAAATAATTTGAGTTCAACTATACAGACTTATAGCAATGTCAAATCGTCCGGTTTATTCATTAATTTTGTCGTTTATGCTAAAATAAAAAAAATAAAAAAAAATTTCACTGAAACGTATAATGGACAGTGTGAAGATCAAAGATTACAGGGGAAAAAAAAAAACAAACAAAAAAAAACCTCTTAGCAAAAAGATGACACTGCTAATAACTGTGCCAGGTACAATTCAAAACCATTTAAGCACTTTTCCATTTGACTGTGTGGCGGAGTTTGAGAAGTCACCCATAAACCTCAAAGCTGTCATTATTTCCATCACAAAGCAATCTGTACTAATACTATACTAAGAGAAGCATAGCTAGCATAGGGTTTGTAACATGACACACATACATTTTTTATTTATGTACATCCAGGTTTTGCTTCAAAGTCCAACGTGTCTCCTACTTTTATGGGCAGAATTACGTAAAAAGTAACACACCTGGTCAGAATAATAGTCCAGAGTTGTTCACTGAAAAGGGGGAAAAGCCAATCTCTCTCGGTCCTCCCTTTCTCGGGGTCACCACATCAGATCATTTGATCTGCAAGAAACACACAACCCACCCACTTCTCCAGGCTTGGAAATGGCACTGGGGATGCAGCACAAGGGCAATGCATCCAGTAATTGTCTGATCACCAACCCAGTAATATCTCGATATAAAAGGAAAGTGCTGATAAACTATTCCTGATTAACTCCCTTTTGTGATATTACACACCCTCATCCAAAACAGCGCCATGAGCAAACACACTCAAACCCGCTTATCTGTCACTGACAGATTTCAGTTTTATTGTATGCATGCGTTTAATAGGTCCATGTAAAATATGAAATTGTGTAAAACGAAACGCATCTGAAAAATTACTTCTGTTCGACGGAAATAAAACAATATGTCTAGTGACTGAATTTCAAATTATATTCATCCAATTAAACAGTGTGGACAGTGGAAAGCACAACTACGCAGTGCTGGCAGCATGTGAAACAAAACTGTCTTCACGTGTTGTTGCTTTGCATACTTATGCTTCTTTGTGAAAGAAACACATGCTTTTGAGAGATTAAATAATTATGTAAGGACAGTCAGCTAAATACAAAAATGATAATGGGTTACTACACGAAGAAAAATAAACAGCTGATGCAATAGGCTGTATTGGGAATCGAGAATTATCTTTCGTCAGGTCTAGACCCCCAGTCTGCTCACGCTTGCCAGAAATCTGATTACTTGATGCGTAAGCCTCAATAATGCATTGTGTAACAAGTAGAGCTATTATGGTAGCCACAGCTGCAAATCAGTGGCCCAGCACTCTACAAAAACACTTCCCCCAAACTGATATAATCAGCTTTACTTTAACAGACCTTCATTCAATTACTGTGTTTCATGCAAGAGTTTTAAGAATGTCTAAAAGGAAACCAGCCAAGAGATCTAATATACCTTCATCACTACAAAATCTGATCCTGCCAGCAAATGGCACAAAAGAGGCCAGGTTTGGCCCCTCTCCTTTCTCAAATTTTAACCCCTAGCAGCATATGATAAAGAGGCCTAGAGCAGCTGCACACTGACCAGTCCCCAAGCACACAATTAACAACAAAAGAGCCCTTTTAACGCATTGAGCTAATCAGTGGCCGGTCCACCACTGTCGGCTCCCTAAACCATCTGCGAGATGGCAGACCTTCTCCCTGATTGTGAAAAAAAAGAAGGACTGGCACTATGCTATCATGTCCTAGTGTCAATGAAAAACACATCGCTTAGCAACAGTCAAGCCCCCGCGCCTGGAAACCAAAAGCGTTTGCTTTCAATGAACAACTCAACAAGGAGCAGACGAGGGAATGTGCTCCAAGATTTGATTACCAAATGGCCTCCCATTGTTAGTAACCCATGGCAAAAAAAAAAAAAAAAAAAAAGAGCACTAAGAGCCAGGGCCAGGCTAAACACGACTTAAATGACCAGCAAGATCAGAACAGCTTTAAATAACAATCCCTTGACGTGCTGACCAGTTTAATATCTAGTTTAATCTAGAAAAAAATTAATGTCTTGACCACAGCTGGATAAAGCCTTTCAACATATTAATGCCAATGGTAGGCTGGTAAAGCTTTTCCTGACTAAAAGTTGAAACCTGCGTACAATTAACCACAGAAAACTGAAATGATCACTTTGGCAATATGAAATAAAGGAAAAGCAAAAGCCTAATAATTACAGCCCAGTAAAATTACTACTTTTTTAATCCTCAATAAAACAGCAGGCAAGCAAGACATGCACTGCTTTGCCTGGCCACAGAAAATGTATTATGATTCTGGAAGCTTAGGTCCTTTAAACCAAAGCTCAGAGTACAGGATAACTAAATACTGACCCCATACTGAGAGCCCCATAGTTATCAAAACAAATTATCTGAGTAATTTCTTAATGAACATCAGGCCTTTCATATAGAAAATATGGATTGGCTCAGAATATGTAAAATCAGAGACGTTCCAGATGCATATCTGATCCTTATTTCCATAGATCTTAAAGTGCTCTTACACCTTAGTTCTTAACTATGCTCTGGTGCAAATCAGATTTTTTTTTTTTTCCTCTTCAGTTCAGATTCTTTTTTTCACACATGAGAAAAAAAAAAAGAAAAAAAACCCAAATGTAACAATTCAAACCAAGTGAGGACATCCTCTCTACTTATTGGTCTGAGGTGTCTGACAAATAAACAAAAAAAGAAATAAAGGAAGAAGATCCTGTGTTGTGGACTGCTGCATGTTTGTCAAGTTTCACAATGGAGGTGAACCTATGCGAGTTGATCGTCACACACTGGTGTGTGTAATTGTAATTACAGGCCCAGCCCCTCCTCACGACTCCACTGTTGTCTGTGATTCATCCTGTCGCATGGATTGGGTGTACAAACAAAAGAAATTAAAATCCATCAATAATTCAATGCTCTCAAATCATCTCATTTAAAGCTTTGGGGAACGTTTTGGTATGCTCTGCAGATGATTCAGAACAAGAGCACCCTTTTTTGTGGTCTTGGTGCGGGTGTTTTGGTCTGCACCCAAGCACGATTACTGTGTTCACACCAGACAAAATGAACTGCATTAAGAAGGAGGGGGGGGGGGGAAACTAGACTTTTAAATTTAAACCCAGTAAAGCCTATAGGTGTGAAAGCGCTCTTAGAAACTATAAATGAACACACATTTTGATATTGACTAGACCAAGAACTCACACGCGCACACACGCACACACACACAATATTACACTTTGTTTTAGGCATAAGCCACGTTTGGGGATCTATAAGCACACAGACATGTAACCGTGTCCATAACGTTCATGTTCCCGGTCAACTACTGAAAGTTTGTTACATTTAAAGTTACTGTTAGGCTACTACGGCACCAAGAATATGGAGGATTTAAAGGTTTTTACTACACCGACAATCAAACATAACCATCACTCAAAACAGTGGTGTTCATTTCAAGCGTCTGTTCGACTGTGTAACAAAACACTTAGTACAAGCTTATTTAAGTGTGTTAAAGAACAAAAAAAAAAAAAAAGACAGACACTCACACTGATACTCAGGAGCCACTTGGCACATATAATACTCCAATGCTCATCAAAGATGAAAGATTTCATGAACTACTAAACTCACCACAACATGCTTCTTTAGAGGCAAAAATGCTTTGCACAACAAAACAGGCAACTTCATAGCCAATATGCATACCTGATCTCTCTCGTGTGGTAGAAGCGTTACAGGTGGAAGGTCCAGTGCCAATCCGATGCTGCTCCTGAAGCCGGTCTTTATGCCTACACTGCCATTTCTCATTCTGTAAAGTGGCCCATCCTTTAGCAGCCTCCCGTTATTCACGGCACGCTTAGCAGCCAGCCTCAGCCTCTGCTGAAACCTGGGGTTAGCCACCACATTCGCTAGGTCGTCCTGGCTCCTTAGGAAGCGTTCGATGTTCCTCAGAGATGACCCAGCAGGCACACCCAGGCCCTCAATAGCCCTCCTGAGGACCTTATTCCAATCCAGATGTCGCAGATCTCCTGCAGGTACCACAGATCCTGTCGGCGAGGAAACCGGGCACCCGACCCTAATTGCTGCAATCCTCCCTGGGTTATCCGGGTCTTTGTATGACGCGCAGCCTTTGCTAGTGACCTTAAGGATGGATCCATCCTTTACAGCTAGCTCCAACTGCAGCAGTACAGTACTCTTGTCTAGTCCGTGCAAAGTTGATACAGCGTGGCAGATTCGCTCCTCCGAAGGCCGCTGCTTCTGCCTTTTGATCTTCTGAATAGCCTCAAGAATCCACTCTGTGTACAGGGGATTGGCCAGTTTCACCATGGTGAAATTATTTGGTGTATTAAGGCATAATCCATGAATACATTCCTTCTTTTTATGAGCAAACAATATGCATCCACAAGCAAAAGTCAGCCATCAATACACCATGGTGTGCAAGATCACGGACAGAACTCCTTATGCCAGACTGTGTCTACATTTCCTCGAAATTTCCAAAAGAGAACTTAGTAAATCCAGGCAAATTATTTCCTTGCAAAATCCTTGCAAACTTCACGCGAGGGGAAACCTGAAAGAGAGAGAGAAAAAAAAAAACCTGCTTACTGAACAAGCAAACATTTATGCATAAATTTAGTTAACATTAGTAGACATTTTACTGGCTCAGTCCAAACCTGGTGTACACTGTCTCAGGTGGACAGTGCTAAATACAAGCTGTGACTTGATCACTCAGACCGCTTGCGCAAGCGGCCAGATTTCAACTTCACTATAAACAGCAGTGTGTCCCAATGCATCCCCAAAATCAAAGCCAAAGCCACTAGTGTTTGGAACTGATTTAGTGAAAAGTGAAGTCAAACCCACGAGTAAGAACAGGCCAGAGCACTAGCAGCTGAACTGGACAACCACAATGGAGGACAGCTACATCAAAACACCAAGCTGTTTAGTTAACAAAAATCTGTGGGATACACTTGATTTGGATAAATCAGTAGCCCAAGTCCCTGAGACTAAAGGATTTTTTCCATGCTATTGTTTCTCATTTGAAATTACCTGGAAAACAAGAAAACTAAAACTCTCCTCCTACTATCTTTTGCAAAGTTTAACTTTTCATGTAGTGTGCATGTTTAAAGTACGTCACAGCAAACGTTTGCTACGATTCATTCTGAACTCAGTTACCTGCTGCACTATGCACATCAGCAGTGGATCTGGTTAATGATAGGAAAATGCAATAAAAGAACCCCACAGCTCATAGCCTAAAATTTACTTTTTTTTAAACCGACATGGCTACACAGTTGTCCTCTCCGTGGGAATCCATATATTCTTTGTCTACATTAATGCACTTAACTATCTTGACATACAAAAAAATGTTACCCATACACAGGGCAATAGGAAGCTGTGACAAGAAGAACAATTATGTAAAGACAAGAGTTTAAAGTTGTGTTTCTTTTTTGGAAAAAAAAAGAAAAAAACCCACACAACAAACTGCCCTGAAAGATTTGGTTACAAGTACACAAAGTGTTCTGGTAAATATTTACATCATACATAACATTGAGGCTGTGGTCATCACCAAACCCCAGAACTTTTTCTACATGTTCTAGTCATTCAGATATGACTCAACTACTCAGGATTTTTCCCCCTAAAAGGCCTTAACCAGGTGTTCTTGAGTACAAGTAAAAAATTGTGCACAATCTCAGATTTAAGGGGTGGTCTGGGGCACGGCCAAGTAAACTGTTAAGAATCAAGCAGCACAGCAAGACAATCCCAAAGGTTCAATGAACAAAATTACAGCTAAAAAATTAAAGCAACAAACACTCTCAGACTCTGGAAACTAAAGTTTGATCTACATATGAACAGAACGAATATTGAGTGCCTATAAGGAGACAATAAAATGAAATTATATTTATAAAGAAATTAATAAAAACTTACTGCCTCTGGCAGAATGTCAAACTTTGTTTTACTTTTTTCCACCGCTCACATTTTAGTGAAAATGACACTTTCCTGTGCCACACAGAACTGGGTTAAACAGTCCCACCGCATGATGCCCCTGCTCATGTATCAAGATCTACTCAGTGGCTACTATCAGGTAGCTACAGTCTCCTGTGACTGACTCGACTGACAGCGCTACCTGTTCTGCAGCATCCTCACCAGATGTCACACTTCCACTAACAGCCGTTACCCATTTAACCGATTTTTAAAAACTTCAGGCAGATTTTCTCAAAGTGCTCATTTACTCTTAGAGAGAGGGGGGGGAAAGGAAAAAAGAAAAAAACAAAACACAACACTACCAGTCATCTGCTTTTATAGCACTTTATTTCAGAAACCTTAAGTCTAGATGCAAGTGCACTGGCAGCCTCACCAACATTGATCTAACCTCCTGGTGCACAGGGAGCCAATAATAGGTGTATTAAAAGGTCGTTTCCACACATACTCAGAGGTCCATAAAGAAAAGAAGAAACAAGACTAACCTGATACAAAACACTACAAACACTGCTCAAGTTCATGGCATCACAACTGAAAAACCCAGATCTGTGTTACTCCAAAGCAAGTTAAAAACCAATTATGACCCATTAGTGTACGAAAAGATCCTAATAATATCTCAGCAGAAATATACATCAGGCTGTGTGAGAACATCTGATCATATGGTGAAGCTCCTCTAATGAGCGATCTGTGAATAAAGAACATGACTATGTCCCGCTTACATCATCAATCAGCGAGATCTGGGCTCCTGCAGATAATGGTGTGTTATCAACAGAAACATTCTTTAAACTGCCCTTGAGGTAGGAGGGAATTTTACCCCTGTGCATTAGCACCATGTTTGTCACTGTCCTGTGACTTTCCAACATCCTGTGCTGGCCTTTTATCAGCAGCCAACTCACAACTTAACAATACTTGTGTATGACATAACTGTACAGTGTAAAGCCATCTTAATCATATAAATAATAAAACAGAATAAGGTGCGTTGGTAGGGGACATTAACCCAAGCCTAAAGTGAGTTAGTCTCCTATAACAGGATTCCTCTTGCCCCTCAGGGATTTGTCAATGAGAATTTTTTTTAAATTTTTTTTATTTAATGAAGTCATGCTTTTTAACAAGACAAATTTTATATTGTTAAAGATCTACAAGACAAGCTCCTCTTATTGGCTAAACTAAGCAGTGACAACATACAGAGGGGCACAAATTTTTTTTACACACACTTCAATATGAAAAATATATGCCTCTATTCTGACGATCACATGATGGCATCAATGATGGTGCGACTACTGACATCTTTAGAGGAAACATAATACTACATATTGCTGCCATAATTCAATTCAAGTTTTTTTTTTAAAAAAAGGACACATAACTGTTGAAGTGTGTATACATTTTTGGGCCCTCTGTATTTTCACCCTCTCCCTTGAATTTAATATGACAAAAAAAAGAAGAAGAAGAAGAAGAAGAAGAAAAAAAACATTCTGCCTATTACAAAACACTGACTCCAGAGACTCCTCTCATGAACAATAAATAATCATTGACTTCAAGAAAACTCCAACATGTGAGAGATTAAATATGTATTGTTGTATGCTAAATCAAATGTATTTTAGTCTGCTTTTACCTCTGCTTGAGAATTAACTCAAGAACATAATCAAGATTTTATTTTAACTGTATCTGATGAACCAAAGGTCGATAGACAAGAATCTTGTCTTGACATTTCTCGCACACAAGGGGGAAAAAAAATCTGTAAAGTTTTGATGAAAATTAGATGGAGCAGGGGTTAAAGATGTTAAAGATGCACAGACTGAGATATCTCTAGAGCTTGTACAACAGAAACCAGGATGTAGGGACAATACTGAATATCAAAAGACACAAAAATTAGATAAACGTTAAATAAAATAAATAAAAAATATATAAATAATATGTATGCATTATTACGTAGCAAAAGATGGATTAATCTGTGAGAAGTGACGGGATTAAGGAGGTGTAATGGATAAGACAGTAAATAAGATGAAGGAGGAAGAACAGTGCAGCGAGCAGCCAGCAGGTGACACGCATTGTACAATTTCTCCAGAATTCCTCTGCTCTCAGCGCGCGCGCACACACACACACACACACACGGAGACAATTCTATCAGAGATCTAAAACAAGCAGAAGAGGGGGAAAAAGGCAGGACTGATTTAATCCTGACATCTACAGAGATCAGAACCTGCTGCGACATGGCAGACACACCGGCAAAACACTCCAAGCAAGTAACCCGAACATTCATGCGCCAGGTGGCGAGCAAAGTTCTTAACCAAACAAGTGTTAAGTGGGAGGTCAAGACTAGAAATTAGGAGAAAACAGAAAAAGAAATTACATATAGATTTTTTTAAAGCATACATGCATCTCGAACAAACTCCACGTTATAAACACTAGGGAATGGGTTTCTTGCACGCTCAGAAGGAAGGCGATGGGGGGAAAAAAATGACACAAAGCAGAATTTCATCTCAAACTGCTCATCAGCCAAGATGAATAAAATAACATAACTGTTGAACTACACAAAAATACACCACTGATGAAATATCCAAAAGAGAAACAAACAAAAAAATGTCCAGACATTTATTTTCCAAAGTATTACGCACAATTTTATCACCCGAGACTTAACAAGCTTGGCTGCACTTTTGCAACGAGTTAAATCTTTTGCAGAAAATAATTCCATTAACTATTGCATCCGCTTCGATAATAAAACCCAAATTCCCAAAGCTGTCTGCTCAAGTCTTTCAAGGAAATAATACAATATTAGCGAACGCGCTAATAATGCTAAATACCATTAAGCCAGCTAGCTTAACAGCATATTCCCATACAGAGCTAGGCAGCGGCTAGCCTTCATGTACACACACACTCACACACATATACACACACATACACAAACACACCGCTAGTCAGTAGTTGTAGTTCAGCGCTAACATTAGCCAGCTAGCAAAGAGGCGCTCGGGTTGCTAAGCGGGGGCTAGCAGGCAAACTAGCTAGCATGCTAGGTGGCTAAATTAGTCTTGTGTTTTATGACTACTTCCGACAGATGACTATCGATAATTTATGACGAGAAAGCAAAAGGCTTCAATTAAGATAGCCCCGCGGAACAGATACTAAAGTCAAAATACACACCTCGCCTGGGAACTCCGCACGCTTCTTCAGGAGGACAGGTGACTGCGCTGCCCGGTCGCCGCGTTACTAAACAGACGCCATTTTGTTACAATGTTGTAGTTTACATGAATCCGACATGACACTGATTACAACCCAATGGAGCCTCATTAAACCTCGCCTTCTTATCGACGGGTCCTCCCAAGAAACTTTAATATTGGTTAGAAAGGGCAAACGCTGATCTCTGGTTTGATAACAAAAGTGTCAATCAAACACAAGTCGTTCAGCCCCTGGAGGAGTCGATTGGCTCCATGATCTGTCAATAATCACTTGACCCGCCTTTTAAGGTGACCACTGTTCCCCCCTCTGTTCGCTGTCTGCGCGTGACATATCAAATGGCACACCTGCAATTCTCCACCGTGCGCGCGACACAAATCCGACAGTCGTGGTTACGCTTTCATTATTTCTAAATCGATCTAATTCAATTAATCGATTCTCAACTTAAATCACAACATACTCGCATACCGTGTCTTTAGACAGACAGAATTAGAGCTGAAGGCGTTAGTGCACATCACCAACAGCAAGACATACAGTATGTTAGAAATGTAATGATCATGTCATAAAACAAAAACTAATAATAAACAAGTGTAGCCTGTCTGGATGATTTGTGGCGTGTCTTATCTTGAAATATATAGATATATATAGATGTAGTTTCAACTCTGGAAGACATAATAATGATAATAATAATAATGCGTTCGCATGTAGTGCACGAGCAGGTTAGAAATGATATTTAAAATGCACAATAAATGCAAAGTCCTACATTGCAACTCGAGATCGAGTCTAATGTGTTTTCCAAACGCCGATTTAATAAAGTGCGCGGTGATGACTGCGCCCCGCATCCAGCCTTAAATCACACCAGCACGAGCCTTAAGCTAACGTCCGCTCACTCGACATCAAGCCGCTGAAGAAAAATAAAATCGGCTGCCATCTGGAAAATTCCATTTAACGCGTGTCGAGCGGCTCGATCGCTACAACTCCATCAAGTCACATCACTCACAGCGAGTTGAAGGAACTAAAACATTTATGACTAATTAACAACTCTAAACACACAGCTCGGGTATCGCAGAGCCCAAAAGCCAGAACGTTTCCGTTACCTCAAGTTGCTCGGCGAGCTCCTGGCGGAAGCACTTAATAAACGGGTTTATTTGAAGCAGCGTTAAAAAAAAAAGCGCGTAAAGGGGTCAATTAAAATCCAGCGGGTCCCGTTTGATCCAGCGAATAAAAAGCGCGGCGGAGGCAGAGGGAACCTGATATAACAACTAATTGAAAGGTTAATCTACATGAGAGTGTGTGGCAAAGTAGTACCTCCCCTTTCAGCACTTCCATCAGCCACAGAGGAGAGAGGACTCGCTGCGAGCACCATGTGACATCACATCGGTCACTGTAAAAAACACTGTACATTACTGCACATCACACACACGCCATGGCGGAGAGCGAAACAATGCGTGTGGAGATGAAATGATTACATAAAACAAGGTTAACTTGCAAGGGACATGTATATCATCCAAATCACATTACACTATGCACTGAAATTATATATATATATATATATATATATATAAACTTAATGTCTGAGAAAATACATAGTGTCTAATTGTTTTTTTTTTTAAGTAAATCATAAGGAATATTCAAATTATGACATTTTCATGTGGGCACAGTTCCCTCTCATCTCCCGAGTCGAGTGTTCGAACCTTGCCTCTGGTGTCCAAGTAGTTCTTGCATTGCTGTGTTTGTTTCTCCTGCAAACTCTGGTTTCCACCACCATCCAAAGTGTCAAATTGCCCAAAGTGTAGGTTTGGGTGATGCTCTTGTGCCCTGTGATGGGTTGGCACCTCATGCAGGGTATACCCTGCCTTGTACTCGAGTTCTAAACTGTACCTTTCCTTGGATTGAACCCCTTAAGTACAGGTGTATCTTGAAGGATAATGAAATACTGTAATAACTATAATAACTCAGAGGGCATTGGTGGCTCAGTGGTAAGTTTCATGCCTGCCATGCAGAAGGTGCAGGTTCAATTCCCACCCAAAACACAGTCACTGGATGCAGTGCAGGTCCCAAGCCCGGATGAAATGGGAGGGTTGCATCAGGAAGGGCATCCGATGTTAAACCTGTGACAAGTTGTTGTGTGAATCAGATGCTCTGCTGTGACAACCCCTTGACGAGAATAGCTAAAAACCAATAACAACTATAATAACTCAAGTTCACTTTCACTTTTAGTAGCTCCTTTTTCCCGGTGAATCCAAGGAATATCCCTGGAACACTGCAGGACAGCATACATACATGCATTCCCACACTAATATAAATATACAGTATATATAAATATACAGTACTGTATATATATATATATATATATATATATATGTTAATTTATTTTTAAATACATAATTTATTTTTAAATACATAATTTATTTCAGTCAGTGGCTTGTCTTTGGTACGTGGGAGGAAACCGGAGAACGCAGAGGAAATCTACACAGACATAAGGAAAACCGTGCATGAAACCCTCCACACAGACAGGAACCTGAGCTTGGACTCAAAATCAAACCCTGGACCATGGACATGTGAGGCAGAAATACTACCAACAATTCCACCACATTACTAAGTATATTATTCTAATAGCTAATTAAGTGTAAATAAGTGATCCTTAATGTCCTGTTGTGTTTCGTAAATCACCTGAAAGCTACAGTAAGCTATAATGCTTTAAAAAGTGTTTGTCCCCTCCTGAAAGAGATGAGGAAATAAATCTGTCTGGAAGGCTCTTGGACTCCCCAGTGAGAGTTATTATTTCCACATAGAGAAAACTAGAAATGAGGGTAAATTGTCTCATACCGAAAGAAAAGTGCATCAGTGACACGTTGACAAAGTCATAAAATAAGTAAGATGAGAATTTAGAGGACCGCAGACCTTTGCTCATGTCAAATAAGGTCGGCATGCATTATTCCAAAATCTGAAGAAACTAACTAAAAATGGTACCTGTGAGAGGGTTGCAAGGTGAAAAGGAACAGAAGGAACTAAATGCAGTGATTGCTATAAAACTTCTAAATAAAGAGTGGTTTAAATCTGGCATTACATATAGCATACATCTAACACAATAAGAACATCATACAAGCAGTTAAACATGGTAGTAGTAGTGCGATGGTGTCAGGATACTTTGTTGCTTCAGGGCCTGGGTGACTTGCCATAATTGAAAATCCTGAAGGAGAACGTTTGGCCATTAGTCTGTAGTCCAAAGCTCAAGTATAATTGGGTCATGCAGCAAGACAACCATCGGAGGCACAAGGGCAAATCCGCCTGAGTGGCTTAAAAGAAACAAAATTAATGTTTTTAAGTGCTTCCTGATCTGTGATCCCGATCCTTACACAGGCAGTTCAGAATCAAAAGCCCTCCAATGTGGCTGGATTAACACATTTCTGCAAAAAAAGAATAAAATAATGGGTCAAGGATCCTCTTGAGGAATTTAAAAGACTTATTTACACTTAATGGAAGTGTTTGGTTGAAGTTGTTGATGTTAAAGGTGGCACGACCATTTATTAGGTTTTGGGGCAGCTACTTTTTTCAGACAGACAATATAGATAATGAATCACATTTTTTCTTTGATCTTTTAAAAACTGTTGTGTGTTTTCTCATGTTGTCCTTTTCATCTATTATACTTTCTATAAGGATCTGAAACCATTTCATGTCCCCAAAATGCAAAAATACAAGAATTCAAAGGGAGGGGTTGCACTGTACATTTATAATGCCACGTAATAATAAGAAAAGAACTGATGAGAAGGAAATAAACAGTTTAGTACTTTTATTCTGAGAATGTGAGAAGATGAGAGAACCAAGGGATAAATTTCAAGATAAACATGAAAATGAAAAAGGTTACATTTTAAGGAAGTGTTTCTCATCTAATCATAGTATTGCAGTTGCAGACTGTAAACTAGAAACTCCTGATGCTCTCAAACTATACCTTTTTATATTTTTAACAAACATTTAAATGACATTTTCACATTTATGACATAGTGGTCAATTTTCACTTTGGTTAGTGGTTTTCTTACATTACCTACATTACCCACAATGCCACCTTCTGAGTGTGGACTTGTATCTTTATCGCTTCACTCTGTTGAATGCTTTAGAATTTATGTTAATACTTACATAGCATTCTGGACATTTGAGTTTGGTTGTTTCTTTCAGTACTTCTAATTTGGATTTCTCATTCACTTTGAAAGTAGAAGGAAAGAAGCTTTTGATTGAGATTGCTATTTTCTCTCCTAATAAATGCTATCGTAACTGTACTAGCAATATCCCTGTGTGAAGTCTGTATGCCACACACCTGCTAACTTCTCACACTGATACCGAGAATACAGCATTGACTAATAAATCAAATCGCTAAACACATCACACATACATCAATCTAAACATATTTATGTGTTCCACGTGCTGACTTTTCCTTGACGCTCAGATCAGCATGATCTTACAACTTGTACAAGTTTAGCTTGTTCCAGACTTTCAATCAAACAGACTGCTTCTTGTCTTGATGTTTCCAGCCATTACCTCATTATAGCGGCATTTTAAAATAATAATGCTGACATACCGCCATTTCCTCCGCTTTAACTGAAGATTAACGTAATACCAATTAAAACCTGAGGCATATGGAAACCAGTTACAGTTTGGCAGCAACCTTCATTAGCTTTCAGCACAAATCAAGGTAATCTCAAACAACGTGTCTGTCTGTGTGTGTGTCCTAACTCGAACGCCATTCACGTTTCAACAAGTTCACCTCTTTGTAGCGAACCGTTTTTTAGACACACAATAATACCTATACACACTTAATCACTTTTCTTTTGTATTCATTTGTGAGAAGGCACTAGGAATTACTAGAAGGTTCTTTGCAGCGCGAGTGATGAAAGGAACTGGCTGCGGTTGGATATCACAATAAAACACAATTATCTATAACATATAATTAGATCATTGGATTTGGTGGCTTTATAGCACCAGCTTGACTCTTTCTCACATCCTCATGCTGAATTAAAGCAAGATTTCCTTCGACTATGATAAAACTGCTATAAATGAATGGATGTCTTTGCAGAGTTGAATTATGCTAATATGACCATGCTAGCTTTCTAGCATTGAATTTATTGTTAGCCACAATCATGCAAAACAGGGTTTAGACATCTCTTTCTTTCAAACAGAGCATTTAATCTTCACTGATTTGAAACATGTTCTCAAATATGAATCCCGTAACCTAATAGCCAAATCTTTAAAACATGTCTCTACTGATGTTATACGGCTCATGCTCCAGCTGTTTCCTATTCATTTATATATATATATATATAAAAAAAAAAGAACAGATAGAAATCTGAGCTCTTGCTAAACATGAGTCAGAAAATCTGGATTTAAATTAGACAATTTTTTTTTTGTTGTTGCTGAATTCGTGTTTTCACTCGTACACAAATGAAGAGCGCAAACAAACACTTTCAAAAGAAAGTAATCAGCAACGGTGGTGTAATGGTTGAGTAACTTTATCAGCTGCCAAATTACAACAATGAAAACATACATGAAATACCATTTAAATACGAAGGCACTTATTCAAGGTCACTGTTCTAACATGTGCAAGCAACACTATTACCTAAAAATGAAAGGTTTCGTGCATAAATGGTAGACAGCCATTAAAAGAGATTGTCATATCTTCCTCCAGAAACAGCACTAAAACAGAACTCTCATCTTTTACTTCTAAGATGTGTTGGGCATGGTTTTTACATTTGACCTGGAGTTACAGGCTTTGTCTGCACACGATGAAAAGTCATCCAAATACTAGGAATTTGTCTTAAAGTGAACTATACTTCACAGACAGCTTTCTTGGATCTCGAGAACACCCAGCTGCATTGTAAAACAGGCAGACGGCTGGAGGAAGAAAAAAAAAAAAGGCAAAAAAAATTAACAAAATGCCGAAACCGTGCATGTGGGTGGAAGAGGTGTGTGCGAATGTATGAATGAATTTCAAAAGACTTCGGATTTATTGTGGGTGCAAGCATTTTTCCAGGTTTCCTTTAAATATATGATCAGTGACATCAGATGCTATGCCATGTCGTGTACCTGGATTTACAGTGAATGGAGTCACCAGCTACATCCAGAGAGGGACAAAGGGACAGCTGTATTTTCAGTTCTCTATAATGATGGCCATGAATAGCTGCTAGTAATCCCATAACAGAGACGACCTCTTGTAGTGTTGCCACTATAATCAAGGGGACAAAGGTTCTAACTGCACTATTAGCAGCTGAAAATGAGTTTAAAAAAAAAAAAAAAAAAAAGCAAAGAGGAGAGCAAAGAGACTCCCTGACAGACAGCTTGTTTTTCCCCCTCTAACTCGTAGTTAAAATCTTTTAATTTCCCCAAGAACTATTTTTTCACCATTTTTTCCCTCAGTGTGTCTGGTCAAGCTAATATGAATGCGGCCAATATGATTATATGTCGCATTTACACTTAGAGATCATGATGATGTGGCACCTCTCACTCTCTGGATTTGATTCATTATGATTCCTCTTCTCAAAGCTTTATGCACTTTCTGGTGGATGTGGACCATCCTACTGTACATGGATACCCTGAAAACTGCACTTCACAAAAACTGTTTATATCAAAGCCTCGCACATTCTTTATTGGATTATTTCCTTACATCATGAAGAACTGCTACTGTAATCATAAAGACTTACTCTCTTATTAACAACACTCATACTGAACATCCTTTCAACACACTAAGTACTGTTTGTCTCTACAGTACACATCTCCAAAATAGTAATGATTTATAATCCTACTATCTGGTGTTGCCCAGAGGATGATGGGTTCCTTTTAGAGTCTGCTTTCTCTCATGTCATCTCAGGGAGCTTTTCTTTGTCACTGATGCGTCAATTAGGGATCTAATGCTACTGTACATCCAGATTTCTATAAAGCAGTGTGACTTCTACATCATACAGTATAATGTGTATCAAATCAGAAAACAGACGAGAACATTGTGTGTGATCAAGGCAATTCATTTTAATTTTCAGTCAAAGAGACTGTATAGATGCACTGTATGACCATATATACACACACACATGCATATTCAGTTTTCATTATTACAAAATTAAAAGTGAGCACAAAATACTTTGAGACTGGCCTTTAAAACCCTTGACCCGAAATAAACTCTTTCTTTCTTGACTGTTAAAAACAAGAAGATAAGGCTGTGCTTCTCTTGAAGGTGTTTTAAAAAGAAAGAAAAAACCTACACAGTTCTGATCGAGACAAAGTGGTCATTATCACTGCACACGACTTCTGTGTGTGTGGTTGAAGAACAGGGAACAGAAATAAAAAAAGAAATGGTAAAAACAATTTGTCTATTTATAGAAGGGGTCTGTTGGTTCTGTTGTAAACATTGGATTGTTATTAAGTAAAAGGTCTGCATGATTACATCATGGCTGCTGTGAGGCAGAGGCACAGAAGTCGGAATTGGAGAAATGAAAGAGAGAACAAAGGAACAGGAACGGTCAATTAAACACTGAGAGGAAGGCATCAGTCCCATAACACTGGGGTGGCAAAGTTCACTCGTCTCTCAGTGGAAGTCAGGCTTCTCTGGAAACGTACAGCCTGAGTGTCTAATGATGACGTTAGCAGCATAGTGTCCAGCACGGATACACTGCTCCAGAGACTTATCCTGCACCAGCTCAGACAGGAAACCTGCACACACGCACAAAGAGGGAGAGAGAGAGAGAGAGAGAGAGAAAGAGAGAGAGCTTAATAGCATAAAACTGCTTTCCGAAAAAGAAACCATCTGCTACAAGTGGGTGGACAACATTAAACTTAATTACACATACATCTTTACATACACACACACACAATAATGCAACTAATCTGATATTGTACATAGAAATGTGACATGTACAAATACACAAACATATACAACCCAGTGCAAGAACATCCAGGCAAGTATGTGGTCTGATATTGACCTTTTTAACCACATGTACTTTCATGTGTGAAGATTAAATAAATCAGGCTTAGCAGGGGGAAGAAAGGTGCTGGAAGAGGCGCTCTCAGTGATGTACAGGAGTGAACTCCTGCAGCAGCCCTCAGGCTCCGAGCCCTCCCACCTAGATCTCTGCACTCTGTAACACCACCAAGGCGCGTTGAAAAACAGCTTTCAAATTCATTTTCCAGCATGGTGGAGTGATGGCCTCCAACCTCTTTTTGGTATGGATAAACGAGTTAGGAGAGAAATCAATATGACGTTTGTGCAAACAAGCTCTTAGTTCTATCAGTGTCAGAATTGCACCAAATGAGCTACACAGAAGAAAGAGAGACCATAAAAGCTTTCTGTTTAATTATCATGAACTACACTGGTTTTGATGGATCACTGGTTTGATTTTGAGCTAGCTGGGTGGGTGGGAAGATTAATTGGTTTATGGGAGTGTGTCTGGCCAGAAGGGTGAATAGATGGGTGGAATGTTAGTTAGGCATGGATAGATATGTAGATGGATGGATGGATGGATGGATGACTGTGTGGGTGTGTGTCTGGATGGATGGCTTCGGGTGGCTAGACAGACGGCGTGGTTGAGTTGAGACAGGTGTATAGATAGGTTGATAGAGGGGTGGACGGGGTAGACAGGTGGGTGGACAGTCGAATGGACAAGTAGATGGATAGGGTTGTTGGGCTAGATGGTTGGAAGGTTGGGTAGGTGGTCATTTGGCTTGGCTGGAAGGATGGGTAGCTGGACAGATGGCTTTGGGTGGCTGGATAAACGGATGGGTGGTTTGGTGAGTGTGTAGTGTACGGATGGAGGGATGAATGAAGGGATGGGTTGTTTGGTTGGATAGGTGGGTTGATGCAGGATGGTGGCTAAATAGATAACCAGGCTGATCGTTGGGTAGATGGAAGGGCAGGTGGCTGGATTAATGAAGTCCTCCACAGTAAATGAATAAAGCTCTAAAGGTGCTGTAGAACCATATTTCCAGTGAGTAGTACTTCTGGCTTTGCTTGACGACTAAACCGAGTGTGATGGGTGTCTCCAGAGCCTAGCTCAGGTGTAAACATGCACGGGCTTTTTGAAGTCTGAACAGTACACTGTTATTAAGTAAAGCCCACAATGAGTTGAGAAGCTCTATTAGTCCTTCTTGAAAGAAAATCCCTTTTATCCCATAAACAAAGCAGTCTACTGTAGTGGTACTGTATTCTGTACATACAGTGGAATCAAAGAATTACAGAACTGCCATTACAGTGAAACCAACCTAAAAATGAAAGACTTGGAGCACAAAACACTGGAATTATCTATTAAGCAAAATCAACACATTTCTTTTGAAACAGAAACTACTTTCCTGACGAAACTGTCAACTGACTAGTCTGTTAAGAACATTACTTATACACCTTTCAGTGATAACAGATTAAATGTGTGTTTTTACCCGAGTGAAAAAAGACTAACTAGTTTATATTAGGCCCTGCAGTAAAACTTTGTATAATACCCCAAAAAAGCACTTCAATTTTTTTAACTAAATTTGAAATAAATGAAGGTTTTAGCTAACAAGCCACTATTTTTTTTTACTGTGTGAAAAAGTATCCAAGATTGCTAGTGAGCTATCTAACATCAATAGAAACCTAAATAGTGGAAAACTGGGCAAGATTAAACAGGCTGAACAATTTACATTTCTTTTTACGGCATCTTACCTCCTACAAATGCATCTCCAGCTCCATTGGTGTCCACAATATCTTTCTGGTCAATCTCTAAAACGGGAAACGTTTCCACTTTTTCGCCTGTGAGCAAACAGTTTCAGGTTAGGTAGTTATTTACACACATGCACACAATAAACTGCTAACACGAACACAAGTTCCTTAATACTTTTAGCACTTGCATTGATCAGTCATAACATTATGAACACAGAGCGCTGATGTAAGTAATATTGATTCTCTCATTACAATGGCACCCGAAAGTGGGCGGGATACATTAGGCAAAAGTAAATATTTTGTCAGTAAAGTGGATTTGCTGGTGGTAGAAAAAATGGGCAAGCGTGATAATTGGAGTGACTCTGACAAGGGCCAGATTGTGATGGCTAGATGACTAGCCACTCCAAAACTGCAGCTCTTATGGGGTGTTCCCAATCTGCAGTGATCAGAAACTACCAAAAGTGGTCCAAGGAAGCAAAATTGGTTAACTGGTGACAGGGTCACGGGTGGAGCACATGGGGGAGTGGAGGCTGTTCCATGTAGTCTGATCCAATAGAAGAGCTACTGTAGCTCAAATTGCTGAAAAATCATTCATTCTGGTTCTAATAGAGGCGTGTCTGAACGTAGTGCATTGGAGTTTGTTGTGTATCGGGGTGTGTAGCCGCAGACCAAAGTGTCCATGCTGACTCGTATCCACCACCCACTATGGGCATGTGAGCATCAGAACTAGACCACAGAGCAATGGAAGCAGGTGGCCTGGTCTGATGAATCAAGTTTCTCTGTGCTGGGTGCGTGTGTGGCGCTTGCCAGGGAAAGAGATGGCAGCAGGATGCACTATGGAAAGAAAGCAACAGTGAAAAAACAAGCACTGGGTCCTGCCATTCATATGGATGTTACTTTGACATGGGCCATCAATCTAAACACTGTTCCTGACCAAGTAAACCCATCCATTGAAACTGTTTTTTTTCCTGAGGGCAGTGGCCTCTCTTAGCAGGATCATTTGTGGAACACAACAATGAGTCTGAGGTGTTGACTTGGCCTTTAAAGATCTCTGAGATCTGTGAGATGTTCTGTAAGAACAAGTTTGGTCCATGGAGGCCAACCTCACAACTTATAGGATCTGTAACTGACAGCTTGGTGTCAGATACCACAGCAGCCCTTCAGAGGTCTAGTGGAGTACATTCCTCGATACGTCTGGGCTGTTTTGGCGGCAAATGAGGACCTACACATTATTAGGCAGGTGGTCATAATGTTACGTTATATATGGTGATATAATACAGATATCATGATAAACTGTCACAGTGCACAATCCACAAGATATTGCAGTTATTATTATTTGTATGTGAAATTTAAAAAAATTAAATAGATAGTTATAATTTACTATGTCGGTCATTCAGCGTCCCTCATCGATGGCAATGCACAACTTGGTACAAGGTATACACCGGATGCCCTTCCTGATGCAACCCTCACATTTTATCAGAATCTTTAAAATGATAAAATGTTAAGAATTCTTAATTAAGGAAGTTTTGATTTATTTTCCGTAACAGTAGAGCTTTGACAGGATGACCGAAATGAAAGCCTTTTATTTAATGCTCTCAAAATTCCAACAATTCCAACCATTATTGTTGTCCAACCAAAGCTCACCCAGGGACTAAAGACCAGCCCACCCAGTCTGATCCCACAGAAAGCATGAACTGCCATGATAGAAAATCAGCAGAACATCGAGGGCATCACAGTCTGCTGCACACTCACTATTCAAAGAACACAAAGTCATCAACCTGGGTTCCAAACTCCCTAGATCCAAATCTGATCTACACCCATGGGATGCGCTGGACGAAGAAGCCACAGAGACCCCCATCCCACGACCCATAGCACTCAAAAGATCTGCTGCCAACATCCTGGTGCCAGACACCACAGCCCCACCCCCAAAGGCCCTGCGGAGCCACACCCCAAGAGGCCAGAGCCACTCCGGTGGCACAAGGGGCACCCAAAACCTGGGTGGTTTCAATGTTAATAGTTTTAATGTTATCGCTGATGAGTGTATACAGACATATAATCGGGGTCAGTGCTTTGCAACGGTAAGTAACTTTTCCTACAGAGGAATTTGCACTTTACAGTTCCATACAAACATGACAAGCTGCGTGTTTTTGTATTAACTTCAATAAAAAGTAGTTCAGTAAAAAGAGAGGCTGGCGAAGAAAAAACTATTTATAGCTGCTATATCACAAGTGATGATGGGAAGCAACATGTCTTGCTGACATTCCAAAACAGTACATGTAACAATAAATGGTTAAAAGTGCCCTTTATTTACACGTTAAGATTTGTAACTGTCGGCCAATTGCTGTCGCATAAAGGGAGAAACACACTCTGTGCTGTGGTGTTATAGGAAAAATAGTAATCCACTTCAGGGTGGCCATGGCCTACACCACACAACAATGTCACACCACCTCAGCATGGATTATTTTCCTCTAATAACACTGCCCGTCGTGTGTTATGCCTTACAAATTACCCAGCCCAGTAGCTCATAATGTGTTTAATGCATTGTAAATAACTCCTTAGTCATTTATAGCAATCCGCATACTGGCAGGATGAATGTAACCAGACCTCGTCAGTCAGTTGGTAGCATTAGTTCTGAGATTAATTTACACACAAAATACAGTGCGCATGCTAATAATCAGGGGCACAGCAGAGGCAAAGACAAGCTTGAGCTCCAGAGCTAATGAGAAATCTGTGGGGACAGTCTGAATGACAGACAATAAGAAACAGAGGAACGGGCCATTTGCATGAGCCAGAGCCTTTAAACCAAGCAGGGGCAATAGTTTCATTTGGCAATGCACAAAGCAGAGCGCTTGTAAGCTTAAAATAACATTTAGCACAATCCTTCCTAGCTCCACATACAGTTTTAATGATCTTCCAGGTGCTCTGATTCAGACTAAAACCAGTGTGTCTGCAGTTTTTATTACTTCCCCTCTATAGACTTCTTCTGTTCCCTCTCAGTGGCTCTTCGCGCTCATCCACGGGTCTGAACCACTGCTGTTTTATTTATGGCATTATCAGCCATTAGAGTGAAATGAGCCTCACTGAGTCAGAGGATATTGCTGTAACTTTGAGGGCTTTGCAGTAAGAGAACACTTCAGCGAGCCTAATCTTTGATGCTGCCTGCCATTTTTGAGTACATTCTGAGAACACCATTTACCGGCGAGGCTGGAAGCCAGCACCAAGCGATGTGACTGATTTACCTTCGCAAATGTGGCTGTTTACAGAACTGTATACTCATATACTCAACTCCAAATTTGAGCTCCCTGGCACACTGACATGAATAATAATAAAAAAAAAAATTATATACATACATAGAGAGAGAGAGAAAGAGCACAGAAAACAAAATGAGCCAGTGTAAGTTTAAGCTGATAGAAATTGCTGTATTTCTTTTAGCAGTCAACACCAAGCTTCAACTATAACTCCTAATCGTTCGTAGTACGAGTCAAAGACCACCCCCCTGTGGAAAAATGTACCGCAAACCTTGAAAACAAACAGCAAAGGGGGGACAAGGCTTTAAAACATGATGCAATGACAGGCATTCAAGATACGTCTGCTCTGCGTGCGTGAGCAGTTTTTCCCTAAACGAGGCAGCCGATTGTGTCTTTGATAATTAATTACACAAAAAAGCAGATCCTTTTAGAATCAGCTAATTAGCAGCAAAACGACTTCGCCTAATTAATGCAGGCGATGAAGCATGCTCACCCGCCTTTCTCCTGAAATGATTAACTAAAGGATCTTACATGTGAATTAAGTTCGATGTAACTCATGATCCATCTGTAATTTTGCAATTAAAGCTTAAAATAATTGCGGCGTAGGTAAAATAGGTAAGGCCCCTCCAATTAAAATGGCAAGCCGGAGAGTGCAGTTCGACTCCGTGGTGTTATTCCGCGGTCGGCCTTAAGGAAGCGCGTGTGTGTGACCAGACAGTGAGTGTATGCTACAAGAAACTCTATGCGGTTCTTTCCCCCTTTACTTGATCTGACCTGATTCTACTTCCTTCTATGACTCAAAAAACAAGTAGGTTGAAAAAAACAGAAAGATAGAAAGAAAAAAAAAAAAGGCCACCACGCAGACTAGCAACATCCAGAGGATTACAGAGTAACAAACCTTTGAAGAAGCTGCGTTTTTTTTCTCAACAAGTTGATGCAATTGTTTCTAGTAATTTAATATTTCAGGAGGAAAAAAAATAAAAAGGTGACGCTGACTGCAGAATAACTGATCATCTTAAGTCGCTTTGTATGTACACACACTCAGACACTCCTCACTATTATTAATAATGAATGCAGGTAATTAATGAGATGCTACACCCAAATATAACTCTTAATTTAACCCTAACTGTAGGGTAAGGGAAAAAAAAAAAGAAAAGATCAAACCAGCAAACAAAGACGTCCAAAATGTCAAACAAGGTCAAAACAGTCAGATATTCCCATCCTTGTGGGAATATTCGGTCCCCAGTAAGACATAAAAACATGCCCACACTAACACAAGAGGCATGTTGGAACATGCCCTGTGGAGGTGACTCATCAGGAATAAGCATGATTCTAAGAACCAAAACATTACAACACACCAGCTAACAGCTAACACCCACAGCAGTCGGCATTCACAATAAAAACAGATTAGACTCACAACTCTTGCACAACCTAGCAGTACCTTTACAAGTCAAAACCATGCTGATTTCTTGCAAGCAATTGCCAAATGCAAAGACACCTTTTTTAAAAAAAGAAAAGAAAAAGAGAGCAAAAAAAAAAAAAACAACAGACACATAATAAAAAGCTCAGTAACTAAGGAGGCATCTGAAGTTAATTTGGGGTGCACTGTGAAGCCTGTAAGCTATAGGGGGAATGAGCTACACGCATTGCCCCTCTTCCATCTTGGTAAACAAGGCTGAACTTGCACATGTGCACGTCCCCCCCGCATTGATGTTTAATGGTGCATGGCGCTCTAGGTGGTTCCCATAACCTCACTTTGTCTTCTACAAGCTGCACCAATTGATATGATAATGGGAGGAGGACATGAGAAACTAGAGGGGCTGAGCTGAAGGACATGCCGCACTCTCTCCGTGGCGTCCATCCACTTGGGTGCCAAATGGTGTCCAGAAGCCTTTCTCCGCTCTCAATAGAGACAATGGCAAGAGTTTCAGCGAATGGAGGCAAGAAGCAGATGCTTTGAAAAAACAAAACAAAAAAAAAAAACCTACCCCCTTTCCCTAAATCTAGGCCACTAATTGGTCCAAGAGGATGTGTTTAAACCAGTTCCTCATGTTCAGTCAATAGATATATGAGTAAAAAATAATATAGGATACTTAATACCTTGGCCTGTGTATGGCAAACTGTCTTTAGAGATACATCAGTATTTTAATCCAAGTCCTAGTTTGTTATAAATGTGCAAAACAATATGCCAGTTGTGGCCTAAAGGGGATATAGAGTTCACCACAGGGAAATAAAATGATTATATTGTGAAGATGAATCACTTCTGAACTGTGGGTCTACACAAGTCGTGGCTCAATGTGAATGAGAGCAATTTATTCAAGCACGCGAAAGATAGAGCAAAACTAGGCCAAATACAAACAGAGAGGAGAATTCAGGGAAGGGAAAAAAAAACAGTGCTGTAAACACCCCAGTGCCTCACACTGCTCTGATTTTCCTCTAACCACCAGTGATGGACATCCTCCTTCATTTCATCTGGCTGGAGGCTACACATCGCATCTTTATTCAAAACAGATTATTGAACTTGGCCATAAGCATGCTGCTTTGGTTAGCCTGGGAGAGTTCCAGGACCAATTTCATGTTAATGTATAACACAAAAGAGGCCATTGCCAAGGCTCTTTAATAGGCATGGCAATTAAAACTTTGCTGCCAAAAGTTGTCTTTGTTGTTCCTGGCTTGTGGTGCGCCCTGTAAACATCGTCTTGTTCACAGGGAGTTCCACAGCTTTTGCGGTTTTGCCATTTCTTCTTTTTTTACAAGCACAAGCAGAAAGTGAATTAAAAAGAAAAAAAAAAAAACTTTTAGTGACTAATCACTCTCACTCACTCACTCATCGTCCTGCTTAATTACCGTTTAATCCTGTATTCGGGGTCGCGGGGGGCATAGAGCCCATCCCAAAAGACTTAGGGCACGAGGCGGGGTACACCCTGGACAGGGTGCCAATCCATCGCAGGGCACACAGACATACACACACTCACACACAACAAAATTACACCTCAGTGGCTGTGAAAATGTATTAATAGCTCTCCCTTACAGCTGTTTCTTGATAACAGGGGCATGCGTCTGTGTTCATGTTTGGTGGGGACCTATTTGGGTCAGGATGAACCCAACACCCTTCATCCATAATGCCTCCCAGGAATCCGCTCTATAAATGTGCGGGACCGCCTCAACATAAAAAAAAGAAGAAAAAAGATAGCAATGACAACATGCATGAGAAGTTCTGTTTATGGCTATTTATAGAACCTGAATAGCAATCATAATATTTACAACATTGTTGAGATACAGCAATTTAATGCAATAAAGATCATGTGATAAGGCTTATAATACAGCAAGGCAAATCCACACCCAAGGTCACGTGACAATTATATGTCGATATCTTAACAACACGTCAGACTTAAAGACTTACTTAAAGAGACATGAATAAATCAGTACCACAGAGAGGCAGGTAAAAACGTTCAATTGGTAAAAAAATAATACAGGTCTGAGTCCTGTGCTCTGCTGAAATGAAAACCTCACCTATTTCTCCATTAGCAAACACTCGCAGGAGTAGTACCACAACAAACCTGAGGAAGCCAGAGTCCACTTGCTGTTCACGAGCTCCGAACGGGGGGTGAGAAAACGATGAGCGTGACCAACACATTTACCAGCTAATAAACAGCCGCAACACACAGAGAGAGACAGGAAATAACTGGCACAAACAATCTGAGGTGTGGGCTGGACGGAGCTTTAAGAGGCCGCTTTGCCCTTTTCAAAGCGAGACATTGATTACTTCCTCTCACTTTCTGGCCATGCTAATCAGTTTGAAGCCAGAGGTGATGTCATGATCAATAGTGGGGAGTGATAGCCCCCGTGTCCATCCTTTCACACATAACAAGTAACCTGAAGAATCGCACACAGTATGAACTGTATGCTGGCGAGGTTAATGATTCATTCAGAGGCAAGAGCGCAGGAACCGGCCAGTCAAAATCACAGCAAATGAACACTTAATAAATCAAACATTATTTTCAGGCAACCAAAGTCGACGTTTTATCAATAAAAATGGCTTATTCAAAAGCAAGCCATTCATGATGTTTATTACATCTTGTTTCTTAACCTCTCTCCCACGCTGTAGGCATATGAAACCCAGACCTCACTCGCCGCTTTAAAAATTCCCCGCTCTGGCTCAGTCGAGCGTGTGTTTATGAGTGCAAAATGACCTTTGCTGAAGGCTTACAGAGGGAGAAAAACAGAGGATAAAACCAAAAGGCTTCTCTGGGGACTTCATTAGGAGCAGGTAAATCACAGCAAACAACTGAGTATTAGACAGATTCCCTAAGAGCAAGTCCAATTCCAAGGTGAGCAACTCTTTGAATGCAGCTCAGAATCAATAAAGGAAGGCAAATAAGATTTATATGCTCAGGCATGTTTTAAGTAAAAAATTTATAAAAAAATGAAATGAATTAAACACGATTGGGTGTGCTGTTAAAGGAAAATAATCAACAACAGTTGTGGGATTTGACCCAGTGCGATGCAACATAGAATCTGATTTAATGTTTTACTCCTTGTATTACAAAGCAATTACACGCTTTTCTCATTTAATATGATGTGCACCTTCTTATTTACTTTAAATGCTGTGGAATGCCAGCGGGGCGTGTTAGTTCCTGTTCTATCTATTCAATTATATCAGCTACAGTACTGTGAAATAGTCTTGAGCCACCTGTCCCCTTTTTCTTCAGATTTTGAGGATTAAAAACATCTAACTTAAGGTATGAACCAGTGAGAAACAGGCTGGTGATTAGTATACTGGTCATCCTGGATGCTGAGTGGTTGGAACAGACGAGAGGGGAAATGAGGCTGCTGCTGAGGTTGTTGCATAAACAACCAATATTTTTTTTATTGTATCTTTAGGCATTTTGCAGCCACTAAAAGCCAAATTTCCATTACTTTAATCAACATAATTGAATTTAATTGATGAATAATTAATTTAAAGGATGGCTCAAGACTTCTACACAGCACTGTATAAACAGTTGTTCTCTCTCTTCTTTCATTCTTGAAGTTAACAAGACAGATTGTCAAGTTTCAGGGAAATCATAAAGTCCTCCATTATGACGGCTGAAGAAAAACTGAAAGTTGCAGAAACTTCCAAAATCAGCCAAAAAAGCATCAACAACTGCATGAAGATCATTTTTGCAGCTATACCGAAAATGCCTTCGACCCAAACGAAAGTAAGAATTTAACAGTGCTGTTGTGTAAACATACACCCACAGTGGAAACTACCATGACTTCATATTCTCTTTTATAGGCCTCATATCAAGCTGTCAGGTTCACTGGCGTGGATATAACATTGTTGGTCTGCGAGTGGCTGCTGTCACAAATACCCAAGACGATACACAATTATTGATTAATCCCGGATTATTGATGAATCTGTGTCAAAAACCATGGCGTCCTGGAGAAGCCTGGACGTACTTGATGTTTAACCTCCAGCGAGCTGGTACTTTATCAAACCGGGTTCAACCCTCTGCCTCAGCCAGTTAGCTTCCCACTACCTGATTAATGTGTGGGCTGCCTCTGATGCTTGTTTGCTCATGAAAGGGGAAGAAAAATACTACTGTAATATACCACAAGCTCCCTCTTGCACCATGACACAGCTAAGCCCTTTATCACTGCAGCAGCCGCTGGATGACCTTGCACACTCGGCCGCCATTAGATCAAAGACTGTGGGCTCGGCTGTGTTAATTTGAGCCTGTAATAGGTGCGTCAGCAGGGCAAGGCCATGTTCAACAATGTCGCTGTGGTGCTTCATTAAGGGCTCGGCCCTGGCAGCTTTTATTACGGCGACTAGCATGGAAGTGCATGAACCGGGCACATTTATGCCAGAAGAGAATGTGGTAGAGAAATAAAAAGCGATAGCTCTGCTGAATTTCTGATCAGGAAACATGGATTAAGCTGCTATAAGCAGCAGGATTCTGACAGCAGCTCCAACTGTAATGTAATCTATATGTTTACAATAATATGCAAAGTTTAGGTTTCTTGCTACTTTATTGGAAAGCATGCAGTGTTTTTACCACCATAGCCACTGAGGGGTTGCACAAGTCAGTGGCAGCCCAATGCTGGATAAACTGGGGAGGGTTGTGTCAGGAGGGGCATCCAGGATAAAACCTGTGCCACGTCACATATACACTACCAGTCAAAAGTTTGGTCACACCTTCTAATTCCATGGTCTTTCCTGATAATCTAAGGTGCTAATTGGTGACTTTTGAGGCTGGTGACTCTAAATGAACTTCTCCTCTGCAGCAGAGGAAAGTTTTGGTCCTGCTTTCCTGAGAAGGTCTTCATGAGAGCCAGTTATCATGGTGATTGAGGGGTTTTGCAAATGCACTTGACAAAACTGATCTCTTCAGACTTCAGAACAGCTGACCTGACCATCTTAAAATAACCACTGTCTGTTGTAGCGTAATAACCTAATTCCGTATAGTTTTGAAATCTCCAGCAATGTTGTAGAAAATTAAATCCAAATTTGTGCTCAAACTTTTGACTGGTGCTGTACGTGGATCCAGTGATCCAATGTGACCAACTAACCCAGGTTCACCTGGTGGAAAAACGTGCTAGCTTTAATACATTATCAGTGATGGGAATTGTACCCGAAATGCTCCAAGCTAGTAATAAATAAATAAATAGTTATTAAATCTTTTTTTGTTGTTTAACAAAGAAAACTAACAAAAGATACTTGGCTTTCCTTAGTAATGTAAGATTTTGATAAATAGAAAATGGCTGTGGTTCTATGAGGAATAGTTTTCCTCTAACAGCACGGTCCGTTGTGCGTTATTCCATACATAAGTCTGGATCTCTTTTCAAGCGTCACCTCCAGGGGCTCATCATCTCCAGCGTTCTTCATCATCATTAGAACAACTTCATCGTGACATTCAGAGGGCGCAAAATGATCACATCCCCACGCTGAGCGCAAATTGCAAATGAAATGCGGGGATCAGACGGCATCCGAGTGCAGCCTCTGGGAGGCTGAGCAAATCTTTAATTCTCTTTTATATTGATGTTTATTGGTGGGGGGGCTTCGGGGAGCAATAACAATATCCTGCTCTTTCTGTCGCCCCGGCTATTTGAACCCACTTATTCTGGGCCCACACCTCGGCTGACATTTATCAAGTTTGCCATTTTTTTTATGAGCAACACCCTCGTACATGCACTCGCCGTGCTCCTAACATTCATCACACGTTTCATATCGGGTTCACCAGGGGCTGCCACTAACCCCACAGCTTCATATGAAAGGGCTGGGAGAGGCTAGCCCAGGCAGCCATTCATCAGTTGTGTGAAAACCGCCTCCAGGAGGGTCTTTGCTCTAAAGCTCAAACTTAGCTGGAGTCTTTTTCCAGAACAGAAGGGAGAACTGGCAGGAAAAGAAAAGGGAAAAAAAGCAGAGGATTGTCTTGTAGCACTTTCCTCTGATGAGACTTTACAGGAGTAGCAATTGCTTGAGCACCCTTATCAGCCCAGAGGGACTAATGCTATTAGCGCTAGTGTGATAAAGGCAGCGTGGTGGAACCGATACAGACGGCTTTGCAGCTTTACTCTGGTAGCATGTTGTGGAAGGGGTAGAAGGCAAGTGCTGTGTTGTCAGCTGTGTTTCGACACCACTTAGATTTCTGTAAGGTTGAAATTTGGAAGGAGAATAGACCCGAGGATCGACCGCAGCCAGAATGGATACAGCACAAGATCTGAGCTCTCTGGTACACCTGCCATCTCCAGTGGTGTTTCATCATTAATCAGCAACATCCAGATGTGTACAGGTGTGGTACAGAATGGTCAAAACTGAAGCCATCAGTAACAGATTTTACTCCAGTGGACAGAGAAAGAAAGGTTCTGTTAAAAGCTGTTGATCAAACAGGTGATGTCAAACAGCTTTTCTTCATTACACACTGCAGTAAGATCATATAACTACCTTTATTTTTAATACAACATACATTTACCACATATATCCCACTGGAATCTTTACAACACCCGATCCCGCTGCCAAGACAGCTCAGGCGCGCAATGAATTAAATGACAAAAGGCCAATATAATGAAATCGTCCTGAACAAATAGGATTCGTATAAATCAGGGCCGGTGAGAAAGAGCAGTCGGTGTGCCAGGTGCAGAAGGATAAGCGCGGAAAGTGTTCACCCCGCCCCCTTGCACCAAACCCAGTGCCTTGCTTTGAACCATAAACCCCGCTGGCTTAATCAGCTACAACTGTGATGCTTTCTCTACTATTCAGTTAAACTTATCAACTCGGCTGAAACCAAGTCCCCCCCCCCACCCCCCCAACCGTTCAGTTACCATAGCAATGTCCCAGACTGCTTCAACCCTCCAGATTCGAAATTCTGCATCTGAGAGATAGGAGGTCATTGCCAAGGGTGAATTCATTTCACACAGCGCACCAGTGAAGGCCGCCAGAGAGAGCGCTGCACTGTTCTGAAGATGACCTTGTTTGGGGCTATTCACAAATGTTTACAGAGGAAATCTATCAACATCATGACTACTGTAAATGAGTAAATAGGCGAAAAAAACATACGCTGCCTGTCCCCCGCGCAACATCCCGCCCCACTGTGAGAGCTCAATTCAAGTGGTTTTTATCCATCCAAGGATTCTTAAATATGTGTTTAGTCATGGGTCAATACCCGAGTCCATGAAGGTTAACTGTACATACCTTTGGCCATTACAGTGCCCTCTTTGCCCTGGGTAAAGACCACAACTCTCTGCCTTTTCTTGTTTTCCTTGGGTAAGCTTTGGGCCTTTTTGGCAATCTCCTTAATATCCTCTGTCTGGGGAAAAAAAGCATTCATTTCAGAGTACAGCAAAGGACCATCAAAACACATCAGTAAGCAACTTGGTGGGAAAAAAACGTAGGAATGAATATACAACATTAATTTCAGCAGCACCGGCTTCACTAATTATTTTGTAAATATTGTAGTATTACTTATGTTAAAGTTATTATTTAGAATAATGGAATGGTTAGACGGGTAGTTAAGGAGTTATGATGTGGGTTTGAAATGTGGTAAGCGCCCTTCAAACATTTTCCACTTAATCTATATTTCAGGTCAGAATAATAATCCATGTTTAAGTGCAACTAACTATCTAACTAACTAACTAAACAAACCGATGTAATAAATGAACAAACTTTTCTTATAGAAGCAAATGAGACGATGAGGAGAATAAGCGGACCTTTAAAAAGGTATGAGTGTGTGTATGAATGTGTAGAAGTGTTTGTGTGTGTGAGAGACATTTAGGGAACTGGGTGAGATCATCTGCATTTCCTAATCCTCACACCTCCCAGCTGGCACTGGACAGAAGGAGCTGGGGGGGGCTGAGAGAAGCTGGAGGGGGGCTTGAGAGCTGGTGGCTTTTATGCTCCTCTCTCTCTTTCTCTCTCACACACACACGCACGTACACACACATACACACACATACACACACATACACACACATACACACACATACACACACATACACACACATACACACACACAAAGCCCCAGTCACAGGGTCTGAAGCAGTAAGGCCTTGCCAATGCTCAGAGTCTGTCACATGTCCACTCATGCCCGTGCCAGGAGCAGAGAGGAGAAGCTGCTTGGCCATGGCGGCCAGCAGGCCCTGACAGTTTTGTTAAATGGAGGAGTGTGTGCGGTTTCCCAGGCAGAACCAGCTGCTTCCACACCTCTACAGCCCCCTTCTTGCACCTACAGAAAAACACTCGGCTTTCCGCGAAGCCTGGCCAACCTTAATTAGCATGCTAAAGACCAGACTCAATCAACCTACTGCAGCGCTGCCGAACCCATCGACGCTCACGCTGGATATTGCCACTACACAAACAAATAACAGTTATTAAATTCAGTATGCGTTCACCAAGGGGGTCGTTTTTGTTTCAGAAGTGCGGGGTGGGGGTGATGTGAAGTGGGGGAAAAAAAACCCCCCGAATTTTGAAAAAGTGGGAAGGACAAGTCCCACCTGTCCCCCGAAGACAATTCCGCTTGCAGTATGAGGGCCGCATGGATAATTAATACCGTTTCACTCTTTGATCTCGCTAGCCGAGGTAAGCAACTGAAGGTAAAGTGGTTTTAATGGCAACTAATCCAACATAAATGATTTAATGAACTGTCAAACATGGGCTTCGGCATAAGTGACAAAGCGTATTAATTGAAACGCAGCAAAAAGATTTTCCTCGGTGTAAAGTGCCTTCATAAATATGGATGTAATCATTAACAGAGGCTGCTTTGGGGAAGGTTAACACGGTGCTCCGATTAGGACTGGCACCCCTGTATAGGGAGTCTGAAACTGAGTAGATGATCATGACGGCTGTAAAACGTTCACAGTAGACAAAACAGACCAAAGGCAAGAGCCAGGCTGCAGGGTTTCATTTGGTCGGAATTTCTTTTTCTTTTTTTACCAGTTCCATGGGCTCAATAAAAAAGTTCTAGTTTTACAGTATCAGCTGACTTGCACAATAAATGTGTCAGTACTTGTGGGTCTATGGGGTTCTGCTGACAGGAGGGACACAAGGTGGACAGGTACAATCTCACACCGGGAAATAATAACTCTATCAAAATGTGATATCAGACGAAGGCTATAGGCAAAAACGCACACAGACGCACACACCCCAACGGAGTGGTAAATGGCGGCGACGTATTCAGGCGGAGACTCTAAACTGCTACTATTCGACACAAGCTTCGAAGGTTTCCTGCTGCACAGGGCTGGCGAGCGCAGGTTTAACGTCTGACATGCCTGGATAAGATTACTTTTTCATTTTTCACTCCCTTTCCCTTGCCCCCCCCCTCCAAAACACAATGCAAATCAGAAATGCAACTCTACGTCCAACAGCTCTTTCCTGAAGAGAGAGAAAAGACCAGGGGTGTTTCATTACACACACAGGGGAGTCTGCGTGAGAGAGAGAGCAAGGGATTTGATCGCAGAGCCACTCACTGAGCTTGTAAAAGCAGAGAGGTCTGTTAAATGTATTCAGGCTGAGGCGAGCACACACTGAAAAACAGATGTTTTGTAAGAATGGCTATCCTGAGCTGCATAAAGGCGTCCCTCAGAGTTTGCTGCTAGTACCGTTTTTATTCAATGTTGCTTTTTTAATCTAGCATCCGGATCTCGTTTCATTTCCCCATTCTTCCTTTTTTAGCTCTGTGTGGGTGTTATTGGAAACGTAAGGCATTAATTAGCAGGACAGAAACACCTCTGTCACGGTCTTGATCAATCCCGGCTAAAGATCTCAATTCGTTTAGTGAGCAACGCAGGTGTTTTTTTTTTTTGTTTTTTTTTTATGGAAGGGAGGAGCATAGACGTTGAAGGTGATGACTGTTTGCGTTTCCCTTCCCACCTTGCCTCCAGACACTCATCTCCGCACAGCGCCGGGCGTGAATGCACAGCATACGCCTGAGGGACTGAGAAAAGCTCCGGCGTCTGTTCACTTTGATCTGAATATCAGCTGTCAGAGCTGCTCTCGTAATTAACCCATCAAGGCGCAGTGCAAACTGGATCCTCCAGACCAGCGTGAGAAAAGGCGAGAGCCGAGAGGCTTTCCGAAAACAGGTGCTGGCGGATATGCTAAGGGGAATTCGGACCGGCTGCTTGGGGAAAGAGGGTCTCCGTGTTGTTGGGGTTGTTGTTTCCCTACTGGCACCGAGTCGCTTTAATGAAACACGGTGTTGGTTTATAGATTATTTCCCCTAACACAGTGAGTAATCGCACCTGAAGAGGTTTACGGTTCCAGAAGTGGAGAGGAAGAATAGGTGGGTGGCTTTAATGAGAAGCTAAGTAAGACTGCAACGGATTGCAGGGTTTTGCCCAGCCAATTTGTCACTCAGGCTGAATTTAAAAGTAGCCGGTGTCACATCCAAGGACCAAGAGTGCAGTAAAAAAAAACGCACACTGATCAAGAATGCACTGTTCGGTGCGCTCTGTTTCTGCATTGTTCTGACATGGGGAGATTAGCCAGGGCTTTCGTGCTTCTCTACATTTCAATACGATGCAACAATTTCCTCGACACATGGCTAGATTCGAGCAGCCTATCTACACTCCCTATCCACACAGCCTTGGCAAGGTCTCCGACATATTATCATGTTCATTTCGCTTCCTACTTCTGGCTACTCAATAGGTTCCCTACTCATTAAATCAAGAAGGTGGCCAGGCAAAACTTCGACCACAAAAAACATTCAGCATGACTTAATTACGCTTATCCGTATCCATAACGCCCCACTATTCGGTGGTTTCTCTCAGTTAATAAAAACCCTTAAGGATGTGGTCAGTGATAATCACCTCATTTAATAACCATGAAAAGAATGATAATAAAAATTAGAGAGTGGGGGAGGGGAGGGGAGGGAAGAGAAAATATCCAGCCTTATTAGGGGAGCCCGATTCTGTATCCATATTAAAGCTAATAAAACGACTCCTCCACCGTAATCTGTTGGAGGAACAGCATCCAACAGAACATTCAATTAGCCTGCGGCGGATTCAACATCTAATGCTATTTAAGCACAACAGATGAGGATCGGATCACAGCGAGCGCCCGGTCTAATGATGGTTCAATACAGGAGAAAAATAACATGCTCTTATCTACCTTCTTGAGATGTAAATTGATTTATTAACAAGCCTCCATCTCTGAGCAACAGGGATTAGACAGAAGCGGAACAGACGTGTTTGATTTTTCACTTGTTTTAGAGTCTGGGATGTCATACTCATTTCTCACGATTGACCCGGCCACCGTGGAGGAAACACCCCCGGGAAGAGGTAGATCTCGCAGATCTGGTTAGAGGCTGTTTTTTTTTTTTTTTTTTTTCACGTTACAGCATCGCAGCTTATGTTACAAAGCATGCATAAAAACGATTACGTAAGACGTTCGGAGCTATAGGTGGCATGTTGCGTAGAGGTTCAAGAGAAGAGACGCACTGAGAAGTGAAGCAAAGAGAGCCAATCTGGTGGCGTCAGTGTGAACGCTCCTTAGCCATTCACCCGAGTAGCTGCTGCGGAAAAGCAGCTGACGTGTCGAGACGTCTCGGAGCGCACGGAATCATTTGGGGGGGGGGGGGGGGGGGGGAACGAAATACTAGTCGAGAGAAATTTATCCCACGCGCTTGTGTTTCACCTTGTCCGATTTCTGATGTGGGTTTGCAAGTAAAAAAAAAAAAACAAAGTATCTTGTGAGGTTTTTTTTCCTTTTCTTCTCATGAGCCCTAAATCAAATTGACGTGCATGACATCAGTGAAGAGGTACTCACATTGTGTGACAGTGCTTGCCATTTATATATTTACTGTGTGCAATGCGAGCCCTCGCCCCCTCCTCTCTACTTCCCTCGCTGTGGCTCACCAACCCTTCCTCGCCTCTCTCTCTCTCTCTCCATCTCCCCTCCGCACTTACTCTCCATCTCTCCCGCCCTCACCTTTTTCCCTGTATCTCTCTCTCTCTAACTGACTCTGCTGCTCTGCATTCCAGTCACGTCGATCGCACCTTGAGTGATCCTGGTGAAGACAATTATTCATACCGAGAAGAAACACATTCAGGCGGATAGCTCTGCGCTTGAAAAAAAGATAAGCCACTTCAATTATTTAAGCATATCGTTCCTAAACTCACATTTACTTTCCCTGAGAATTTGCATTTTACGAGCCCAGGATGTGGGGGGCGCGAACACGCCCCCCCCTCACCCATCCACTTACCCCTCATCCTCTTAGCGCCATGCTTTTACCTATTCACTTTCTAATAATTCTTAATATTCCAACATGTAATGCATTAACACAACCAATCACCCTGTTTACATATTTGGAGTAGAGGTGATCCAGTATTTATGAGGGAGTGGAGAGCAGAGGGAGGAGGAACGGGAAAGGAGGTGTGTGTATGTGCGTGTGTGTACGATAGGACGAGAGCGCTGCATAATTGAGGATAATACCACAGCTGAGCAGTGAATCCTCATAGCCTAATGAAGCTAACAAGGTGGGCTCCTTAACAAAGCCACCTGCCAATCGCAGCCTGCGCTCAGCCTGCCCCTCAGGACTTCTCCCTTTCTTCCCAAGAGCCTTCTCAAAATTCAATAAATAACATCTGTAGGCGATGTTGGGTGCAGGCCTGGGAGGAATGCGTCATAACAGAAAAGAGGAGAGAGGGGAGAGGTGTGTGTGTGCGTGTGTTTGAGCGTGAGGGAGCAGTGGAGAGAATGTGGATGTGTGTGTCTGTGAGAGAGGGAGCAGAGTAGAGAATGTGTGAGGGAATAGAGGAGAGAATCTGTGTAGATGTGTGTGTGTGAGAGAGAGAGAGAGAGAGAGAGAGAGAGAGAGCGGCAACGCTGGCTGAACAAAGAAACCATGACGACTGCCAGGTTGCTATGGCGACTGCTGCGAGGGGGCCAAGGGAGTATAATAGCGCATCAATCACTGTCCGAAAAAGAACTTCATTATCAGCTGAAAAATAATCCTTTAGGATGTGTTTAGTGCATGTGAGCCGATGTCCACTCACCTCGAAGCCTTGCTCGCGCGAGAACGTGGCAGCCTCCTGCAAAACAAGAAACACACACACACGCACACACAGACACACACACGCACGCTTAATTACACACCGCCGCAGTGATAGCATTTCACTTAGCCCACACACTCCCGTCTCCAAAGCCCGTTCGCCTCGTCACACTGCCTCGGTACACTGTTCACATTTTTCCGCCCTCATAAAGAAAAGAAAGACACGTCGAGCGAAGATCCAATTTCAAAACGATCCACTGTCTTTACATAAGCAGCGATATGACTATATAAAAAAAAATAAATAAATAAAAAACATCACAGTGGACAAACACACACACACACGCTAAAATTCTGAGACCAAGCCTGCTAGACGTAGACCTTGATTAAAAGCGTCTGTGCCAAATGAATAAATGAAAATCTAATTAATCGTTCAGGATATCACGAGCGGCATCTGAAAGAAGGATATTCGCACTTGATCCCGAACAATAAAAGCAATAAAGCGGCGCTGTGATGTGATGGAGAAATAAAGCCAATTATGTGCGCGCTAGGTCATGCCCTTTGCTCGGCAGTATGACCCCAGGGAGCAGTTGGAACATTGTGGATCTTTAAAAGATGGAGAGGAGGTGGGGGGGGGGGGGGGATC
>JAOVVA010000041.1:19322726-19342147 GCA_028565275.1 Leiocassis micropogon | reverse complement strand
GGGCCCCCCCCCCCCCCCCCCATTTATTTAATCGATGTAAGCACAGTATACCCAGACCTAAAAACACAAGGAACTGTGAGAGCTACTTATCTGGTGAAACCGACACTTGCACACTTGCAACGAATCAGCTTGGGCACACCTTGTTGGAAACAATCAGTCACAGGCTTGGTTGCATAGTGTGTTCGTCTGCAGGGTTTGCCCAACTGCCATGCACAAAACACAGCGAGCGAAGCCTCCACAGAAAATCCATTTTCTCCAGCGTTATCGTTCTTAGAAGTCAGGCGAACCAAAGTATACCGGGGCTTTAAGTGTGACGTACACGACTGTAGATGCTGGTCCTTTTTACTCAGTCTGCACTGTCCAGTGTCTTTTGCCGTTTTACAATATCATCAATCCCAAACGGTCTATAACTGTTGGCCACGTCAACACCATCAAACGGTTCAGAACATCGGACATAAACGAGATTCAGATTTAAGGGTCGAAATTAAGAATAATACATGATTAATCATGAGCAACTACAAAATACTATTCATCTCTCATAATTATTTTAACACTTTCACTTTTGAAAAATGGTTCTTTGTACGGTTAGAGATTATTAGTGGTACTTGGAACGCTCAACGAATAAAGCCGTAAGGGTTTTAGATTTAATTATTTTTCTTCCTCCTTATAAGAGTGTTTGACATCCCTACAAACAGAACCATCTACATATGGAGGAGATAAAATAAAACATTCATGTCACAATTTTTTACTGGAAAATAAAAACACTCATAAGTGCTCTGCGTCCAATTTCCTCTTCTCTCAGTAAAACCAGCTTATGTTTGTTCTGACTGCTTTTTGGAGCCGACAGATATTTCTAAGTGGACACAGTGCTTCAGGTTGTTCTTTGATTTTGTATTACTTTGTCTACAAGTTGCTCATGTGTGCAAAAAAAAAAAAAAAAAAAGCTTTGAGCTGCTTGGATTTGGCGAATTCTCTGGTCATGTATGACAGGTGAGTGCAGCAGGAGACTCAGACAGGCTTTGGGAATGATGATCTCATTAGAGAAATGACAGGTACCTCCCAGGAGACGCATCAGTCCTCCCCTTGTTCCATGACACGAGATACGGGTGACAGCATGGACATGTGACTGCGTGTTTGTTCAAGTGTGCATGACTCTGCGTGTGTGTGTAAGTACAATATTGCACTTTATAGAAATAGAGCTGATAATTACACTAACTATGAAAACGTTAATGTAAATAACATGCAAACACATCCAGTCTCATAGACATCAAATCAAAACATCAATAATCTCAATATGTGATCATTTTACAGTTCCATCAGGGATGTAGCCCGAGTGTACGATCCCCCCCTATGAGAGCTGCCAAAAGTCAAGCTGGCAGATATATAGTGCAGCAGAGCATGCTGCTGTTAAACTCCTCGAAATCATACTGGCAACAACAAGCTGACATCCTGCACTCAGATGCTGTGAAAGAAATACACCGGCCACGGTGGCAGCTATCGATCTGCCCTCAGTGCCGGGTCTTCTCTTCCATCCATCATAACTGTGCTGCCGCACACGCAGGCCGAAGGCGGCGTGTGTGTGTGAGCGAGCGTGTTTGTGTGTGTGAGGACGTGTGTGTGTGTCTCAGGGCCCCGGACCTCTGTGTCCACCTCCCTCGGTGGAAAATGGCTTCTGTGGCTTGTGCTGAAGGATATTCTGGGCAAAAGCTCCTGAGCACTCAGATTATAGTTTTTAGGTGAACTTTCCCAGCACAAACCCGACTGGAACGCCACAGCAACTCGTAAAACCAACGACTATTCCTCCGAGGTCTAAGAACTGCGCTCTGACAAACCACAAATCTCAAATCTATCAAGCGTTGTCTGAAATGGCAATCTAGAGGCGTTCATGTTGCTACATGAACAGTGTGTGGTCTTGACATTTTCTTTGGTATAAACTTCTTATTTTATGCATTACATTTTATATTATTACAGCTCCCTAGTGCATAATATAAACACCATTATACTGGGCATCGCAGGCTGTTTTATTATCATTGCATTTTGTTATTCGGTATTTCACATCTTTCATGACAATTGAAATCAAAGACAACTGTTAGTTAAAATACTGCAATCACCAAGATTGTCTTTTTTTTTTTTAACTATTAACTAACTGTACGCTTTAAGATTTGATCTGATTATGATTATGATTATAATTTAGATAACGCCCTCAGGTCACTTCGAAATCATCTGTACTGTATGTTATTCTTCTTCACTACAAGTGTGCTAATAACCAGAGTCAGGGGTAGCTCAGTGGTTAAGGCATTGGCTTACGGTTTAGAAAGTCCCAGGTTCAAATCCCACGACCGCCAAGATGTTCCTGTAGGGCCCTTGAGCAAGGCCCTTTACCCTCAACTGCTCAGATGTATAATGAGATAAGAATGTAAGTCGGTCTGGATAAGGGTGTCTGCTAAATGCCTAAATGTAAACATAACCATTAATTACACTAAAGCTCGGTCGCATGACAGTGAAAGTAGATCAGTACGGTCCACCATACTGAGGAGAGAGCAGCTACATGACAAAACCCACATTCAAAACCATTTGTTGGAGCACTTTCGACAAGAAAACACATCTGATAATGTTATGTCATCTAAATCAGCACATTTTTCTACTTAATAATTGCTTCTTAGTCATTCCGAATTTGCCTCAGTGTTGTTTTATTTACACCTAAGGCAAGCTACAAAGATAACTAGCTTCTGAGACATGGCTGATTCCCAAATCCCTCTCTAACCCCTAATCAAGAGATATTCTACAACGCAATAAGTGGAAATGTAAGAGAAACAGATTTACAGGGCTGTCCAACACCTCCTTATTTTACCCCCCTCTAGCTGTCGCACTAGATATCAGCGCGGCTGTGATACTTTCGGTTGGACGACCGCATCACCAGCAGAAAAAGCACTCGCTCTCGCATGATTATTGCTTAATCTGACTAAACTTGCTAGTGGAATTCATGAGGAAAAAAAACAAAAACACAATGCCTCCAAAGAAAATGTGTGTGTGTGTTTGTTAGCCACAAGCTAGCCAGCTGACGTTTCCTCCATCAAAAACAGTTAATTGTGTCATCAGTGTTATGGATTTAACTAGCTAATGTGTCTATGTGTATTGATCTACAGTTAAATCTTTTCAGACGTCTCAAATGATGGATTACGAGATCTAGTCAAATGCAACATCATATTGAAAGCATCTTAACATTTCATTTGACTTTTATAGTGCTTTTAATGACCGATACTGTCCCAGAACAGCTTTACAGAAACCCGCACCAAGATGTTAATCTACAGTGACCAAAAGTATTAAGACAACATATGCCATGTATTATAGTTGTCACAAAACAGTTGATGTCACTAATTAGTTTGAGGCTATCTGGCTGAAGAGCTGTGCTAATTAGAATCAGCTGCTTTAGTTATTGCATGGAACAAATATGTGGCAGGACTTCTACTTTCTGAAGCCGTGGTGTCCACGTCTGCACAAAAATATATAAAAAAACAAAACAAAAGAAATTCTCAAGTGAATTGCGAACTTCTTTGGCAAATTTCTGTACATGGTCTTCAGGAAGCAATCAAGCAGGCATGGACCGAACGAGTCACACCAGAGCATTGGAAGATGCCTTTTTGTCTCTGCGCCTGATCCAGCAGGTTTTGAAGGATAAAGGAATTTTCACCTTGGAATTTCATTGCGCAAAATAACAAACGATATCGTATCTTTCAAAATCTTTGAATGTAATCAAAACATTGAATTTTACTGCCGTTCCAATACTTTTGACCACCACTGCGTCACAAGCAAACCAGAGATTATAGTGACAGGGAAACTTATCAGGAAGAAAACCTTCGGAAGATCCAGACTCGAAAGGATTCACCTTCTGGATTCTCCTATAGTTCTACCAGACCGCTAAAATCATTTATATGTCTCTGCTATGGACGGTCTGATTGATCCGGTGCCTGACCTTTTAATAACTGTGGATTATTGCTACTAACATGATATTCATCCAGTCATAATAAACAGTTCCGTGCTCTGAAACCGATTTTTTTCTTTTTTTTTTGCGAGTATCGCAGGAATGATGCTGACATACCTTAAAACCGGTTGTGTTCTCTGTGTTTACATGCAAGACCTGGGCGCGGCAGTCAAAAACATCTGCTCATAGTATGAGAATAGGGGAAATCTGTCAATTTGATACCGGTACAGGGTCTCAGCAACCTTGTTTCACTTTACACTGCGCACATCCCGGGCGTACATCAGTCAGATAAGATAAGTGTGATTTGATATTTACGACATCTTTTCAAACAATATCGAGAGAGAACTTATTAGAAGCATCTGCTCGCTTCAATACATTTACTTCCATCAAAGGTTTCCAAGCTATATATATATTTCTGTCAATACCAAGGAGGAAAAAACTAAAACCTCAAGCTGTAATACCAGCCTTATGTAACCTACACAAACATGCAGTAATGGTGTAACTCCCAAATGATTATCAGGGCATGGCAACCTTCAATATATGAACACCATGCAGGTCAAGAAAACAAAAACAAAAACAAGCAATTTGTGCAAAAATTTGTGAGTGTTTGTTAAAATTTTATTTGTGGATTATTTTGCTCGAGATCTCGTGTTCCGGAGAGTATATCCGTGCCTTCAGTCAAAATGACAAAAGTGCTGCATTAACAAACAAATCTGAGCTTGTTTTTTTTTTTTTCCGAGAACCAGCCCAATTCAGGAACGGCGCTGACAACCAGTGCATGCAGTCAGGAAAGTAAATCCCTCTCTCTAACAAGTCTAATTGTGTCTCTCACAATGTCGCCTTGGCGGCCGTTCCACAGGAGGCGTATGCAGATAGTCAGGCTTTAATTGAGTGCTGTGGGTGATGCCATGGGAGACTACTTGAGTGTACAGCCTGCACTCAAGTTCCCTTGACAGCATCTTCTCTATTGCGTTTTTTTTAATTACCTAACCCCCTTCACTCTCAACTTCCTTCCCTCCCTCCCTCCTTCCATCCATTCCTCTCTCTCTCTCTCTCTCTCTCTCTCTCCCTCCCTCTCTGTCTCAGCGGTCCACAATATTCATCTCTCTTGCAAAATAGAATGAAATGCTTTAAAAGTTTGCAGGAGAGTCTTGTGGAGCTTGTGGAGGCTCAAAACCTGTTTGAATGTCAGTGAGCTCTGTGGCACTTGACATCTGTTTTCAAGCATGTGTGTGTGTATGTGTATGTGTGCGTATGTGTGTGCGTGCGTGCGTCTCGGGCGAAATCGGTTGTGGGATGCAGGCCTAGTGTCATGCGAATCTCTCACTGCCTCAGGCTTCTTTCACGACCTGCCTGTCATGCAGATGCAAACAGGAAGGGAAGACACCCGCCCACTGAAGCATGAGCTACGTCGGCGCTGCAACCACACGGGTGCGCGCGCATAAATACTCACGCACGCAAGATGCAAGCGCCAAAGTTGTTTGCACGAGATTGAGTTCGCAATCAGTAACTCGATTGTAACTAATATAAATAACACGGGCAACATCGACACGTACACGCACAGATTGCGTAACAGAGTCCCGCAAGTTTATCTGCACGTCGCCAAGCCTTTGTCGTGGCAAATGTCGAAAAAGCAGCCGTCCAATTTCCCCTTTGGTCTGGACCATTGGGGAGCTCAATAATATTATTCATGTCAGGGCTGGACGGGGCAGCGGAGGTCTTTGGGAAAAGGCCTTTGGGCAGATCTGCACAATGAGCAAGCGCTCTCAGGCTCTCTCTCTCTGTCCTCATCTTTCTGTCTCTATCTTGCACGCTGTCTCATAAGAAGCAACGGAGCGATTTCAATCATTTCGCAACCTCCCAGCAATCATAGCTTTAACTCCCCTGTTATTTAAAACAATCCGAGCTCTGCGCTGGAGTTAATCACTGCTTTACACTACATCAGTCAGGGTTATTCATTCTGTTCCAATTAATCGTGACATTTTTCTACATTGTCTGAGCCCTCGACTGCACAAATTCATCTGTAATGACAATTCACACTGTTGAATTTTATCATGTGTGCTGGCAAATGGAGGGCAAATTGTTTTGCGATTGTGTGCGTCTGTGTGCATGTGTGTGCGCGCGCGAGCGCGCCCGCGATGGTAAGCATGTGTATGGTGTTATTTGTGAGCGCCATCTGGTTTCGGCTCAGGCCACTCTGTGTTCGCTTGCTTAATTAACCTAACTGGAGGCCATTACATTTCCTGAAACGTTTCACTTTCTCTGGTTTATGTCGTGGAGCAGGGAAGGACTCAATTAGGCCAGAGCTGCTCCCTGGACATTACACACTTCACGCATGCCAGTTAAGGAGGCGAGGAGCTCATTGTGCCCACACCGCCAGCGCAGATAAAGGCCCATCTCTCAGATGCAGACAAGATCCAGCTGCCAAAAAACCCTGCAAGAGTAATGCGTTAATACCACGGAAAACGAAGGCTCTAACGGGCTACGCCGATCCGTACGTGTAGCCGACTAATTATCTCATTAGTTTAGCTAAAAGGGAGGCAGCGGCCATGTTGGTTTTAAATGGATTACCACAGCTGTTCCTGCCACGAGAAGCCCGAATGGGAGCTGGGTGATTGGGAGGAATACTGGTGTTTAATATCTAATCAGCCGTTAGCGTGTCAGACAAGCGAGCGAGGAACCGTGGTGCTGCTGAGAGGAGATCCAGAGCGAGCCACGGTGTTTCAGCCTGTCAGGCCTGACGCACAGCAGTCGTACAGACGCAAACACAATTTACCACTCTGCCTGTCTGTCACAGTGTGCTATGACACACACACACACACACACACACACGCGCAGGCAGGCACATAACGCACGCAGACACACACACTTGCGGCTGCGGAACCATGATGACTCCCAGAAGACAGAGGAACTCACAGATCATGAAATACAAGAAGATGAATCGTGGAATGTCTAGCCCCAAGATGGCACCTTCACAGGGATTATGTGACCAAGACGGAAAATCACAGGCCGAGCTAAACTGTATACACAAACTCCCCTTCTAATCAGCGCACACTTACTGGGAAACGTGAAGTCACACATGTTCCTCTTTACCGTTTAACGCTATGACATGCACACAATCAGCAGCTCAAGTGTTTTCCCACTAGGTAAGATTACAATACGAGACTACGATTAAACAGACTCGGGTCAACACGATGTCTTGTTCTCTATTACAACAAAGGTCAAACTTTCTGTTTAGTATGTAAAGAAGCTTATCTTAAAGGTTTGTTCATGTATTTTTATTAAAAGGTGAGGTCTTGTCAAGGTATCATTTAAAACCTGGCAACTCTAAACACTCACATCAGAAAGACGACATTGTGCAATGTTAAATAAACCACCGAGACGATGAAGATTTAAACGGAGACGCAGGCCTTCCTGTGAGAGCGGCTTCGCCAAACAGCATATCGGCCAAAACACAGCGTTGGTGGAATTTTATATTTTGTATACATTATACATATGATACCGAAAATGTGCACAACAAAGAAGCTACTTCTGCAGTTTATGCAACATGGAAGCAACCAATCATGCTATATATATATTATATATTATATATCATATGTCTTCATGAGTATTGATACTAAAATTGGTGTAAGATTCTAAAAACATATGACCTGTAAAAATTGTTGCTTAAATTAAAGCATTCCATGCAAAATTAGGAATCCTCCCCCAAAAAAATCTGTAGTGTCCGTAACCATGTCAAATGTTCATGTTGCAAGATCTTAAACAATTTTCCATTTTAGAATAACACACTTTTTCAAGTTTCTGTCTTTCATGTGAAATCTAAACTGGCCAAATTTCATCTGAGTGATAATTAAGATTACTAAAACATTTGAATTCAAAAAGGTTACGGACACTACACCTAGGTAAGACACTTTAAGAACCAATGCCATGTTTTGGCCTTATGCATTTATCTTGGTGTTTTTCATAAAAGTAAAGCATTAGAGATGTTTTAAGCCTATAAAAACCAATAAGCATCTAATGTACATTTTACCAACAGTTTCGAACAGGATACAAATGTTTTTTCCCCCATAACAGACTTATTTCAAAATTCATCTTTGTTTTGCCAAGGAGTGTCTTGGGGTTGGAAATGACTGCTGACTCACCGTCTCGTTGCCGAACAGGACGTCCACGTAGGGCATGACCTTCATTAGGGAATCCTTATAGAACTCGCTGATGAAGGGAGCGGACAGGTTCAAACTGAAGATCTTGTTGTTCTCAGATGCATGCTTCGCCACCTTCAGCATCGACTCCAGGGACACAGTCAAGAAGAAACCCTGCATAAAAAAGGACTAATAATAAAAATAAACAAATAAATAGTTTTAGGCTGTCTAATTGAAAAAGACACAGAGTATATGACTATTTGGATAATTAGCTCTGATTTGTCGTTCTTCTATAAACCAACCAAAACTCCAGAGCTGCACGGGTATCATTTTTAAAAGCGACGAGGGCTTTTTTTTTTTTCATCTGGATAGCGAAATAAGTGAAAAGAGTAAGGTGCTGAGCTCATTTTCCTCCTTATCACTCCATCTGCATGAGGAATGATAAGGAGGAAAGTGAACGAGAGAGAGAGAGAGAGAGAGAGAGAGAGCGCACCAAGTACAAGAAAACAATAGAGGGGAAAATGTCTACATCGGAAAGCGGTAAACAGGGTTTATTTTGACATAATGGGCACGAATGGGATTAACGTTTTAGGAGATAAGAAGGAATGATGACAAACGAAGTCTGGAATTAAAGCAGCAGAGATCACACAGAGGTCACGGATACAATCCAGTAAAACGGAGGGCACCTTGGGCAAGTTTAAAACTGGAACATTTCGGCATGCTCCCCGAAGACCACTTACATGCCACGCTCACGGCCTAGGCCAGAGCCCGGTGTTAAAGAAGTGAGAGGAGAAACAGAGCACTACGTGTAAGCAAACAAAACAGGTGCGCTTGGGGGGAAAAAAATGTCCAGTGTTTGATGGGATTGTGCCAACAGGACACAGCACAGATCACTAACTTTTACACAGAGCAGTTTGTTTTGTCGGGATTGAAGCTCTACGAAAACTGTTTAGCGCGCCGAATTACCTTGACTGTATCAGAACCGCACTCAGGCAGAAGAGAGCTAGTCCAAACACATGGAGCGATTTCCCCTCTCGGTGGCTTAGCATGGCCTTAAGAGAGCCGTCTGAGAGCAAAGAGATGGCTGCACTCCAGCCCTTGTTCTAGGAGGAGGGAAAGAAGAAAGGGGGGGAAGCACGCTAGCATCTGATGAAGTGGAAAACAAAGGTCTCGTCTGGACTCTTCTTACTGAGAAACAAGAGAGTCTACTCGAGCCATTGTGAGAATGAATACGAAGCAGGTAAGGAAACACCTTCACGTTTAAACCTGAAACCAAACACTGGCCTTGTACCTTCGATACAGTTCATCTTGCACTGAGAATAATTCAGAGGCACTGTATAGGAGAGAGAAGGAGGGGGGGGGGGGGGGGGGTGAAAAAAAAAAAAAAAAGAAAAGGAAAAAAAAAAAGCAGCGAGAGGGAACACAATAGGCCGAGTGAGAGAATAAGCAAAGGGTACATCATGGAGAGACTAGTGCTTTTACACAGGCTAACACAGGCGCTCTGAGAACACTCCATTAAAACAGATGAGGCTTTTGTGGCTGAGAGTGGAAAGAGGAGAGAAGTGACCTTCATGTGTTTACTGTGACTGTGTCAGCTTTTTACGCCCTTCACCAGAGGAATCAAAAAGCGCCGTCTGGCTGCAGGGCCTACAACAGAACGCGTTAAGTGGGCGAACATTATGTGAAATATCTATAGTGTTAGTCATAACAAAAACGTCCTCATTTTCCCTCGCAAATCTGCAATATAAAGCATGCTGCTGAAGATTTCCACAAAGCTGTCAAGGAAATTTATCAGCGCTGATACCTACAGAATAATACGGCTTATAAATACTCCTTGGCAAAGAGATCGCGAGGATGTACTGTACATGCCCGGAAAGCTCGGCCGGGGCAAGGAAACATGTCAGCCAACTATTCAGCGTTAATAAAAGGTTATTAAAAAAAAGACATTCAACATATTTTACTATAAATTGAAAACATGCAGTCAGGTGCAACAGCATGCATGACGATGCCATTGTCTGACAGCCACAAAAGTGCTTCCTTTTACACGTTTTACATTATGACACTGAAGCTGATCAGTAAAAGCCCCCATTTCAAGTATAAGTGGCGTTCAGGTCAAACCGGGACTTTTCCCGAATGAAGATGTACAGTACAGGGATGAGACTTTTAATCGCAGTAAAATGTTTGTAATGGTGCAAATGTTTTAAAGAAACCCATACGTCCATAAATGACTATCATGAACGCGGTGGAGCCCACTGCAGAGTGGAACGCCTGACACTTAAAAACTGATGCACAGTTTGTCGAGGAAGAGACGGATATGTCTATGGGAACTGTACACACAATCATTGGCCAACACCGCTTACACATTACAGGAACTCTGCAGTCCTGACCTCACTTCAAGCCATTTCCACATGATTGGGGCAAAGGAGTTCCTGGGAGGCCAACGTTTCAGACATGAAGCAGGCAGTATGATCATGGCTCTGGTGTACTGAGAAACTTTCTACCTGGTTGGTATCCAAACATTATTTAAACATTGACATAAGTGTATTAGTGTAGGAGGGGATTATGTAGAGAAATAAAAGTAGTTTTTAATTCTCATAACCGTGTTCTGTTATTCTGCACAATCCCGGTTTTTGACTTGAACACCTCGTGTAAATACAGTGTGGAGCATGAGTAATCGCACACCTAGAACGTTTCCACTTTTTGTTACGAGTTACAATTTGGCCCTGAAAGGTCGTTTTATGTTAGAAATCGAGAAAAAAGTCAAAAACAGATCTAACGGGCTTTGTCTTTCCTAAGGAAAATGAATTCTGCAAAAGTGTGCAAAATTCTTATGACTTCATTCTATTAGCTTGTCTGCTTTTACTTATTGTACTATATATGATCCCTTGGTTTAGGTGGTCAAGCTGGTCAAGGTGGCATTAAAGTGACGAAAGTGGAGCAGGTTCGGCTCTATTAATGTTAAAAGTATATAAATGTCAAAATCAATATATTTGTGATATATATTGGTAAATATTTCATAAGTATTCACCCCTATCCTGTAAAAATTCAAGCAGATGCCTCGTCACCAGTTGCAATCAGAAGTCACAGATTGGGCTGAATAGAGTTCAGCTGTATGGAATTATAGTCTCACCTGACCGTTTAGTTATTAAAAAAATAAAAAAATCCCACACTTTTAATATCTCCCAGAGCACTAATAACACCATCATTAAAAATGGACAGAATATGGCACGTCCAATGATTCTTTTAAGACTAACTCATCCATCAAAAAGTAAATGAAGGGGAAATTATCAAGAGCAGCATGCACAAGGTCATGGGATTGTCTAACAAAGTTCAAAGAATGCATAAACTTATGCACTTTTTCATTTATTCATTTTTTTTTAATCAAAAGTACACAGATTTGTGCAAGTCATTTTATTAACAGATTCGCAGCTACTGTACTTCTAAGGGAACTGTTCCAGTATAATAGCTGGTCTGTGTAATCGTCCTGCAGGGCTGTTTTAGAGTGGGATCTGTTATGTCCTGTGTTGGGAATGTTGTCTGTGGTAACTATGGTGCTGGCGTGTAAAAGCGATTTTATCTCTGCGTGACTACCCTGGTTAAATAAAGGTTAAATAAAATAAAATAAAATAAACTTTTGCCCTCAACTGCAGGCTATTTGCAGAGACAAAGTCCAGAGCCTGATGCAAATCTTTACTACTTGCCTGCTATGAGGAAGCTTTTCTGTTTTTTTTTTTTTTTGGTAAGCTGAAAAGCGTCAGCCACAGAACCATGCAGAAATGGATCTCTAGAGACAAACATAAGGATGGTTAGACAGAACGAGGCCCACTGGGGTGCAGGGGACTTCTAAAGGCTGCCTGAGCTGAACTAATGGTGTGTGTCTGTCTTTATGTGTGTGTGTGTGTGTGTCGGTACTTCTCCCATCATTAGCGCACCTAGGCTTGGATGTGCGAGCGTCAGGTGGGAAAAATGGCCCCCTGCATTATAGTAACTTTAATGTTACACTGCTTGAAGTTGGAGAGCTGGCCAGAAGGAGGCTGCTTTAATGGACACGCGCTCCTCTTCCTGTGTGCGCTCGACTTAACTTGCTTCTCTGGCACTTCACAGGCTCGTGGGGAGGAAGCATGAAGGAAGCAATGCGGGAAGTTCAGAGCACCAGCACTGCTTTGGAACTGCCACAGCCAGACTCAGACTTTCAAAACGTTGCTCTGGACGTTAATTTCAGGGGAGGGAAAGAGGAAAAAAAAAAGAGGGGAAAAAAAAGATAAAGCACCTGAGATAATTTTGAGAAAATGACGTATACAGAACGAATCAGTGCGCTGTCAGTCATCGATAAATCCATCCACCTAAGATAAATAAACTTTAGCTCGCACACACACAGCCGTCCTATTCATCGGACATCTGCTTCCGTTTATTCCAGCTCTTCAAAGGCCCGTGTTAAACGCTCTCCACCCCTGTGTTAAACACTCTTTGCTCATGTGCTGACAGGTTTTTGCTGGTCCGTTCCTCTGCGCTCTGACCCGGGCTGAGCTGTGAAGAGCTGCCCTCTCCCTCTTTCTCTCTCGCCGGCTGTCATAAGCCGCCTTTATCTGGGTTAGAGTGCTGCTGGAGGGATCGATACACGCCGTGCTCCTGGCTGATTGCACTGACCTGACACCTGACTATTGTACCGGCCATCCTTAAAGAGTAATGCACTGCTGGAAGTCCCCTTCCTCACTGGATTGGAGTGGATGATTGTCATCGACAAACAGAAACACATCGGTATAGAGTGGAGTCTTGCTGGCCGAGTCAATCACCCGCCATAATCGAGAGATACCAGGCAGTTAAATGGGCTTGTGTAACGCTATGATATGATAGCTAGGAGACTCCTTAAATAGTAAAAGGGCACTAAAAAAAAAATCTTTATCAAATATAAAGACTACTTTTCTCCCCATGAGCATATTTTCCATTTGGTTTCATTTCGAGAGAGTCAATTAGCCCAATAAAACAGATGATAAATCCATTTTAATAGAGAAGAGCAGCAGGATTCGGCATGCCAGAGCCTCGGAGGATCTGTTTGATGTTCAGAGCTCGCCCCTGCGCCAGACTCCTCGCAGTCCACGCGGCATCTGGTTCCTCTTTACCAGTCTATAGAAACATGTTCTACAGAGCCTTATCTAATGCCACTCAGATTAACAGCACCGGGTCTGTGACATGAAAGCTTAAGTTCTTGAAAACACACTGTCGCTCGTGAAATTCCTGAAATTTGACAATCAAGCCATGGGGCTTAAAAAACAAGCAAAACAAAAACACAACACACACACACACACACACACACACACACACACACACACACAAGTATCTATCTGACGGAATGTAAAGCCAAATGGAATGTCTGCAGATGATTAAGAATTCGGTTTATCACGGGACTGTAACGTTCGGATCACGAGCGCGCAGGCTGCTCGAACTTTTTCCCCTGGAAGCTGTTTGCCAGATATCAGAAAATCTCACAGGAGAATGTCAGCTCGGTGAGATAGGACTATGACAGCAATAGACGGAAGAGGTGCTGATGCTAACTGTGATAACCGATGTCGGGTTTACACTCGGGGTCATCCGGTGTAATCCTCAAAGGAAATCAGGCCATCCTGAACGATGGCACGCGCAGGTTACGGCACACACGCCTCTTCTACCGGATGACTTAAGCACTCTCCTCTAGAGAGAGGGAGACTATTATATTCATCTCTAATAGCCATAAAGGGAAGGGGAGGGGGGAAAGAAAATCAATTTTTCTGAAGAGCTGACATACTCCTCAAGCTTAAAAATGACTGTGTAAAGAAATTAGACACTAGAAAAATATGTAATCAGCAATTTAGCGATAATGTCCATAAATAAATAATCAGTGCTTCCATTAAGCTGACATGTATCTGGGCTGCAGTGCGTGACGCGATTAGCTGCTCTCTCACACACACACACACACACACACACACATACACGGCGTTCCATTAAGGAAAGCCATCCGTCCTCACCCACTCGGCTCCGCTCTGGCACTTCAGGTGGAGTGTGTTATTCTGCAGCTTGGGGGAGGCAGGCCCACAGCGCTCATTTGCACTACCATAAGACAGGTCGTAATTACACTGGCACGGCAGCACATTAGCTGCTGGAAAAGGTGAGAGCACGAGGGCCTCAAACCTGAGGCATTAACCCTATCATGAGGTTAACAGTGATGGGCATCGCAGCTCTAACGGGGGTCTGCCGGGGTTCCTGTAATTAGAAGAGCTGCATTTCTGTACAGACAGAGAGATCAGCGGCTTAAACTCCGACTTGTCTAACGTGTTGAGCTCAATTACCAAAAATCAGCTCAAAGGAAGCCAAGGTGGTGGAGGATCAGGAGTGAGGATTTCATCCGGACAAAATGTTTAAAGCTGAAAAAAAAAAAAAGAAAAAAAAAACAATACATATAGAACATATAGTATAAATCAGCACAAATGCGGGCTCTCCGAAGACAAAAACGGGGGTTTTTCAGCTTTAACAGTTTGTGTGTTTTCTTCGCTGGATGTCCTCCTGCCTCGTAACGTGCCAAAGAATAATATACAAGTGATAACTAAGCCTAGCAGGGGACGCGAGCGTAATCAAAAGAGGGTGAGTTTTTCTTTGACTTTTGACGAGAGCAACGCTTTTTCGACGTGTGTCGCGGCATGGGAGCGAACGCACGAGACAGATTCTTTAGCACACAATTAAGAGCTGCTAAAATATGGCAACAGCTCACCTCCTCTCGTCATCCTGGTATAATTAGATTTTCACCTGCTGTTGGGACCAAAAAAAAAAAAAAAAGAGGGGGAAAAAAAAAAAGGAAAGAAGAAGAGAGGCTTGATGCATTGGACAAGACAAAGAGGCACCTGACGCGGCAGCACGCGCATCCATCCTGCTCCACAGCATGGGAGGAGTTTGAGAGGTAAATTGAAAACGCTGTTGAAGGCTCGCCTCAATGAGTCGCACAGTCTGCTTAGCACATCAGTTTGGAAACAGATGCCACGTCGGGACAATGTTGCAGTCAACATTAGAAAACAGAGGCAGATGTGTGTAAACTGTTAATACAGCACAGCGTAAAAGGAACGATTATATAGCGGCGGAGATGTCACTCCAGAGCGGCAAAAAAAAAAAAAAAACCTCTACGGGAATAACGGCCTGATAATAACCGGCGAGTAATTAGCGACTTCGGTGAAATCGATGCCGCTGTGATTAATAATCGCTGAAGTGTACCATTAGAGTATACTTTTATTTGATTGACATCCTGTGCTGGTGAGATCAAAAACGGCGGCCATGCCAAATACCGCACAAGCTTCAGCCAAGTCCCTGGTAGCAGACCCACCGGAATTAAGTGGATACATATTCTACATAAGTCTCAGCCTTTCCAAAGGAGCATTAAGCTTATTAATCCTGTACACACACACACACACACACACAAACACACACACACGCTTTCTTCAAGCTTGTCAAACCCCATTCGAACGTTGCAGGAAACAAATGCGTAAACACATCTAGTGCAGCGTGGAGGCTGTCAAACTCGAATCCGCAGTCAGGTTTTAACAGGGAAACAGAAGCCGCGCCGTAGCACGTTCCGAGATCCTGCGGAGCCAGCGTTGGGAAGGCGCTCCTTCGAAACATAAGAGTGCATGCAAAAGTGGGCCATTAATGATTCATGGCTGCTTAAATAATCATCTGACTGCACCTGTGGAGAGAGAGCCTGAAGTAAATATCAACAACCACAACTCCTGTCAGCGCCTGATGATGGAAGTTAGTGTGGGCACGGGGGTTCGATAACGCCATCAGTCATTCATAAAGGCGAAGCCAGAGATGCAAATCGAAAAACACACACGGATATTCTACACGGGGATCTAAGCGTCCGTTGTAATTAAACTCATTCCATAGGAAAGCACGGTAATGCGAATGACCCAGTTTTGGCCGGAATGCAAAGAACCAAAAAAATATCAGGTTTAACAAGTCAGAGACAGAGAGAAAGAGACAGAGGGAGAGACAGGGAGAGAGACAGGGAGAGAGACAGGGAGAGAGACAGGGAGAGAGACAGAGAGAGAGACAGGGAGAGAGACAGGGAGAGAGACAGAGAGAGAGAGAGATCATGTTTTCCATACTCCTTAATATTGGGGAAAACTACTTAAACGGACATTACTAAATCTAGGTCAAGCTCCTTAAATGGTTAAGCAAAGCTGGGTGAAGTGTGTTTTGATCGACTCTGCTCCTCGCGCCAACACGACTTCCATTATGTAAACATTAGCGGAGGGCTAATGTTAGGTCTGGCTAGCTCCAAGATGACTATAAAACAAAAGCAGACTGCAGCCAGGCTACGTCCAAACACCAAAGAACGCTGGTGATGGAGGTTATCCCAGGACAACAAGTCAAAGCGAAAAAAAAAAAAGGGAAGCACAGAGAAGCAGTCGTGCGTTTTTTAGTTGTTTTTTTTTAAACTCCGCTAACTCAGACAGAATTTCAAACAACACCTCGAACCACTGATTATTTACTGTCCCGAACTGTACACGGCTCCTTCATTGAGATCAATGGGAAGATTTCACTAGTCTCTCAGAGCTTGAGCCATCTTTCAGAGCCAGGGCAGGGACTGCAGATTGAACTGCTTGGTGAGTGTGACAGACAAGTGAGTAAATAAGGCTGGTTTTAAAACAAGCCGTGTAAGAAATTAGAGACGGGAGAGAATTAAACGGTGGCCTACGCATTCTTAGTGGGTGGCAAAACTTTTGCGGCACCGCACCCACTGCGGCGGCTTCGTCGGGGCGTTCGGGCAATTATCCTTTCAAAACACACGCCACCAGCTCACAGACGCATGTAATTATGCAACATGTCCTCGCCTGTTCTCCCACCTAGGGTGTTTTGGAAATGTAATGAAGCTCTTGTAATATTGTGATAACAGGCAATGATGATCAACGCTGCTTTCAATTAAAATTCATCGGAACGATATTTAAGCTGTTATCACCCGGAACAGCTTCGCAAGGGCCAATCTGTAGGCTGTTCTTTCTAATTTACTTGTTTCCTAATGCCGAAGCGTTTGACTGCTGACTCCTGTCAGAATAGTAATAAGGTTACAGCACAATCAGGATTCGCAAATTAGGACACGGACGTCAGCACAGAACGCTCTCATTATTCCTCACTATTTTAAGATGCGAATTCTCAAACAGAGTTCAGGAAAATGTCAGGCTCGGCACTGTACGGAACACGACAGCATAACGGAACGAGCTCGAGCGACAGGACGGGAAAAGGCTTGAGCGGATCGACGCGCTCGGCTCCCGGCGAACAGCTGGGGGATGGGAGGATCCTAATTACTCCCCAACAAAAATCTCCTGAAAGTCAACAGAATGTAATCGATGGAGAGGATTATATTAGCCAGGCCTTGGACCCGGGCCAATAAGAAAGGCACACCGCGCCCTATCTCATCAGCAGCCCATGATTGAGCGAGCTAATGGAAAGACACACAGCCATAGTGACAAAATCGTGCTGTAGGGGCAGGAGGAAAAAAATAAAAAATAGATCGGCGATTGATCTGCCAAGGCCATGGTAATTAGAGTGTGGTGGCCAAGGCGAGAGACTGTTTGCCCTTAGAGCCATCAGACATGAATCTCTGGAGGACAGCACCCACGAGACCGGAGTCGAGAACACAACAACGACAATCCGTTTTTTCAATCCGCTCATTTGATTACGACTCCGAACGAAAGTACGTTTAAGGATCTATCCGTCAAAAGGCTACGGAACCGACGCTTTTCAAAAGTCTTAATGACAACATATGTGTAACAGCTTTTCAGGAGATTCGTACACACGTTTCACATTTGGCAAACCCAGTATGAGAGGAGCATATGGAAGGTTTCATGTCTTGATGCCACATGGAGAGGTGAGCACGCTTCAGATTCTGATTGGTGGAACAGCTGGGTGAAAGTCAGCCGTGCTGTATGCTAACTCTGTGTAACAGCATGGATGAGTATCCTCCAACTGAGAAAGAAAGTGAGAGCAAATGAGCGTGAGGGAGGGACAGAGAGAGAGGATTCATGGAGCCACTCTGACTGTAATTGCATGGCTAAATGCTCTCTTCCCTTCCTGCCCTCTCTCTCTCTCTCCTTCTCTGTGTGTCTCAACCAAGTGACTGCAATTGCCCTAAGCCACTTAAGGCAATCTGTGCTGAGCAACGTACAAAATCCAGAGAAAGCTTAAATTTAGTGAAGCCTTTCAGAAAGCACGAGAGAAGGAGTAAGGGGGTGGGGTGTCAGTCGATTTCCTCATCTATTCCTGTCAATCCAATTCTGGAGCTGTGAAATTTAACTTCTCGCCACTGCTCCCTAATCCCTGAAAAAATATTACAAACTAAATGAAACAATTTATTCATTCTTCCATCTTCATTTTAAGTTTAACGGGTGGGCAGTTAAAAGGCAGCTTTCCGTCTAAACGTCTCACACTTGATATCTTTATACCTTTCTCAAAACGCTCGAAACCGGCCCAATTTCAAAAACCTCGAATACTCAAAAATAAAAGGATCGTAATTTCTTCACTTCCCTCCAAGTTGGTGTTCGGTGATTATAAACCCAATCTGAAAGCTGTTCTGCTCGAACAGGTTTCTACCCCGCTAATACTTGTACATACTGTACGACTACGACACAGAACAGAGACAGAACGCTTGGCGTGACTAATACAGCAATGTATTCTTCATCACCATAATCAATAGGATGGAGGCAGATAATGAGGGCACCTTTGGAGTGGTCACCACAAAGAGGATTGATTATCATGGTGGAAGAGCAGCAAACACTGTCAGGAAGCACAGCCTAATGAGGGACAAACTCCAGCCTGCGCAGAGTATTGCTTTCTACCCTAATAGAGTGCTCACTGAAACTTCAAAAAGCCCAATTCTTTTCAACATAGCTGTGTGATGGACATGTAGAAGAGAGAAGAGTTCCTCTCAGAGTGCAGGAAAAATAAATGGTCCAAAAAAAAGGGTGAAGAAATACAACTGCAGTGGATCCCAATCCTAGAAACATTATTGCTCATCAGATTTTTTAAATAAAAAAGCTTAATATAGTCCGTTTGTAAACATTATTAAAACACACTACTTATTCCCAGCCCATCAGGTGATCCCAATTTAGCTCCACCCATTCACTATACAGCAGGTTAGCTCCACCCATTCACTTTACTCCACTTTACTTTATGGCAGGTTAGCTCCACCCATTCACTGTACACCAGGCTAGCTCCACATATTCACTCTACAGCAGGTTAGCTCCACCCATTTACTTTACTCCACTTTATTTTATAGCAGG
>JAOVVA010000041.1:19302523-19322626 GCA_028565275.1 Leiocassis micropogon | reverse complement strand
TTAGCTCCACCCATTCACTATACAGCAGGTTAGCTCCACCCATTCACTATACAGCAGGTTAGCTCCACCCATTCACTATACAGCAGGTTAGCTCCACCCATTCACTTTACTCCACTTTATTTTATAGCAGGTTAGCTCCACCCATTCACCGTACAGCAGGTGAGCTCCACCCATTCACTCTACAGCTGGTTAGCTCCACTCATTACTTTACTCCACATTTACTCCACTTTACTTTATAGCAGGTTAGCTCCACCTATTCACTGTACAGCAGGTTAGCTCCACCCATTCACTGTACAGCAGGTTAGCTCCACCCATTCACTGTACAGCAGGTTAGCTCCACCCATTCACTAAACCGCAGGTTAGCTCCACCCATTCACTAAACCGCAGGTTAGCTCCACCCATTCACTGTATAGCAGGATTAGCTCCACTCATTCACTATACAAGCAGGTTAGCTCCACCCATTCATTATACAGCATAATAGCTCCACCCATTCCTTTTGAAGCAGGTTAGCTCCACCTGTTCACTAAACAGCAGGTTAGCTCCACCTAATGACTGTACAGCAGGTTAGCTCCACCCATTCACTGTATAGCAGGATTAGCTCCTCCCACTTATTATACAGCATAATAGCTCCACCCATTCCTTTTGAAGCAGGCTACTTACCCTATTTACTCTGTGCTATTGTTAACCTGCTCTATTCACTTAAGAGTAGAGAAAAAGAAAGTAGAATAAGGGATGTTAATTTTTATTTTTTTCTTTGTAACAGCATTCAAGAGACCATCCGCACCACTCTGAATATTAAAATCTCGTCCAGTGGTAAGAGGGTAAAAAAAGAAGAAGAAGAAGAAGAAGAAGAAAGAAAAAAAGACCTGTCCTCCTCTGGCCCAGTAATAACTTTCAATGGGAGTAAGAGCACTTAAAAGAGGAATATTTCCTCTTGATTTTGGAGGGAGGGCACGTTGAAGCAGGCAGTGAGTTTTCTGAGGTGATAAGGGCTTAGCCAATGTAATCCTTACAAGGCACCTGGCCTTATCACTTCATGAAGGAAGAGAGGAACTTCTCACCATTTTTCTAAAGGCAACACAGGTCCAAAGAGGGGCTTTAACTGACATGGCTTTCTTCATACTGCAGGACAGGAGTGCTTACAATAAAATCTACCCTCATGTCATGTGCGCGCGCACACACACAAATTACAGAGTAATTTGAGAGCACATTATAGATGTACATATTCTTAAACTAATCCAGGTGATCCTGTGATCCACTGAAGTAACAATAACTCTGTATTAGAGTTATAGACATGAGAGTTATCGCCCGTGTTAGACATGTGGATCAAAACAAAGATGCCCCGAGGAATGAAGAGAGTCATATTCACCTTTTTCCATTAAATATTATACTAATATTATGACACAAAGTTGACAGGCTAGAAAAAGCTGTAAAAAAAGGTAATGTGAGGGTTTTCTCCCCCCTTATGCTTTATATCAACAGTGTTATGAGAGCACTGTGCGCTGAGCTTAGTGCATCACTAACGCTGGTGACATATTCCATTTTCAGGCACCAGCATCTTTGTTTTGTAAATTGAATTGCATTACCAGAAGGAAAATAAGTTAGATCAACACAACTGTGTTAGCCTGATGATTTGCAAATTGTATTTGTTCAGCCACTGCACAGCGAGAAAAGAGAATTACACACGGACTGTAGAGGCAACAAAGCTCAAGGCTCGAACACCTAATGCAAGTGCTTCACATGGTTATAATTTTATCTAACATATAATCTCAAAAAGGGATCACCTTCTACATTTACTGTCTGTTTTGGTGGTACCCTCAAGTGTACACATTTTTTCATTTTTACCTTGAAAGGTGCATGTAATTTAACTTTACCGCTGTACTCTAAAAACTAATGGTCTATTCAGGTCTATAAAATGATCTTTACAGATTTCTGCATTTTTTTTTTTTATTAAATAATTGTGTATGACAATGCCAAATTTACATTTATGCTTTGGCAGACGCCCTTATCCAGAGATACTTACATTTGTATTTAATTATACATGTGAGCAGTTGAGGGTTAAGGGCCTTGCTCAAGGGCCCAACAGGGACATCTTGGCAGTCGTGGGATTTGAACCTGGGATCTTGGACCGAACCGTAGTCCAATGCCTTAACCATATCTACCACCCCGATTCATAGAGATAAAATAACAAATAACTTTCAAATAACTGCTCTAACACCTAGAGCATGTTTCCTGAGGACGTTTTTCCAGGTCCAAGCTCAAATACATGGAGGCCAGTCAGCTATAATAAACATGCATGCCATCCATAACATCCTTTCCAGGGCAAACACAAAGCACATCTATCTTTCTTTTGCTCTGAGAGCAGATAGTTTGCTTGGACGGCATTTATGATGCTTGGTTTTGTAAGAGACGCAGATGGGATCAAAAGGACCGAAATCTCAAAGACAAACCCGAAATGTCAGACCTTCACCGATTCTGGAGCCTGATGTATAGCCTGATGTATCTCTTCATTGCTAATTTTTAATTTTTAAAGTACAGGCTAAGGCTTTGCTTTAAATCCATACCTCATCCACTTGGAAGTCGGCATTGTACAGAGCGGCGCTTATAATAGCTAACAGCCCACCGTGGACTGAGCGCAAGCTCTTCCATGAATGTATGTGTCTACCGTGTAATGGGAGTTGTAGGTGCAGTTGTTTAATCCACACCGGTCCCTCGGCCAATTTGTTAGCATTTAGTGGAGTGTGTAGCAGACTGAAGCCATTGTATAAAAGGCTGCTTCCCTCAGGGCCAGTTCACATCTCGAGTCGGAGCGAGCCACATCCACCTGTATACAATTCTCCGCAAATTGCACTGGTTTATTTATGAACGGTAAAGTGTGCGTATCCTCCGTAGCGAGGCCTAATCTCATGGCAGGGTTTAACATCCCCGATTAAAGGTCTATAGGTGATGAATATGGTTCGGCAGATATCAGGGCCTCACCAGTCTCCATTATGTCACACTCGTTTCAATAAAAGCTTCATCAAGGACGCGTCATACTGATTTCAGAGCCCCACGCTGATTTCAGCTTCCTTTCTCTAATCTAATTGTGCTGCAAAATGGGATTCATCAGAGCCAATTTAGCAACGAAAGCTCAGAGAACAAGCACATGTATCCGCTTCCCTTTCATTCATCCATCGTCGTACATCTGCCTGCTTCACACTCCTCAACTCAAAGGGTTACTAATTAGAGCCTGAATCCTATGATGGGGATGCTTTTTACCGCGCATGAGAGATGGAGAGGGTGGGAGGGAGAGGAGGAAGGAGGGAGAAGAGGGCTAAATTGGTAAGGATGGGACATGCAGACAAGCACTTCCTGCTCGAGAGGGCAAGATGCGGCATTTATGTACAAATGGTGAGCATCTGTCCAGTTTATGTCAGAAGGGAGACACGACAATGCGTCGGTCTCTGAAAAGGATCCGATGAATTTAGAGAAACTGTCAATCATCAGCAAATTACGGTTAATAAAATAATAAACTAAATTTGCAAACCTTGCCTTATTCGGGAGCAGGCTTACACCGGGTGCTGTTCGCGTGCCGAACCCTGGCAGTCAGTATGAGTATGAGCAACAGTAGGTGTAAGAATACTGGATACTACCAAGAGTGATGGTGTTTATTACTGCATAAATATATTTTATACGCACTCAAGCACGCGGAATGATGTGTGAGACTCCGTTTGCATCTAACACCATGTTATTGCTCCTCTCGGTTTTATATATAGAGGCGAGAATTTTATGTGAAGGTTATCCCCGAGATCAAGGGAACAATTAATGTAAGCAGTGACATCCTTGATTTGCCGTGAAATTTAATATGGTTTTAAACGGTAGCGTCGAGCTGGAGTTCGCTGCTGATTAATTCCTGCGCTGTGATATGTAAATATGAAACAGAATCAAATGCAATTTCCTCTGCTATTTATCAGTCAATAATGTCGGCTGCACAGTTGGCTCATTAACCGAACATGACATGCTGATGGGAAACAAAGCTCCCACGTTTCAGACTGCCATGAATTGAAACAAACAGGCGATTTATTATAGGGCAGAAATTGATTGTTTTTTGAGCGAGGCTCACTGCATCAATCCAGCAGTGATATTTTCTACTGGGGGAAGAAAAAAAAAGAGAGAGAGAGAGAGAGAGAGCGCGATGGAGAGAACGTCTCCTGCTGCTACTCCCCAGCGCTCTGTAGCGCCGCTAAGCTGCTTAATCATGATAACACAGAGTAAATGTTTTTGCTTTTCCAGACACATTATCTACTTTACAGATGAGAAATCTGGTTTCATGGATTAAGAGCGATGCCATAACAGGAAATACTTGTGGGGCTAACCTCGCCTGATGGCTTCAAAGCCAGCCTGTTAATTCAAACTACTTCCTGAGCTCAGAAGATAAGAACCACAGAAAAGACAGGCAGAGAGAGGGAAAAACGTTAAATGATCCTGGTGTAAAAAAAAAAAAGAAAAAAAAAAAGGATTGCTACTTGACAGAGAGAGTATCTATCTTGTGGTTTTCAAAGGTATAAGGAGCCCAACATCCGTCTCTGGGAAATACAGAGACGCAGAGTGGGATGTCAGAAGGTGCCAAAAAGGAGGAATATCCTGTACAAGCCACCAAAAGATGTTCACATATACACAAATACATTTATTAAATAACATTAATAATAAAACTTAAACTATATAGGCAGGCGTTTGCTTATTAATGAGCGGAAGATTATTTTCCATGGCAGGATGTGACCTTGCTTCCCCCCCTCCTCCACCACCAAGAACACAAGAATTAATGCTAGAAACAGGGTAAGTACATGACGCTGAATTTGTATGCAAAGTTCCACACGAGTATAAGACATGATGAAAATAGGCTGAAATGAGGCATCACCAAGGGTCACACAAGTTACAGTTTTAATCTTAATTCCATTTGGAACAGTAATCTGAGGCTACAATGGGCAACGAGCCCGTGCTGATGTAGCCCGTCGGATTACTGAGACGAGTCAAACCCAACATGGTCTTCTGCTGTTGTGGCCCATGCAGCTCAAGGTTCAAGGTTTTAAAGTTGGACATGCTTTTCCACTCATCATAGTTACTGTAAGCTGATGGGGGGAGAAAACCCTCAAATGGTAAAACTCAAAGCATATTATGTACAGTAAATACATAAGGATTAGGTTAGGATTCAATTATTTGTCATATAGAGTACAGTAGAGTGAAATGATGTTTTGTTACTCATCCCAGTTAGGAAGCTGGGATCAGAGTACAGGGTCAGCCAGGATACATCACACATCCGGAGGTTAAGAGCCTCGCTCAAGGGCGCAACAGTGCGGCGCTAGGGCTTGAACCTGTGGCCTTCCGATCAGAAAACCAGTATCCTGCAGTCTTAACTGTTTAAGCCACCACTGCCCTACATACTGTACGTCAGTCACAACACTAAAACCACTGCTAGGTTAATTACCTATTATATACCAGTAAACTGGTGACAGGACATTGGGTACCGGAGGCTCATGTACTGTATGCCTGTTGGGACTGTAGGCTAGCCCGTCTGGTCCGATAGCCATAGAAAATCGAATGTACTGTATAATAAGTTGCTTAAAAAAAGTCAATGCTCATTATGATAGAAGAGTTCAAGAACACCCAGTGCATCACAGCACATCACATATGGAGCTTAGAAGACAAAGAGTTCAAGGTTGTGAATCCGACATAAGTCAGACAAACAAGGCCCCACCCCGCAACCCCCAGAGGTCTTGCCGGCGAGCAACACAAGGGGAACCTACAGTACACACTAATGTTTTGTGGGTTTTAATGTTATGGCTTATCGGTGTATGTGTTATCTACTCTTTATAATATTTGCCTGGCATAGTGAGACCATATTATTTGATTATATTTTGACGTCTATTGGCTTCTGAATTGTTAAATCAGGCCAAATGCTTAAAGATAAATGTGTAAAACCCGATCTATAAACTATTTCGGTTCTAAAAGCGACTCTTGTAGATTTTCCATTAAAATGTTAATTAGTAATGGAGATCTGACGACGCTGAGTGTTTGAGCTGATGTTCTTTTGTGCTCTGTTGCCAGTGTGTTTGTGTTCTTTACTTAAATCAATTCTATTGCAAACAGATGGAATTTCACAGTGTTAGTTTTTTGAAAAATGAAACGAAAAAAACAACAAAAAAAAAAATCACTTTGGTAAACCATTTTTTTTTTTAAAGGTACCCTTACATCACATCCTGGTGTGTGCATAGCCACCAGCTGTGTGGTTCATATCCCCCTTTTTTTTGAGCGTGTCAGTGCCGGCAGCCTTCATCCAGCCAGGCTCTCATTAGCGGGGATGTTTGAATATTCATGTAGCAGTGATTCAGCAACAGTGGAGTCAGCTACAGCACCCAAAACTGCAGGGAATTCACCACTTAGCATTAACAGGCCTAATAGCGGCACCACGCCTCCACGATTGTTATGGGTAATTGTAAACGCTCATTAGGATTTCCATGTAGAAAGCGGGGGAAACTACTCATTTATTAAAAGCATCGTTTAATGTCAAATGTAAATTTGCAGAGCGAGGTATACCAGAGGGCCGGGAAGATGTGAGCGGTGGGAAAAAAACATTGCAAATTAAATGAAATTTAACGTCACCTAATTTACAGGATACGCCATACATTATTTCACGTGATCATCTCGTTGCAGATAAAGGACAGGCACGTTTTGTTAGTCCTAGAAAATGGTTTAAAAGGTTGGCCTGGTTATACTGTCTATGTTGTCACAGTAAACCAAACCATGCCATCGGTCACTGTACTCTCCCTCACATTGTAATTCGCCTTTTTTCTACAACCTGATGGAGAAATGAGCTCTTCCTGCGTGATGACTCACACCTTCCAGCAATTTAGAGATAATGACAGCGTCACTGTCTGCTCCACGACGTCACTGAATTATGTCACCAGCTAATAGCCCTGCTCCATTTCCTCTACACAGCAGTATTTACAAGCGTACTGTATGAACACCGCAGACACACAAACCACACGTTGTGATGCTTACGGCTGCAGACGTTTAAGTTTTCTGGCTCTGGGGTTTGATGCGTTTTAGTAAATGTTAGGCTTCCTTTCGTGAATAAAAGCTCTGTTCGAGTGGGTGGATACTGTGTGAACACGAGCTATAAACCCGGTTTACAATCCATTTAACGGGAAATGCTGCTTGTTAGAGATTATGACGCTGAATTTGGTTGTATATTAGCGTGGGTGATATGAGGAAGTCAATCACCGCCAACAAAACAGGACTCGTGATATTTAGTGTGCAAACGGATGAGTGCTCTTAGATCTCCCTTGCTACTCCACTTCCACAGTATAAAGTGTTTTGAAACAGAAGGCAGGTGATTTGATGCCGTCTCACAACTCACTTGTCTTGAAGACAACTTGAAGACAGGACACATCACCACTTCCCCAGATAACTGATGGATCGAAAATTTTAACAAATTATGTCCCGAAATGCATTAGGAGAGAAGGAATCAAGTACTGTTTGGGTAAAACAGAGTAAAACATTTTTGATATATTGCCATAAATAAAAATCTTGAATTTATTGCTATATTATTATTCATTCTCCAATTAATAATAATAATAACAATAATAATAATAATAAGGTCAACAGACTCTGTAACCCTTTTTTGGGGATCTAAAGGATACACGAATGCTGCCTTCAACAGTCAATCAGGTAAAAGCTCCTAAGAAAAACGCATTTGATAAAAATGTTGACTTCAAACATACGTACCTTTCTGCTTTCTAAGAACATCCTTAGAAACATGGAATGTTTTATCAGATTGAAATTTTTTAAATGCTGTCGATTACAGTACCATTTATCTTCATCTTTATACCATTCCTGTCTTTTTTTTTAACTTAACCAAATTCTTTACTCCATTCCGAGTCGAAAGCACACTACAACAGCCTCCGCTTCTTTGAGCAGGGGACGTCGACTGCACTGAAATCCCTCTGGCTGTGTAATCAGGTTGTTAAAAACCATACACTGCTACCTCTGCTGCCGCTCCTAACATTTTCATGACATTAAAACTGACATTAGAAGAACATGCCGTTACTAACGAGAACTAAACGAAACAATTGTTCTTGTTAAGCACTTTTAATCTCAGGGTGCTGCTTTTCCTCACAGCTACTCTCTCAAGGAAAGTACAATCATTTGACCTTTTTGTGTCCTTTTTATTTCTGCTATACACCCATCAGCCATAACATTAAAATGCAAGACATTATACACTGTATTGTGTAGATTCCCCTTGTGAGGACTGGAACCAGGACGTTGGTGGGTTGCGGGATAAGTCCCCCAGGAATCAGGCTTGTCCGGTGCAAACCCATGGGTGCTCAAACAAATTGGGATCTGGGGGATTTGGAGGCCTGGTTTGGCAGCCTTGGGCTTTTTTTTCTTGGACAAAGAAGTCTGGTGAACTGGGTGTTCTGGTGCCAGCCTGGCACAGGTATAAATGAGGCTTTGGACTTTTATTATTTATATACCAGTAAACACTAGTCAATGTTAATATGTTAATGTTATGGCTGATCGGTGTATAAACAATGATGTACGAAGAGACTTGAGAACCGAAATGACGTAAAACTATTTTCATTTTCACCACTGACTTATATACTTTTTAATAACTTATTCATACTCTCACATCATGAAACTAATATTTTTGGACTAATAATCATACAGGACACCCCTGCAAAAGTAGAACCGTTTATGCTTTGGACACCGTGGCTCCATAAACACCTGTTTATATTGGACAGGTCTTAACTTTCTTCACTATATCAGGTTTAGTTATAGAACATTTGCCGATGTCATTAGAAACTCAGAGTACTGGAGCTTTACTTACTAGAGATCCACATTGATCCAAACACAATAATAATATTAACCCCAAAAATATCAATGTGTAGCAGATATATGGATGTAGACCTAAGCACATTGAACAAAAAGAAAGCCGTCATGATAAACGGCTTTCTCAGCGATTCATTAGATAGGTTCTTGGTTTCTGAAAGATTTGCCGAATCTCACCCTTTCCTCAGTAGATAGTTTCACCTGGATAATGCAGACTACTATCACTATCATACCTATTTAAATCATAGAGTAGAACACATCTAAAGTAAATCTGCACTTAAAACTGTCTGGCTTTATAGCATGCAGTCATACAAGAGTATGAAGAGTAGAAAAAGAAGAGCATGGGGTCCGTTCTACATCTGGTTCCTCTCCGGGTTTCTTCCTCATATCATGTCAGAAATAGATAAATAGAGAGATAGAGAGAGAGAGAGAGAGAGAGAGAGATGTTACATGCCACTGTTACATCTGGCTTGCTCATTAGGGATCTAAATCTTAACATACATCTGGGTTTCTTTTAAAATGCTTGGTGACAATGTTCATTGTTTAAAGTGTCATAAAAGATAAAGCTGAAGAAAATGAAAGGGATTCTATGCTCTAATGAAAAACCATCTGTTGTAGGGTTCCACCTTGGAGAGAGAGTGGAGAGATGGAGACAACACGGGTCAATTATTCGTGCCGAATGCCTGCATTTCGGCGTATAAATACAGCTGCATCGGTGCTCTCGCACTGCTCCCGTTCCTCAGGGTTTATGCGATGTGGCTTTAGCCAGGTGTGTGGGGTTACAGCCAAAACCAGGCCTGATTAGAAAGTAATACACAAATAAATCACAGGCAGCCTGTTAACAGCCGAGTCTAGGGAAAAGGCAACAGCAAAACAATATAACTCAGGGTTAAGACATTTCTCGTTCCAACGAGCATGCTCACATCCCAAGGGAGAACAAGCCGTTACACTTCTATCCTCATTACATACATGCTGAGTTTTATGCGAAATCCGAGAGAAAGACAGGGCTGGTTCTCAGTGCTAATAAATACAAAAGTACGCTAGAATGACCGTTCCTAGGAATTTGGCTAAAGCTAACGTTCTACACTTCACCATGCTGTAAAGTTCATCTTGTTCTCTGTGGTAGCGAGAAGGGAAAAAAAGGTTGTGCAACCACAAGGAAGGTAAAATTACCCTTGTGGGGTTTTTTTTTCTTTCTTTTTTTTTTTTTTTTAAGTATCCACTTCTTGCACGGCATGCATGCAGGGTCTGCGTGTGCTCGGATTCAAAGTGTGGGCCCAGCGGCCATCCTGCGCGTACGAGCGTGCATCAAAACGTGCAAATCATTACCCATCAACAATCACAGGGGAGGCAAATGGAGCAGTCTTTCCCATAAAGAGATGCGTGAATCTCGTCTCACCGGGGCCCTCAGCTTAACAGCTGCCGCACACTGCCTCAACATCTGCACAGTGTTAATGCGGTTAAATCCCCCATACCACCACCACCACCACCATCGACACCACCACGTTTAATATATGATGAAGGGGGCTGTGGCTTTGAAGGGAATTCCAGCACTGCCGGTTAGAAGCCCGGTAAGTGATCATGAATCAAAGGTAAGGATAGTATTAAGACACACCACAGGCCATGCCTAAGGCCATAGATCTGGGTGATGAAAAGTTCAGAGCTGTGCTTCCTGCAGGTAGCCCCTTCATGAAGTTTACTGTTCTCTCAAAGCATGGAGATGAGAGACGTTTCCACAAATCCTTTCGCAGCGGAGGCACCCGGGAACGATCGGCGAACGTCTTTTACCGTTTAAATCTTTCAAAATCACCACGTCTCGCTCATTCACTCCGAAATCTACACACGCTCCCGTCGGTGTCTCACACCCCAAGATGTTTTATTGATTCTGTCCTATTAGCACGCTTGTACGCCCTCATCTGCCGACCCATGTAAAAATGTGTTAGCTTCAATCCTCAGCGCATTAAGAAACAATCAAGCACATCTTGATGTCTCTCGCTGTCGATCCGCTTCATCGGCTGAGGCGATTTCATGGCCCCGGCGCATCAATGTTTCAACGGGAGAGCTCGCTGGAGGCCGCTCCTGTGGCTGAGGTGAAGGAGGGGTGGAAATGAAAGTAGCATCTGCGTTTCGCGATCGAAACGAGGCTGTTGACTCGCACACAGCGATAAGCGACCTATCGGCATCTGTAAAAAAGTAGGGCTTATACTTCCTCCCCAGGGCAGGACAGGATGAAGGGCTCTCTCTGGCCATTTCGTCGGATCAAAAATTCATGACGAGAGGCATTTATTAATTAAGACCCTGAACGGCGTTGCCGCTTGAGAACATGTCTGGCACAGACATGGAAATCTTTAGTGATACATACTGTAGTTAAAGATGCATGGATAGTACCTCTAAAGTACAGTAGTACTCTAAATGATATAAAAGATGTACCACCTCAACGGGAGTGAATGTAGTGAATGTTGTGGTTAAGGTTGTGGTGCGGTGACCACTTTGGTGATGTCCCGGACCACATTTTAAACGATTCATTAGCGTATAAATTGGTATTTAGACGTGCACTTTGTTTTCTGAGCCGAGAGAAATCTGTGATGTCTGAGTTTGACCAGTCAGTGGTGTGCTATTTTTAGTCCCACCCACACGTCTAGGTTTCTTGCTACCACGGGCCAGAAGGGTAACCAGTTTCAGCACAAACACTTACAGTGTGGCTCCCTTGGCGCTGGAAATGATGACAGAATGTCGAGTCACTGATTTGTCATCATTACCGATACAAATCTATCAGCTTTTCGGAATACAAGAGCTAAAATTATAATGTGAGATCGCAAACTGGTCCACACACACGTTTCCATCTCTCCTCCTCCCGCTGTCCCGCTGTCACTCTCTTGCGCAATTCTGTAACCTGTACAGCTATGAAGCTGCCTGAGAGCTGCGCAAGAAAGGGCGGGGGGGGGGGGGCGATTACCCATGGTGCATCAGTCCAGCATCCCACTGCCTCCGAGCTGCACATTAACACGCTCGGGCCACGTGACTGCGCTCGTGTCAGCTAATGATGGTTCAATTATGCCTGCAAACATCGCTCTGCTAAGTAAACGGCCACCTAGCTCAACCCCGTGCAAATGCCTCTCTGATTCGCAGCAAATTAGACACAGACAGCGAGATGTCAAATAAATCCTAACTGGCAGCTTGTTGTGTGTTTGCACTGCAGATACATAAGTGAAATTAGCACAGGAGGTGGAGGGAGAAGGGGCTAATGGTTAAACATGCAACATGCACATTATTGTATAATTAGGCGCTTGTCATCACGTTGAATTTTAGCTTTACTAACTGCTATTAGTGTAAAATTGCTCAGCATGGGAAAAGAAAAAAAAAAAACATTTAAACAGAGAACAGAATCTATTCATTTCACACCAAACGAAAATGCTATTGAAAGCGAAGCATTTCATTCCCTGGAACATGCCGTTATTAGAGGATAAAGCAGGGGCTATTTCAGAGCTAATGCAGTCGAAGGGGATTTTAAATAGTCGGGTTAATAATTCACACAATGGCGAGAAAAACACTTTAATTCTTAGCTGCGTTTTTCACAACATGTTTTCAAACCAGTCGGAAAAATAAAATGCACATAGATCAACCATAACATTAAAAACACTGGCAGGTGACGTGAAGAACATTGATCATCTTGTAACGGAGGCACCGGGTCAAAGGGCCGGGATATTTTTGGCAGGAGTCAGTTCTCTAAGGTGATGTGTTGGAAGCAGGACAAATGGGGAAAGAATACGGATCTGAGAGACTCTGACAACGGACAAATTGTGATGACTAGATCTAGACTAGTCAGAGCGTCTCTAATCCGGTAGATCTTGTATAGAATGGGTACTGTATGTGTGCAAATCTGATGAATTGGATCATGGAAAAAATTAAAGTGGGGATCCGTCTGATGAATCACATTTTCATTTACATCATGCAGATGATCCATGGAGGCCCCGCCAGACAACTTCTGCTGCTGATGTCTAAGTGCCAGATACCACAGCACAACTTTCTGAAAGATCAGAGCTGTTTTGCTGGCGCACGGGGAGGACCTGCGCAATATTAGGCCGGTGGTTTTAATGTTATGGCTGATCGGTGTACTTGAGAGCATCGTGTTGAGGATGGCAGATGGTATGCCATTTTAATCAATTTCTTGTAAAATGATAAAAAAACAAAACAAAAAACAAAATAGTAAACAGATCTCCACGCTGCCATATTATCAATGCTATGGGGAATAAACGAATGCTGATCGCAAACGGAGATTATGAGGTTTGTGTGATTTAATAAAGACGGATGTTTTATCAGGGCTATAATCATTTCCTGCAGTGGCCAGTACGGTTCCTTAAGGATGGTGAGGATGTTAGCATTACAAACCCTGTTCTTGCCTGGGGCATGGTAGGGGAGACTTGACAAGGCAGGTACACCAGCGATCAACATGGCACCTGGGCTTTTTCTTTCTCTTTCTTTCTTTCTTTCTGTTTTTTTTTTTCAGCTGCCGCAAGATTCAAGTGGACTGATCGCTTTAAGTGTGTCCGACGAGGAAAAGGAGGCGTAGTGGAGGCCGCTCTGAGGCATGAATTCTAATCAAGATGAAGTGCGTTTACAAATGCATTTAATAGGGCTTGCCAAGAGTGAAACTCTGCATGTAAATATGGTAAGATTAAATTTCATCAGAGCAGAGCAACACTGTGACCAATTGCCTACAGTCACACAGAGCCTGCCAACTGCATACCCCTCCTCCCCCCTTTCCTCCACCCTTACCACCACCACCACCACACATCTCAACTCTCTCGCTCTTGCTCTCTCTCTCTCAATTTGCATTGTGTGATCTTTCTCAGCGGAGGAGGGAGGGGGGAAGGGGAGAGATGGTGTGTAGGGCAGCTGACGCCAGATTCAGCTCAAGGTCAGCATGAGGGCTGCTTGAATATGTGCACATGTGTGGAGAGAGAGAGAGAGAGAGAGAGAGAGAGAGAAAGAGAGAGAGAGCAGTGGTGATGGGGGTATGCATGGAAGCAAAAGCACAGTGAGTCACCTTACAGAAATCATCACAAGAGCCCTTGTGAATTAGGTGTCATTATGAGTATGAAATCCCCAGCACGCACACGCACGCACACACACATGCGCATACACACACATACACACATTCTTGTTACCAGGGAACGCTGAGGTCAGACAGGAAGTGAGAAAACGAGAGAGAGAAAGCGAGAGTGAAAGAGAGAGATAGAGAGAGAGAGAGAGAGAGCGTGTGCATGCATATGCCACTTCAGGGTGCAGGCTGGCATGCCACTTACTGTACCAGTTAATGGTGTGTTTTCTGGCTGGCTGTCACTCTGTGCTGACATTAGTCCTGATGAGACGCAACCTGCTTTGTGTCGCAGTAAAGCACTTAGAGCTCTGAAAGCCTGCCGTGTGCCAGCGTGCAATGTGAAACGTAAGCCATATACACGCTGAAAACCTGACAAGTTAGAGTGAGAGCGAGAGGGAGAGGGAGAATTTTTCATTTTCACAGGTGTCACTTTCACAGCTTCCTCCCCACACAAACTCATCATCCTCACACTGGATGGAGCATCCATTCAGTAGAACTGGCACACGCCTGCCTGCCTGCAAGAGCGCCCCTCTCTCTCTGTCTCTCGTCCCCAGGCTTTTCCAGAACCATCTGCAGCTGAGGCCTCTGAGGCCCGCATGACTCCTCCTTTAATTATTTTCATCTCTCACCCTTCAACACACCTTCTCCCTCACTCTCTCTCTCTGTGTTTCTCTTACTCACCATTGCACACATTTCTCTTCAGAATTAGTGCTGCTGTCTCTTTAAGAAGACAAGGTTCTCTGCCAATGGCTTTCGAGACTCTGCATTTAGTAGCAGAACCCGACAACTGGCACAGTAAGGTTAATGCCCTGGCATAATATGCGACGCATATTCCAAAGCAAATCAAATTAGAGGCCAGGCCAAAAAGAAGCTCTGCACCACTTCTGGGTTATGCTGAAAAGATGATGCCATTTTTTTTGCATACACGTCAGCTGACAAATACATACCCCCCCCCCCCAACAGAACACTGCAACATCATTTCCTCCAATATATATTAGTGTGATTTTCTTTCTGCAGCCTTACTCCTGTCCCTCATTACAGCTCAGTGCGCGCCACTCTGCCTCAGGATCCTCACTTCCTAGCAACAGCCTGCCACCAAACATTTGGCACAAGTTCAACAACACCCCCTCCCCTCTCCTCCACCCTCTCTTCCTCTCTCTTTCTCCTTACCGCCCTCCGTCTGTGAAAGATGGCTGCCCTGACTGCGCTCTCTCCCTCTCTCTCTCTCTCTCTCTCCAGCTGGATGGCAGTGCCCCATGATGCCTGTCCCGGCGCGAGTCTCCATTAACTCACTTTGCATCCAATCTCACCCCTTCGGCAGCAGGGCAATCGGTGAGCTCGCGCCAGGCTTCATTAATCAGTGCTTTAGCACACAAACTTTCCTCTGCCAATCTGACTCGCAGACGAACGAATAAAATTGCTTAACAGACTACGAATGAAAAGGCATCAAGGTCAATCATTTCATGTGGCTGAAAGACATTATGCTGGTAGCATTATGTTTAAACAGAGCCATAGTCTGATTAGACACAGCAACACTGGAGATCACGCCAGTGAGATAAGGATTATTATATTTTCACTGACAATGTACTGTCACAAACTACTGTGATGAATTATTTAATACCTGCAATAATGATAGCACTGACACTTTTATAATACAAGCATTACTGTACATTTACTCAAACTAACCCCTGCCCTTAAACATACTCAATCTCTGTCACATTCAGTAATTGCTTTATCATGGTCAGGGTCACAGTGGATGTGAAGCTAAACACTGGGTGTGGATCAGAAATATTCCGTTGCTGGGATGCCAGTCAGTCATTGTTTATATTAGTCATGTTCGTGGAAATCTGTGTTGGTTTCTTCCACACCGCTAAATGAATTTCTTTTGGAGTAAATAACATCGTACTTTTTCTCCTTCTTTGGCCAATCGTCCACTTCTCACCACTTTTCTGGGTCCTAAAATCTGGCTGCCCCAAATACAGCAGCATTGGCGAATATGTTCGGTCCAGTGTCCTGCCCGTTTTACCCCCTCGTCTATTCTCAGACAGGCTTGGGATCTTCCATGGTGGAGATGACCAGTCCATGGTCCTTGGAGATGGAGCAGGAGAAAAAGATAGCTTTGGCTATCTAGCTTTTGGCACCAAAGTACAGCGGGACTGGGCAATGAGTGGTGGCATTTGCTTCCCTCAAATGGTGCCTATGGAAGTCCAGCATCATCAAGACTAAAATCTGTCTCTTCCAGACAATATCATTACTCCTAAGATATAAGCTAAACTAAGATATAAAAAAATCTTAAGAGCTTCCAAATAAAAATCCCTGCATTATATTTCCCTTCGTGACTATCTCAATATCAAAATAATTCGAGAACAATGTGACAATCAACCAAATATCGAGGCAGCGATCCAACTGAGGAGGACAAAGTAATTTGGGCAGCCTGAACTCCACCCGCATACCATCCAAACTGCTGAATGGAGAATCTGGACACCCACCTCCAAAAAGCATGGATTAAACACATCAAAGATGACACACGAACATTGTCGATGCCAAAATAAAAGCTATGAACCAAAACAAATGGAAGATCATAAGTGAAGTCCAAGATTCTCCAGCACCAAGAGCAGTGTACCGGCTCTGGAGGAAATCCTGACTAGACACTTACTAGTGAAGGATGATGTGGGCATGTGTGAAGTCTTAAACACATAATGGGGCAGACAGTGTTCTCTATGCGAGTTACTGTATGCTGCTCCATGGGTAGCAGTGTGAAAAGTTGCTGCTGCTGGGATTCACATGACTGAAGGAAGCACATGATGGCCTTCTTCCTTCCACTGTTGACAGATAGGGGTGGGACTTGGCCAAGATGTCATTAGGAAGAAAAAAATGAAAAAGGAAACAACACAGTTATGAGATGCAGAGACTATCATAAGTGATCAGATGTTTTGGCGTGAAAAGTTGGTGAAGAGAGAGCTGGTGGAAGAGAGAAAGCATTAGAGATAGATAGTGAGCAGGGGTTGAGTTGAGTTGCATTATACAGTAGGTAGTATACTGTAAGAAACAATTAACGATTAAATGCACCATGTCAAAACAGACTGATAAAAAAAAAAAAAATTAAGACATTGAATTTTATTGCACAATAAATTTTGAATGACATGCAAATTATACAGATTAATATGCAAGCTGATCCGAGTGAAGTTGTTCTTTAAATATTAGATTACTGAAATGTAAACAATTCATTATAGCATTAATATTGAAAATTAACCTTATTTAACATTATTTGAGACTAATGTATAAACCTTATTATCTATAGCTGATTTTAGCAAAAGGATTACAATACCAACTATAAGCGTTACACAGCAAAACTGAATACCTGAAAAGCTTTTGAGAATAATTATTAAAAGATACGGTAGCTCAGTAATTCATTTCTTTTTTCAAAAAAACTTGTATGCAAATACACGATTATAGAACCTAACAATCATGCTCACCTAAAAAAACTGAAATAATCTAGATCATTATCTATTGGCCAATAATTGGCCATTAATGATGATTATATATTAATTGTGGTAGTGCGAGTGGATTCAATTACTGCCCAAGTAGGTGTTTCTCCACCAACAAGTGGGAAAAAAAAAGATCCTCAAAAAGATGGCCTCTCCACTCCACAATTACAAAGTGCCCTTGTTTACCATTAAACAAGTTAATCTGTGTGGCTGCCGGGAGGCGTTTAAGAGGGGAAAAATGGCACAGTTCTGAGCTTTAGATGTGTTTTTCTAAGGCTGTGACTCAGTAAATCTGACAAAAGCTTTTGTCTGTCAGTGGACATAGAAGGCCATCAGCAATCCGTCCCACAGGACCGGAGAGGATATGAGGAAATCTGCACAAATCTCTGTTAGTTCTGTGCTGGGGGATCTCGGAGGGCACAGATACACCAGAGCTGACCTGTCTTTGCTATACACTTGAAATATCCATCAGCATAAATCACCTCAGACTTCATATTTATTAAAAACATGAAAAAATATGTCTACAACCCTGATATTAATGACTTACTGGATCTGTTATTAATTAGAGGCAGATTGGCTTTACAAAGTGCTGCAGGTGGCACACAGTCTAGTGCCGATCCTCCATAAAGTAAGGGCTCCGTAAGGGCCACCGGTCACCTCAGGTTCACTTTCTCATTGACTGGGACTTCGTTTGGCTCCAGCCCACCTTTCATTAAAAAACATTCTCGATTCGGCATGAAAAGCTGCACTCAGTTTTTATACTGCTTCTCAAAAGGTGTGTCGTGCTGTTCAACCTTCAACAGCACAGACACTCACTATAAACGATGAGCCAAATCCAAAGTTCCGCGCTGTAAAATGGTCCTTTTTCTGACTAGATCCAAAACTATACATACTGTGGTGCGAATATGGCTACGCATCAGTCAAAGATTAGACTTCTTATCAGCTGCATGGGCATTTCTGTTATCACATCACGCGCTGTGTGATGATAAATGAATCAACAAATGTATGACCATAACTTTTGTCCTTTCTCTTACCCACTGTTGGGTGGCGTGCACTGTAGCAAAGTGTTCATATTAAATTTGGATATCTACTTGTCAGGGTAGAGAAAGTGCCAATAATAATAATAATAATAATAATAATATTCAAACAGGTTCTCAAAATTGTTAAATAAATAACCACATGCTTAAAATGAGTTAAAAAACAAAAGCAAGTCAAAGGCAAATGAGTCTGGAATGAGAGACTGGCACTGAGTAGCGAGATTTCGGTTCATTATGTTCCTAGCTTGACTTGCCTTTGCCTACCACAGAGCAGCCGAGAAGTTTCTAGCAGAGAGAAACTTAAAGTTTTTTTTTTAAAGTCAATTTTGCTAATTGGATTTGACTAGCTGAATCAGAAAACTGTGATGAGATTAATATCTGAAAACAATTTACTATATACGAGTTCGTTAACCTATCTGAATATAGATGACAATATAAATATAATATTAAAAAAGCTAAATCAAATCAGCCTATAGGTCCTATATTTTGCTATATCTTTAACACAGATTTTAGATACTACCTGGTGTGTGGAACAAGGGATTCTACACACTGCATAGCACACTGGCTTTCCAGTGTACACCATAGTGGTACCTCGGCATACAAATTTAATCCGTTCTGGAGGCGAGTTTTTAAGGCGGAAATTAGTACAGTATTTCGAAGCGCGTTTTCCAATAGAAAATAATATAAATGCAGAGAATACATTCCAGCCACCCAAAAATATTACCAACATTACCTATTTCTAACACTATAATTATATTTTTGCATATAAAAACAATCAAAACATTTAGAAAAGACATGTAAATGAAGTAAAATATGAAACAAATAGACATTAAACCTCACTTAACCTTAATTTACCGTACAGAATTTGGGATTCCACCCCAGAACTGTTAGTTAGCTTATGAGACTTGTCCTTATGAGGACTGTCCAGCATCTCCATGGTTTATTTGCCTCGCCTTTTGGTTAAATAGTACTGCTAAGAATTTAACTACTTTTAATAACTACTGTTAATTTCACTAACTGTCAGTGGCAAGCTCAGTGCTAATAAACAAGCTACTTCTGGACAACGCTAAGCCAGAGAACATGGGGAGGTCACATGGTGGGAAAAAAGCAACTGGTTTCTTTAGAGCCCTGACAACACAAAAATGAAAGTGGGATATAAAAAAAAATAAATACATTTTTTTTTTTTTTTTTTTGATGAACAAACTTTTTGTGTGTACACACACTGGAGACTCATCTACATGTCTAGAAAATAACAAAATGTTAACAAAATGTTATGTGGCATGATAGGTCCTCTTTAACATACAAATGTTGATGTGCCCTTTGGCCTTCCATACCAAACAGGCAGGTTATGGACATCACAGATCACTGATTAATCGAATACAATCTTTTTAAGCTCTTTTGACTCCTTTGCCTTTTCACATGAAACAAAATGCCAGTAAAAGGGGAAAAAAAAAAATCACACCATGAAGCTCATCTGTTATTGCTACTGTTATTATTAGCACCATGTGGGAAATGATGTCACCGCTTACAACCGCCAGAATACTCGTCCTACCTTCACATGAACAAAAACGCATACACACACACACACACACACACACACACACACCCA
>JAOVVA010000041.1:19287983-19302423 GCA_028565275.1 Leiocassis micropogon | reverse complement strand
ACACACACACACACACACACACACACACACACACACACACACACACACACACACACACACACACACACACACAGCTATTCGACCGAGATACAACTCTGCTGAAGTTCTCACACACGGCCTGAAAAGTTGTACTTGTACATTAATATATCAAAATATGAGAGTAGAGTCGACTCAGCAGAGGGCTTCTAATTAATCAGCATATCAAAAAACGAAAATGTTCTAGAATGAAGAGCTTTAACTTATTAGATTAATGTAAAAAAAAATCCAATTAACTATTGGGTAAAAGTCAGCACTGGAGTGTTTTTATCGGACGCACATTAAGAGATGAGATGAGGCCGGAATGATGCGGAGTGCAAGTGAAGGTCAATACAGCTAACAGCTAGGCATTAGCGAGAGAGAGCGAGAGCGAGAGAGAGAGAGTGTCGACAGACAGGCTGGTGCCAGGCTCTGGGACAGCTACACGCAAGAGGAAATCACTTACATAACCCTGCTTCAGAATAACCCATGCAGCCTCTTAGAGAGACACTCAGGACTTCTGACAGGACAGACCCCGTTTATTTGTCCAGCCTGCTCTGCTTTCATTCTCCATTAAACCGACAGGGATTTAAGCCTGACCCCAGACCTCACGCGGGAATCCATTTTCCCAAAATGGAGGTGAAGATGGAAAAGGGGCTAAAGCAGAACACAGGCAGCAGATCAGATGTGGTGAGCGGGACTGTGAGGTGAATACTGACTGATCCTACTGTGGTTAAGGCTTGTGAGTAACGAGAGAAGAGATGAGGAGGTGACTTGGCTGTATAGTGAAGAGGATGTGCTTCATTAATGAAAGCTGACTGGATAATCAATTCATAGCCTTGTCTCTGATTAAGGGACAGAGTTAGAGACTAAAAAAGAGAGAGAGAGAGACACACACACACACACACACACACACACACACGTACACGTGCGCACACACACGAAGAGAAAGCGTACAGCTCAGCCAAATACATTAAACATGCCTATAGAGTAGAGACCTGCAGTGCACCTGGAGAAGCTGCTATCACAGCTTTGTTTGGGCCTGTGGAAGAAAAACAAGCGGGCCCACTGGGACGCTCTGTGCTCCGATCTCAGCTGAAATTTGAGCTGTGGACAAACTGAGCTGGGCATGGGCAGCGCACACTATTCCCCCCCCCTCGCCCCTCAAGAGCTCTGTCTAACAAGCCCAATGGAAAGCCAGGGCAGACTAAACGGGGACAATGCTTTCAATAAACATTGGAATGTGTCTGTTCGCTCTCTCCTTCCCTCTCTGTTTCTCACACTAAAGTCAAAGGAAAGACTGTTTCACTTCTCACAAGACAGCACTACTGTGCAGATTCTTTTCACACTAGTTACCCCAGACACCATCCGCATACTAGAGACGGGAATCGCCAGGGACCAGCCGATACGATATTATCACGATACCTAGGCGCCGATTCGATTTGTATTGCGATTCTCACGGTAACGCGATTTTATAAAATATCTTACTTCAATATTATGATTTTTTTTTATTTTTTATAGATTTTCTCAGATGTCTAAATGAACTTGGCAAATAATTCGCTCCGACCACACAGGATGCAGCGCTGTCTGGCAATGTGTGAATAGTTTAGAGTGCACCACCTGTAGGATTATAGAGGAACTGCAACATTTCACCACCTCAAATGAAACCTATGCAAATTTTAAAATGATTTAAAAAAATATAATTCTGAAGCCAGTGTAAACATACATAGATTGGGACACAAAAGGATCACGATACATGACTGAATCATTCCACTCCACTTTCTTATCTCTACTGTATACTGTACTGCACCCGACTTTGTGTCCTTTACACGAAGGTGTATTCATTCACTGACGGTGATAACTTGTGAAAAAGATTTTTTTTTTTTCAAGATTTTTTGTCTGCCATATTCTTGCATCACCTTTGGCAAAAATGCTTCAATTTTAGCAAGCAGCAGAATTATTTTCAAATTGCACCGATATTTCCTCCTATTCTTCCTTCATGTCGACTTTCCTTCTCTAGTTTTACAATACGGTAGGAAGCTTGTGTTCCCAGACAAACTGCAGACGGTTTTCTAGGAATTGTACAGGGTCTCATTTCAATAAATGGCTGTCAATGTTTGCAGGCTTTTATCTTTGTTAATACACAACCCTTTCCTGATTGATTACCATTCCTGTGTACAGGCTTTACATTTTGTGTCCTCTGCCTTGTACAACAACACAGGACCCACACAGGAGACAAAGGGGACAAACCCAGACGGTATCATCTGGACAATTTCCCATGGTCATCACCACTTCATCCGACCAAGGCACAGAAACACAAAAGAGACTAACGCAGCTTCGCTTCTCTTTATTCATTGTAGCCTGCGGGTCTATTCGGGTAAGCAGCACCGTGATGAAAGTCAGTTAATCAGGGTCGAAAATGATTAGAGTGTCACATTACAATGGTTGCCAAATTGACTGATTCCTGCGTCGAGGTTAATCACATGTCTTTATTAAAAGGTATCCACAAATGGATGTCCAACGGGGCGCAGATGGAAGTCTCTTGGCGAATGAAGCCGAGAGCAAGTACTGACCTGCATGCCGAGCCGTCCCAATCACGTTTGTAATGGCTCATTAACTGACAGGTCGAAGTGTAATGAGGTCGTGCGCTTCACACCAACCTTGATTACGAATGATTACAAGCAACAGTTTGTTCCACGTCTGCCAGTTAACTCCTCAATCAGGAGCGATACGGCATGGCTGCCTGGTGGAGATGATGCTGCTTGATAAGTTGCTTCCAACACCACACACACACATTGCTCTTAAAGGGCATGAGGAGAGCATGGCCTGTAAATGAAAATGCTCAGCCTAGTCAGCAGCCTTCACACAGACTGAGTCCTGGGTGACCCCTCAGTCGAACCCCATCACTCTCATGGGTCAGAGAGCTAAATTTCCTCAGCCAAGCCAATTGCACTTTTGGAATCTCATATCTCCCACCCTTCAGGGCAGCGCGCGGCCTATCAGCATCACACGGATTCACAGGGTGCCCTTTTAAGGGCATGAAATGAAGAAGCGTATCTGCTCGCCGAGGTGAGATCAGTGGAAGCTATTTGGCACAGAAGCGTTGGCATAACACTTAGCATCTCCATTGTCCGGGCCATTATCACTCGACTTCGACACGATCTCAATGCTGCTTTCTCTTTCTGTGTGTGTGTCACCGTCAAGCAGAACTAGTTAATCAAATATTTTTTTAAGTGACTCTTCATTGTTTAGTGCTGTACAGTGATTCAGTCAGTAATTCAAAAGTGTAGGAATCCACGTTACAGTCCAGTGAGAGAAAAATGTAAACACAACTTACAGCAATGTAGTAGACTTTGGCTTTTTCTACCAGCTTCCAGTTCTCCTCCAAGTCCAGATGTTTGTCTTTTTTGTAGCAATTGGCAGCTGCCAGATTAGCAACAAGAGACCTGGAAGAAGTAGAAAAAATTACTTAAATACATATAAAGCACTCATAATAGATAGATAGATAGATAGATAGATAGATAGATCTATGTAGATCTGGGAAAATACTTAATATTAATAATATAATATACATCATACTATTTTTCTTTTCCTGAAGTGATTTTTTTGGCTCTGTATACACACACACCTTTAAGTTACTACTGCATTTTGTTCCATTAGCAGACCTGCAACACATCTAAAAGATTCATTTCTTACTAATAGTCACGTTTGCCCACTTAAGTGAATAACCATTCTATACAGCTAAAGGCTGAACTGGGCTGACATATAGACACTACTTTGGAAAACAGCTGCTCGGTGTCAACCATGCCAGAATTAAATATCAACCATTTTCCCCCCGTCTGCAAATGCCTTACAAAACCTTCCCGTAAATAAATGAAAACAAAAAAAACAACAAATCAATAATGCAGAGAAAGTGTACGGGTCCATCGGGACCACTGTTTCTCCATTAACCTCCTGGTGGTCCTCGCATCAACAAAAACAACTAATTCCAGTTTGAAAAGCCACCGCTCTCATTATTCACTTGTTAGCAGGAGGAAGCAATCCCCAGGGCCCAGCCACGATTCTGAAGTTTCATTACACCTAGAAAAGTGCCAGCACTATCCACTAACCAGAGTCAATAGAACAGGAGTCCTGCACTGTAAAGAGGAGCATCCTTACAAGTCCTGGTGTTAGACAGGGACCTTTGGGGAGTTAAAGTCATTAAAGCTTGTTTTTTTGCTTTCCTGAAGATAAAAATTAGGATTTTATTTTTATTTTACTACCAGTATGATTCCTGCACAGAATGATCAAAGGTATGATGGGGATTGAGTTAATATGTTGCACCAACAAAATCCTTCTATCCTGAAAGGAACAAAAAAAAATCCAGAAACATTAAGGCTTCACTGGTTGCCTCTAGGGCTGGGTATTGTAAAAACATTTTTAATATCGGTACCGATACCTCGACTCCAATACCAGTTCGTGAACGATACTTTTTTTTCAATACCAATTTTACCAAAATCTATTTTAACAACAACAAAAAAAGAACTAATTATACAATACTATACATTTGTATACTGTACATGTTTTATTTTTCAAGTCTTTGGGGTGTTTACACACTCTCAGTCGTTTCATATCATTATAAAATATAAACCTATTTAAAAACAGGATGGTTTAACGTTTTCTACCAATTAAATTTTGTTTCAGCAGCCACACATTTTTCATAAATTGTCAAATTGTTTTACTACATAAAAATTTACCCCGACTCCAAGCCGTCTGTTAACACTGTTGTCCAAGTTCACACTTCAGAGAAGCAAGTTCAAAGTTCAACCTAATTAAAATTCATATTCATAGATGACAATTTTTTATTCGGAAAAAAAACCCCACCAAAGATGATCATGTTCACTCACGTTCTCCCTCCTGCTCGGTAACAACGCTCACTCTCGCTGCTTTTCTTTTAAATTAAATCATTACCGAAAAATGTTTTAGCGTGTTCGTGCACAACACAGTCTGTTAATATCAATAATTTAGATTTGGCCAGCTCTCTCTGGCTATAAGCTGAAGCTACCCTCAAACAATATCTAAATTTACATGAGGGTCCCAGTTTAAGTCCCTGGTCACACACCTGATGTGTTAATGTTAAATTAAGTGAACAACCCTGTTCAAGTGACCATGTTGGCAAACATTTGTTTTCTACATGTTACCTCCTATAAAATCTCAATCACAGCACCATCTTTATTAATATCAGAGGAGGGAGATCTTATGGTGAGGATTTTAAAGAAAAATATAGCGTCATGTGAAACTGAATGACGAGATGAAGATGGTTGTGGTTTGTGCTTCTTGCAGTTGAACAAGCGGATAAAACACCCATTCAGATGTTTTATTCATGTCGATGTTTTGTCGGTCTAGAGGCGGCAGAGTGGCATAGTCTTCCATCTCCAGAATCCGGGTTCGATTGCATCGAGTTGCTTGTTGGGTTTTCTCCAGGTAGTCCGGTTCCCTCCCACAGTCCATAGACATTAGATTAGGCTAATTGGCGTTCCCAAATAGGCCATAGTATGCAAATGAGCGAGTGAGTGTGTGTGTGAGTGTGTGTGTGCCCGGCGATGGATTGGCACCCTGTTCAGAGTGAACCCCACCTCATGCCCCAAGTCTCCTGGGATTTGCTCCAGGCCCTCCGCGACCCTGTATACAGGATAAAGCGCTATAGACGATGAGTGAGTGAGTGAGTGAGTGAGTGAGTGAGTGAGTGTTGGTCTGGACAGAGTGTCGTTTATGTAGAGTTAAAATCACCAAGGATGATAAAATTGACAATTTTACACCTATTATGGGAACGCACACCAAACAGGCCCCTCAACATGCAACATAAATGTGAGCCCTGTCTCAGAGTGCGGTAATCAGCATGTTGTGTGCTTAATGTCTTAGAAATTTGGTACCAAATGATGTGCTACTTTTTGACACAATAAGGTAGTGAAGCAATTTGGTCGGTACCATAAAAAAAAAAAAATAATTGTGACCCGACCCTAGTTGACTCTGTGTACACTGCTAGCAGAACTTGCTCCGGGTCTGAAACCATATTATTAAATAAAGAACTTTAAATATACAGTATAAAGAACCCCTTGAAGAGTCCATAACTAACTGTGTACGGCATCATTTCAAACTCGGAGTGTTCATCTAATAGCCGATTGAGGCACAAGATCGACTGATTAAAGGGGAGGAATCGGGTGTGGTTTCTGCTTGACTTGAATAAAAACCTGCAGTGAAGCCACAAAGAACCGAGAACAGATCCCTTACAACTCAACTTCCAGCCGTTTCTGTTTTCGGAATGTACTTCTCCAACACGCAGGTGCTCTACTGTGTATTGATAAAAGCTAAATCGTCTCAGTCTTTAAGCTGCAAAAGTGTGTGTGTGTGTGTGTGTGTGTGTGTGTACGTACATGTGTGGTGACCTCTCCAGCCTCCTGTAATGAAAGAGACTGCTCTGACAGGTGAGGCAGTAATGAGTAGTCTCATAAGGCTATAGCTGACAGCTCTATAAGTCTGCACACTTCAAACCAGCCCACATTAAGAACACCTCTGGCTGATTCACACCATGATGGTTGAAAAACAAAGGGGACTCTCCTTCTCCTCCTCCTGTTCGTTGTCTTCTGCCTGAGCCTCGGCCCTGCGGCGCTTATCAGAGCTAGTCCCAATCACATGTGCAACACTTTCAGAAGTGTCCAGCCGCACACTCAATTACACGGAAAGAAGTGGTGACCGATCCACAAGTTACAGACAATCGGAACAATACTATTAAAAAAGTGCAAAGAGCTGAGAATGACGTTGCAATAAGACTATAAAAGATATTTGAATATTTTACAAGGGCAGCACACAATGTGCAGTTAAAAAATAACATCAGTGTATAGTAAATGTTGCAACATGTACACAAAGGGGAAAAAGTTATAGTTGACTTATTAGGTAAGAACGGAGCCTTCTACCCGAAAGTCCGATAACATTTAAATAAGTTACGTTTCCGGGTTGCATGTGTCTCTGAAACACTTTAACCACAGGAAGTACGGGTTGAGAGCCCATGTCTGTTTCAGTTTGTCTTTGGTTGTCTTGTGACTATGGTGATGATGTCTGTAAATAATGCAAAGAATTTTTTGTAAGAGTACTTTAAGGTATATATATTTAAGGTATATACTTTTGTAGGAAATACTATCTGATGCACAAATTTTCTTAATTATGCTTTTATATAGGCTCATATATACATGTTTATTTAAAAATAAAAAACAGCAATACGACTAAAACATGGTATTAGAAGATTGTCATTATTTCATCATTGTGCAAGCAACTATACAATGAAATTCAAAGTGGCACATTAGAAATTGACTAAAAGAAAATAATAAAACAATAAGACAACATAATATAATAGGAGTGGTGACTAAAGGTAAAAAGTCAGATGCAAAGATACACGTATAAGGTACAGTATAAGTTCAGCCTGAGAAGAACTCTAGAGCTCAGACTTTGCTCAGAACCTGTAGGAATATTTCTGAGAGGATCATGTTTACTTGCTACAAACAAACTCTGAACTTTTAAAGACAGCATGCCAAGAAGTTCTTTCCAAAAAGAAGAAGAAGAAGGAAAAAAAAGTAAATTCATCTGCAAAAGGTACACTGGGGAAACTGTGTGTGCAAACACAGGAACGTGGATAGCCAATTAAACTGCAAACACTGCGGATTCTGAAGATCGTGACCAGAAAGGTGTACAGTAACAATCCATCAGACTTTGAGGCATAGCTGAAGTGCTACGTCAGCTCGGACAATTTTTTTTTTTTTATAGTATAAAAATGTATTCATCAAATATAAATTATATTATTTTAAACAGGCACAGATAGAATTAGCATTACTGCTTTATCGGTTTTATTGTAACATTGTAACATTTATATGTAACAACCTTAGCAGCAACCTCATTTCCCCTCTCATCTGTTACAACTACTTAGCATTTAGCATCATCAGTATACTAATCACCAGTCTGATGATCTGCCATTATTATCTGTACCTGTTTCTCAATGCTTTATGCCTCAAATTAGATGTTTTATGCTTGAATAATTCATAGATCGCTGTGTGGCTTAACAAACAAAAATATTTCTTTGAAACTGGTCAGGTGGAGGGACTGGATTGAAAAAAAAAAACTAAAAAATAAGAAAGTCTGGTTGTACAGAAGCAAAGTATGAAGAAATACCCATGAAGAGGGGTGGCTATACTGTATATACATATGAGCACGCATGCATGCACACACTCGTATTATACACTCGTACACACACACCTCTTGATGTATGGCAACCATTCCATTCCAGTGTCTTTTTTCTAGAGGAACTGATGAGGTAATCACCTGAATCTAATCTTATTTAATGAGAAAAAAAGTATAAAACCACTGCTGTGATCCTCCTCCTCTGGCAGTGTGACCAGCTGGATGGCAAGAACAGTGCTAGTAGTAGCTCAAAGGTAATTGGAATTTTAAAAATAACCATTGACCATACCAAACGAGTTGAAAAAAAGTTTAGAGTCCAGAAAAGGTGGTTTCAATCCTGGCTTTACTCGAACAGGAATACAGCCGGGTTGTCTCCGTACTTAAAATTCAAAGACGGCGGTACACAAGCACAAGGTCAAGCAGCAGACACTCGGGACCTCAAAGCTACAGACTGGCGAAGAGTGAGAACGAATCTCTACCTACAGTGATGACCGCAAAACTCATTTGAATGTCACTCAAGACGCATGGGATGACATCAAGTGACCTGGCAAACTGAAGCTGGGGAGAAGTGCACAGAGAGGGCAGTTCCAAACAGGTTCCTAGAGGCAGGGCTGAAGTCATGCAAAGCCAGGGGAAAAAAAGCAGTTCTTTAAAGGGAAGGAAAGAAGAGTGAAATGTGAAGAAGGATCAGTGATGATCTGGAGGTGCAGAATCGTGCAGATTTGTATTTGTAAAGCACGCATGTGGCTTCCTGCTGCTCTGATTTGTTTCCCAAACTGTGATGATTGGTTTTTCTAAGAGGACAATGCTCCATACCACACAGCAGGTCAATTCAGATGTGAGCACCAAGGAGAACCAGAAGATCCGGATCTTTTACGGCCATTGGAATCCACAGATCTGAACCCCATTGAAATCCTCTGGAATGTGATCAAGAGGAAGATGGATGGTGACACCATCAAACAAAGCTGAGCTGCTTGAATTGTTGCACCAAGAATGGCAGAAATTTACCCCACCAGCAAACTGGACAGTGTGCCACAAGGCATCGAAGCTGTGACTGCAAATCAGGGTTATTCCACCAAATCCTGGTTTCTCAACATTGCATCTTTTTTCTTATTTTCATTTATTTTCATTTTCTTTATATATTATAATGCTCAAAATGACATTTTTATTTGGAATTTGGAAGAGTTATCTTCAGTAGTTGACAGAACAAAACAAAGCTGTTCATTTTACCAAAACACACAGATTAAAAGCAAAACCTGATCATTTCGCAGCGGTCACTTGTTTTTCCAGAGCTGTATATTATTATGTTTTGCATAGCAGTGTCGACTTGTTCTGATTTTAAGCTTGATTACGCATTTCTGAAAACATCTGCTATCTTTAACCCATCTTCACAGAACAATAATTCACAGGGTTTGGACAAATCTGATTTGTTTACTTCTCAGTGCATAACAGAAATTGTAGAACTTTCACTACATGACCAGCAGAACACCGAGGCTTTGTATGAGAGATAACCTGACTGTTGGACATAAATTAATTACACGTAGTCCGTTACCCCTCTCAGGACATATTTGATTTGATGTTTTTTCCATATCCTTTAACTTTCCTTTTGATTTTGCATTAATGCACCTGGAGAAGAAAAAACAGCTTTTGGCAACTGATGAAAAAAACATCTCAAGCTAGTGCGGGATCATGTAATATTTATCTTATGTCAGTAACACTGATGTCTGCGAAAAAGGTATACATTTATTATCTGCTTTATTTGGTTCCCGTTCTCTCGTAGTAAGGAAAGAATTAAGAGCAGCATCAGTCTCGAGTGCGTGTTTATCTTCGACTTGATCATATCTGCACTTCTCCAGGGAATGGAAGCCTGAGGGAGATGCCACAGTCGGCTGTAAATGTTTATCCAATTTTATAGCCTTTAAAAGTTGGAAACAACCTGCCAGTATCAAATGCTTAGGTGGCACGTAATGTGCTCTGCCTGCCTCATGCATCAGGCCAGTCATGGAATCTGGCACCCTTCAGTGCCAAGACTAGCAGTCAATCAAAATAGCTTGGTGCTGATCTAACCCTGCTAGATAAATAAATAAGGAGATCTGCAGGAAAGGAGTAGAACAGCCAGTGAGAGAACAGTGAGTTCTAGTGTTCAGTGAGAATGTGTGTGAGTGTGTGTATGCGTGCGTGTTATCCTGAAGAAGCGATAAAGGCTTTCTCCTGAGGAAAAAGGGGTAACTGACCTGTTGTCTCCAGTGATGCAGGCGGCGCAGGTCCCCGTCGGTTCCTCGCTCTGCTCGTAGTAATGGGCGTCCACATGGCACTCCTCTGCCTTCTTCTTCAGAATCTTTCCAAACTCGTCTTTACCGATGCAGCCGAAGAAGGTGGCCACTTTGTGGGGCTTCTGGATCATCCACTGAACAAGAAAATGAAAACATAAATAAGTTAAAAATAAAAGACAAAACAGGGCGACGAGAACAGATGAATGTTATGGACACACTGTAATGTAAACCCAGATGTCCAAACTCTCGAATTCGGGAAAATAGCAATTTTGATGAGGCAGGACTGGAACGATGTTTGGGCTAGAAATAGCGCTTCACTCATCTGGAAAGTTTTTTGTATGCACAGGGGAACAATTCCTGGAAAAATCAATGGCACTGCACTAGAGAGATTATCACTAAAGGACTATACATACGACGGGGTGAATAAGCAACTCCAACAGGAAATAATAGCAGCCTGAGATGGAGAAAAGCCTGAAAAAGACAGTGCTACTATTTTTTATTTATTTATTTAAAAAAAAAAAAAAAAAAAAATCCCTTAAAATGCTCCTCAGGACAGAACATGACTGAATGAGTCAGTGCTATCTTAGTCATTTCGATTTTATCCCAAAAGACCTAATGTATTTAAGGCTCTTGCCATCTTTGGAAACAAGCTTGTTTATTAAAATGACAGGTGTTCTTCGAGGAAAGGCTGTGCGAGTGGGCATGTGCTTTAAAAAAAAAGAAGAAGAAGAAGAAGAAAGAAAGGAAGAAAAAAGACAGGGCTGCTTCAGAGAAAGATATTATGACTGACAGAGAGGAGGTACACAAAGGAAAATGAAGGAGTTGACAGCTGTGTAGGAGCCAGAAGCACACGCATGAGCAAAACTATATTAAAGTAGAACGGCCTAAACAGACACATACTGCGACTGCCATTTTTATAGAGATGGTATACAAGACTTTCTACGGCTTTATTGCCCTGGGCTTTACGTGCGGATGATTTATTGCCGTACACAATGCTACGCTTGCTTGTTTAACTGCAACCTTGCGATGGTTGTTGATGGGGCCCCTTGTGAACGAGACACTCCCGCTGGCAGGCTGACCTGCATACGTTCGAAATTCATCATTCACACCAGATAACTGTCTTCTGTGGGAGAAACCCACTCCTCTCATCACCACAAGAGTGTTTAGTCAGTGCGTAAATAAATACAGCAAAACAAGCATTAGAACTAGTGCCAGATTCGCAGGTTATAAAAACGTGACAAATAATGTTGCGGGCAACGAGTGGAACCTTTGCCTCATTGGTTTTCCACACTTGTTTTCTGCATTCGTAATACCAAAGATGTAACATCCGCGAGAGCACAAGCCAGCATATGTGCATCTGCCTGCGGTCAATTTTTTAATTTCTAAAACAACCGCACGGCTCGACTCGATGCATAACGATCATCCCCGCAGTGATTCTCATGTCCCTCGCTCACATACATGACGAGGAATCTTAAATGTGTGCATGATAGAAACCGCACAAACCCCAGCGTTTGCTTGAGATTGGTTTCAATTTTGGCCCGTTACTAATTCTCATGCTTTAAAGCAGGGATACTCAGTTTTAAGATCTGTGAGAGCCCAACTCTATAAAATATGACTTCTGGGTGAGTATTTAAAATGGCTGCATGAAGACAAGATTAATTACATTTACACTGACCATATTTCTTACTGATACCAACTTATCTTTATTCATGAACGCTGATCCGATAATGTGTTTACATGCTCCAAGCTTTTAATTAGAAAATAAACTTTCTCACATTCCCTAAGTGGTTCTGAAAGAATTATAAAAGAAGAAGAGATTTTGGTTAGATTGAAATTGAAATTTTTTCTGACAAATCCCGCCTTCTGCATTACGATTGGTTATAAAAATTCAGTCTCAGCTACAATTGGTTAGATGCTTTACTACGTGTGATTCAGAGGCCAATCAGTATCCCTTCCTTAGCGGGAGACCCAGTGGATAAAAGTCTCAAGAGATTGATAAGAAGATGAAAGTTTACCGATTGGAGCAGGGAAGTAAAAATTTCATTCGCTAAAACTGGTCACGCTGATTACCTAATGTTACCCAGCCAAATGGGCAAATTTTTACAGAAAGAATGGATTTATTCCAGCCCACTGATTAAATATATTTACCTTTTCGTACTTTTACCTACTGATTAGATTATCAAAAGGTTGATAATGAATTCCGATCGGGTCAGATTGTTCGGACTCAAGTGGATACAGGATGCGTTTTTATTCTGATAGTGCTATTATTCGGATTATTAGTAGAATATTAGGGTCTATGTTAACACAATTAATGGCCATGATTAAAGAAGTATCAGGGTTTCGTTTATATTTATAAATTAGACTCATCAAGTTGACACATTGGATTTCACGTTAACACTTCTTACAGATGAAAAGTCTGTTTTAAACTTGAAATAAAGTGTAAAGTTTTCGCTTCATTGTGTAAACTGGGATTTAACAAGCTGTAGTGATTCGTCAAGTCCACCGAGCAAATCCACCGAAATACCTTTCAGGGTGCAAAACTAGATTGGGGTCCAATAGTTGACAACAACCGCCTCTTTAAAAGATACATAGAGAAACCACCGCCACCCCTAAACTGCAAGCCCAGCTACAACTACCAGTAATTCTAAATATACTCATCCTGCATGCTTCATGCTCACTCCAGAGATCAGAGTGTTGTCATTTCCTGGCGAGACAGATGTCAGATACATAGATCATAGATTCTGGTTCATATCATTCGTTCAAAACTAAATAAATAACCACCCCCGACACTTACACGTACAGTTACAGTCAATCAGATGGGGTCATCTACAGCTCAGCCGCCAGTCTATTAATCTCCGTCTCCTTTAATAAACCCCTCCTGCTGACAATTACTTTCAAATGGAGATCTAAATAAAAGATGATACTTCCATTAAGATAAAAAAGCCTTCTGAAGGGTCGTCAAGAGGTCGAGCCACACTTGGCGAGGGCACACATACACTCGGTCTCATCCCAATTACCCAGCAGCAGCAGCAAGCCGGTGTGAGGGGTGCTTCATTACGTAGGGGCATGAAGAGTGAAAATTAGGCAGCGGGCAGCTCCTGCTGTGCTGCGCCCCCTGGCCATGAACACTGAGCGGTGGGCTAGCCAAATGCGGATGCATGCAGAGAGACAGAGAGAACACGCAATCTCACGCAGCTTGCTTGAGAGGTGAGAAACCGCTGGAGTGCGTCTTTCAGAAGTGAGAGAGGGGGATGTTTGGTGCAAAATATTGCTTGAAATGTCGACACACCAAAGTTCTGTGGGTGGCATCTTGTTAAGCAGTTTTTGGCAGTACATAACTTGGGTAATGAGATACTGCTTACTTTTAATTAAATTACTTGAATACTCGTACATGCCCAATTATGCCATGTTGGCACGAGTAGACAGAAAGCATCATGCAGTTTATTTGAGAAAAGAAGAATCGGGGGATAATTGGGCCATAGTTAGACAGGCAATGATTTAATTTATTCATTCTTTTTTCGTTTTTGTTTTTCACTGACTGCTTTATCCTGATCAGGATCGCATGAGCCTATCCCAGGAACACTGGGTGCGAGGTAGATATACATACCTTGTCACGGTGGTGTATTCACACTTACGGGCAATTTAGTGTAGCCTATCCACCTACTGACATGTATTTCACGAGTGTGCTGACACTTTCAAGCGCAAAAGATTTTGAGATGTTGTGCAGTGTGCACATGGCTTATTGCAAGGAAAAGTGGTGGCACAGAAGTTATCAGCTAGCTTCTCGAAAAGTATTTACCCCCACTAAAACACACACAGTTACTATGAAAAATCACAATCCCATATAGACTACTTGGTGAGATTAAAAAAAAAAAAAAAAAAAAAAACCCTCTTACCAGTTGTTGGACTAATGGCACTTAGTTATTAACCTAGTTAACCCAGTG
>JAOVVA010000041.1:19275542-19287883 GCA_028565275.1 Leiocassis micropogon | reverse complement strand
AACATTAAAGCACTTTTTGTAAGTCGCTCTGGATAAGAGCGTCTGCCAAATGCCTAAATGTAAATGTAAATGTAACCAAGTTTTGTCCTCCTTGATATATAGCCACGGTACCAAGAGCACTATCCAAGAATCGGCATCATGATCATCATCATAAAGAGATCATGGCTCGATAACTTCAAGAAAATATTGTTACCTTTGTGTGTTTTGAAGGGAAACGGACCGTTTCGAAGAATTCTACATTTCCGTAACCTAAAAAGCGTTTAACTTAAAACCTCTGCACTGCTGTGGTAATGGACAGTGGGACTGTAGGATCTCAGCACAGCATATAATGCCCAAATAAGTCAAGCCTCACTGGTTACATGTCATTTAGAGAGGAGGCATTTCACCGTGCTCAATGTCTTTGGTGCAACAAAAATCCATTTTGCACTTCACCAATACGGCTTAAAAAAGGGCAACGTTTCTACTCAGGATGAGACTCTGAATCATAATCGTGTAATCATAACCTCAACAAACATACAAAAAGAAAAGAAAGAAAGAAATCGCATCACTGTCATGATTTAGAGGGCTACAAATAAAGTGCTTGGAACACAATAAATGATAAGAGTGCCTCATCTGCCTTGTGAGCAATACTGAGATTAGAGTGATTTGCTGTTCACACCATTCTAATATAATTGCATTTAGTTTTGTGAACGCCATCTTAAAAGGCGATCGTGAACATCCTTTAACCTGAAACGCTCTCGGGTCATGATCCGGTATTAAAAGCCCCTCTGCAACCTGATTGCAAAATCTCCAATTACAGGCTTATCAACCTTGCAAAACTGCAGCCTGCTATTTTTAGAGCAAAAGTAGCAGGCCAGTGGCTGCCGCATGAAAGTGGCCGCGAGCAATCTGGCACTCTTCCGTCTGTGTGAGCTAAGCTGCCTATCAGCAGTACGAGCTGAACAATTTCAGTGCAGAAAGCTGATGTTTTTTGCTCGGTCCTCACAGTGCTGACACAAACCATCAGATTTGACTGATAAGTCTTCTGTATTTTTTTCAGAGCATTTTTGAAGCTAAGCAAAAGTAGCACTTGACTAGAGGACAATACAGACAGCGAGTGGGAGAAAGACAGAGAGAGTGGGTGATGAATGTGACTCATCTCTGAGGACGCAGGCAGAAAGTACAGACTAGCATAGACTCGGCTGTCACTGGTCACAGACGCATGAATAAATAAAGGCATTATAATGAAGACAACTCGCCGTCTGCCCATCAGAAGCTGCCAGCCTGGCACCAAAGCTCAGGAGGGAGGGAGACATGGAGAGGGAGAAAGAGAACTGTCACTAAAAAAGAAAAAAAAAAAAAAAAAAGAAGGGGGGGGGGGTTGACGAGCAGTGCCTGATTGCATTAAATCACTCATCACTGTAGGGCTCAAGTCTCAGCTTCCCAACAAGATACCACATTTTGGACTTCTTTCAGTTTTTAACCCACCCTACAGAGTAAAACATCTGCTTGCTTTCTCTCATCTGGTCTTTTCCTTCACTGATGGTGCCATCTACACCAAATGTCTGTTGTCCAGTCTGCCCTTTTCAGCACCCCATGCCTGCCACTGTCCTCCCTTCACTTCCCTGGTATCTATCCAAAACACTGCTCTTCTCACTTCCTTCCCCTAAAGGAAGTCTGAGACACCTTGCCTGCGTCTTCATCACACCACCCCAACATGCACTCTTCTCGTCACACACCTTCCCATTTCATCTACAGCACAGGGAACTAAATAACACACTGCCACGCTTCGCTGTAATCCTATCCATTTCAGCACCATCTAATTTTCTCGGAGTGGAGGCAGCGAAGGGGAGAGGGACCAGGCAGATGAGAATGTGTTTCACCCCATAAGGCTAGTGTGTGACACTAGGAGGTCAGGAGCAATCGAATCCTGCCAGCAGAGGACACACACACAAACACGGGCGTGCTGAGAGATGAGACTGTGCAGACACTTTCCCCTGCGCAGGAAGTGCGAGGCCTTTGGCCGAGAATGCCACTTCCCCCTCGCAGCCTCCAGTGAGAACACGGTGTCACGTTTCAAACAGGGAGAAGATGAGGAGGGAATGAGGTCTGATTACAGCAACGAGTCCGTCCTAAACAGCAGTAGCACGGTCTAAACGACACCATCCGGTGTTTCTGCTTTTTCCTTTCACACGCAGACAGAACAAAGTGCCTGGTGCCATTTCCCGTGACACCGGCAGGCACCGAGGCCAGAATAGAAACACCCCCCCCCTCCAGTGTGACCTCTCAAACGAGGCCACATCAAGGCCATGTAGAGTTTATCTGCCTTTAAACTGCTTTCTTTTACCCGCTCTCTCTCTCTCTCTTCTCTTGCTTGTATAAAGCCGTGTTGTTCAGGCCTGTTCAACAACACACAAGACAAACAAGGCTGCTGAGGTTGGAATACAATGCCAGAGTTCTCATTCTGCCCCTCAGCTGGCCATCCAAGGAGGGCCACCAGCACTTCTCACCCCATAGGCAGGGACTAAATCAGACTGTCTAGACTGTCTCTCAATCTCTTGTTAATACGTGAGGCAGTGGCTGTGAAACCCGGCATCCAATTTATGGCCGGAGTTTATCAAGTTGTAAAAGGGTGCTTGGCGCTCCCTGGTCCGGCACGGCCGAGTTAATCCTGTCTGTGGGGAGATGATGGGAGGGGGTGTAATCAGCATGTGTGTGTGTGTGTGTGTGTGTGTGTGTGTGTGGTGGTGGTGGGGTTGTGTGACCCGAATTGTGAGGGAGCACGGCTGTGCCTCCCCTCGCCTTGGTGGGTAAAAGAGAGAGAGAGAGGCTGCGCTTAGTCAAAGCAGAGTTGCAGGTGAATTAGTTTTGCCCCAGACGAGGGAATTGACATTCTGCTTTGATCTCCAGTACATGTCAAACACCCTGAGGAAAAAGATCACTGGCAGCCTGACACAGAGTACACATGGGGAGTGAGGGGTGGGAAGGAAGAAAGCGAATGCGCCGAGTGAGAGAGCGAGTGTGAGAAAGTGGGGAGGGGAGAGAAAGGTGTGACAGAAGGTGAGAAATGAAAATAATCAAACAAGGTGTGAGTGTAAGTGGCAGTGACGGAAGGTGAGAAGGGGTAAATGAAAAAAGGCGGCAGGTAGAACGAAGTTAGAGCAAGCTGGTGCAAATCTATAATCGTCACTCAAACCAGCAGCAAACAACTGTTTTTCGAAATGTTTAAAAACCTTTTCTTGGACAGCTGTATTGACAGGTCAAACACTAGTCAGGATAACAGAGGCAGTGTTTGTCCTTCCCAAGCTCTCTAAACTTACCCAGAAGCACAATCATTCACAACACCTTAATAAACTCTCTGTCTCTGGCTGTTCATTGCTCTGCTGCTGGTTCTTTGTGAAGGTTTTTTATGGACTTAAATTGCTTCCCATCCTCTTTGGTGAATAAAAGCATTTTTCCCCCTTCTGAGCCAGCAGGCAGGAGTTGACCCCCGGCACTATTTCCACACTACTGCTGAGTGACCTCCGACCTTAAAGTGCTACCAAAGCAACCAAAATCCTGTTTTACACCACTCACAGTCTGACAGGAATTTGTGTGTCAGGAAGGGGGTTAAAACGACTAATCTGGCCTAACAAAAATTATCCCAATACAATTTCCTCCTTATGAATGAATGAATAAAGAAAGAAAGAAATGATGTATTTGTCGCTTTGTAAGATGCATCAATGCAAAAAGTACAGACTATCATAGACTCGCCTGTCCATAGTCACAGACGCATGAATAAATAAAGGCATTATAATGAAGACAACTCGCCGTCTGCCCATCAGAAGCTGCCAGCCTGGCACCAAAAACCCTTGCCTGGAGTTTAAGGTACAAAAATAAAAAAGGTGAAGGACTTCAGGTATTGTTGGTGGAATGGTGGCTTAGTGGTTAGCATGTTCTCCCAGTGCTTGGCGGTTTTCCTCCAGGTAATCCGGTTTCCTCCACAGTCCGAAGGCATACAGATTAGCCTAATTGGCATTCCCAAATTGCCCATAGTGTGTGAATGCACGTGTGAATGTTAATCGGAGGTCCTACCACCGTCGTACAAAATGTAAATAATACAACGGTCACCACTGGCCTGGAAGGTCTCTAGTTGGACTAAAGAGGTTCCTAGATGGAGAGGTGATGGATACGGATTTCTTTCTTTCTTTCTTTCATTTTCCTAAAGCTAGAATTAAAATTAAAAGACATTCTCCGGTTAAAGAGTATAAAGCAACACCCATAACCTTAAAGTGCTTTAGGGAAACAGCCCATAATAAAACTGGATATTTAAAGAGTACATTATTCCAGACAATATGACAAGCACTAGATGAACGCTCCAATTAAAATAGTGCATAATGGTACAGAATTAAGTCTTAATGTCTTCATTCTGTCTGACATTTATGTAGCTGCATGCTTCCACTGAAGACGTTGTTCTGATCACAAGGCGACACACAGCGAGGTAACAAATCAACGCACCCACATTTTGGCATCACTTTTATCATCAGTCGTTTTTGCTGAACCCTGGACCATTTGCCTCAAGAGTTCAGTACATCTGCTGAGGTGTAAGAACTGTTTCTGCGACCAGGAGCAACACAACCGGTTAAAGTTTCATGATGGTGTAGAAAAAGTGTTGTTACAGTTTCCTTGTAAACAAAAAACTGTGACGATACTGAGCTCCATGGTAAACGTGCCCAGAATAAGTCCTGAGTGCAGAATCAACTATTCAGATTTAGTGATAAAATCATTTAAGTACTGGTGCAGAACTTAGTACTAAAGTTCCAACAAAGAAATGATGAAGAAATTTGCGAAAAAAATAAAAAATAGTAATAGAATCACTATAAGTTGCTGCTCCAGTTGGATAAACACCACTTGGGAAAACAGAAGGATCGTAATCCAAGCCACATAATCGAGCACTACACTAAAGAGAGTGCTAAATTTGTATGGTAAAGTTTGTTAATACACAAACTGGCACAGTGTCTTGAATTCTGCCAGCCTGATTAGCACAGCAATAAAAAAGAAAATTCACATGGTTGGCTACAGCCACATAACACCAAATGCTCTGCAATAGGAAACAGAGACTGGAATCAACAGGGACAACCATATTCTCATGATAACGACGTGCTGATTTGATTTGTATTGTAATTATTCATGAAAATCTCCTTGTAATATTAAAGCTTTTCAAGAGTTTTCAAACAAATTTAGCAAATAATTAGCTCCTAACAGACAGGATGATGTGCGACATGTAAATAGTTAAGAGCACACCACCTGTAGAATTATAGAATTAGCTCATTATGGTGATACACGGGGCATTGCTGGCTCAGTGGTAGCTTTCTCGCTTACCATGTAGAAGGCCCAGGTTCAATTCCCACCCAATGAATGCAGTGCCGGTCCCCAGCCCAAATAAAATAGGATGGTTGTGCCAGGAAGGGTATCTGGCGTAAAAAACCTGTGCCAAGTTGTTGTGCAGATCGGATGGTCCGCTGTGGTGACGCCTCAACAGGGAGCAGCCAAAAGACCAACAACAATATGGCGATACATGAAGTGCCACACCAAAGAATCACGAAACGTAACTGAATACATTTTTTTCCACCTTTAACAAGAAACTAGGACCTTACGGCTTGGCCATAATTGGTCCTATGAAGAATTAGGTCACTGCCACAGGTACTCTTATACAGTCATGCTCTTGATCAGGGGTTCTCGATTTGGATTAGCGTTCACACAGCATCCTTAAAGTGTGCACTGATATAAAGTGGAGAAATTGGAATAAGTGGCAACAATGGACAACTGGCAGCTGTGTGTATACGATTACAAGGCCCTCTTGTAAGGAACACTTACATCGAACCCCCCTCTGGCTCTGCAAACATCTGTAGGGGTTTAGAGTGAGCACTAAGGCTCACCAAGTCTGAGACGACCGTCTGAGACATGAGCGGGCCCGGCAAGTCCGATTTACGACGGAGGATTCCTTACGCCAAAGCACCAGAGCTCTCATTCATCTCCATACACAGTGGGATGATGGATACAGCTGTGCTGCACTGTGAAAAATAACGGTGTCATTACCAAACCATAAAGCACACTGTCTGAACTGGTGCTCAAAACTATATACGATGTGTGTAGTCATTTATTTTTTTTTGCTGTTGTTTAAGATGGAGAGAGCGTAATAACATGAAGAGATTCAAGCCCTCATCATGCTGTTTTTCATGAGATAAAGGTTAACTATGTCAATTATTGGCAGTGGTGCTTCTATAAATTAATTTATTATATATTACCCCAAATAAGCACCAAGAACTAACAATTTCTCGTTTCGCAAATTGCATGTATTAGACACATCATCTGCTCAGTCGTGTTGAGGTGTGAGAGTTTCTGCTGTCTGGTAATGCTGAGTTTCTATTCCATACACAAGAGTCATTAAATCTTCTGTATGAAAAAAACAAGCTAAGTATTTGCCATACATTTTCAGAGAACATGTATTCAGACATAAGGCAGTTTCAACACTTATTTCAGCCAAGAGTGATAATATTCATACAAACACAAACATACTGTACACACACACACACACAGGCAGATGCACACATATGCGCACATGGAAATGCAAATCTGACACTACAGACATCTTATCTTTGGGAACAAACTGTTAAAAGTTAAATCATATTTCAACATAGAAATATTACTAATTATCAGAGGCTTTAACAATAATATGACAACAGTATTAAAAAAAAAACCTTTTGGACAGAAACCAATAAAATGCAAAAAGAGTTTAAAACAGTTAATCCGAGCTCTACACAAATAAGTCAAAACGATTTAAAACAACTGAACCTCGTACACCTGACACACGATGATGGATGACCTATTAAAGCAGACTTTTGCTAATATAATAACTTCACTTAATCCTTAGAATAAACACTTTTCCCCCCCTTCTTCCTTCGCTGGACTCTATCAGTGTCAATGAATGTCACCCTACATTAGCGAGTAGTGCGTTTAATCCAACAGCAGACAATACAAATCATGTTATTAGAGTCTGGCCATTAACAAGCTCTCATCTGATTTAAGTTGAACGCTCAAAGTGCAAGTGCGATTTTTAATGGACCATTGTGGCGCAGTAATTATCACTTTATTTTCCTTAAAAGTGCTTTCAAATGCTTCATGCAACGTCTCAGGTACTGTAAGCCGCATGTACAGAAAGAAAAAAAAAAAAGGAAGAAAGCAATGATTTCATATCTGAGGAAATGATCTTGATCGAGGAGATGGTCAAGGATGACTACGCCTCTTTCAACATGATGCTGCTCAAGGCTGCCTTGGGAGTTATGCATTTGCTCACATCGATCGTTTTGCCCATAGATTTTTCGATCTTTCTTCTTCTTTTTTTTTTTTTAAGATGGGAAGCTGATTACAAAACTTGTTTCAAAACCTGTTCCACAAGTTATTTCTTTCAAATGTGGCTGAGGATAAAGAAGTGTGTTTTTTTTTTTTCTATTATGGAAGATGACATACCTAGAGCTGCATAAAGACTGTTGGACCCTAACTCCCATAAGTGTGTACAAGTGTGTACATATATATATATATATATATATATATATATAGGGTTTTGTTGGAAACGGCAGGCTCTTGAGGGGAGGATAAAATCTCTCTTTTTGTGTCAAGATGTAAACACTAGAAAGGCTTACATACAGGAAAAAAGATACAGTTTAAAGAAAGGCATATTCTTTTTCTTAAGCTGTCACATAACTAATACCGCCAACTGACATTAACACTGATCAGAAACAGATCAGAATCAGAAAGAGCTTTATTGCCAAGCACGTTCGCACATACAAGGAATTTGTTTTGGTGACAGAAGCTTCCAGAGACGACAGCACCACACACAGCACAAAAAAGAAAATCCAACAGAAATCCAACGCAGCACAAATCTCTGAAAAAAAGGCAATGATGGATATGATAGAAAGGTATCGGAACACCCAGTGCATCGCAGGTTGCTGTATATGGAGTTTAGTAGGCTCAAAGAGCTCAATGTTGTTGATCTCGCCTCCACAGATGTCAATCCGACTGAGCATCCACGGAATGCGCCGGACAAACAACCCCGCTCCATGGAGGCCCCGCCCAGCAATCCAGAGCACCCAAAGAATCTGCCGATAACGTCCCGATGCCAGACACCACAGCACACCCCCAGAGGTCTTGTGTAGTCATGCCCAGAGGGGCCAGAGCTGCCTGTGCAGCACAAACATTGGCTTGTGTTTTACAGTTATGGCCGATCTCTGTATTCCATGAACAACACTTTATTAGACGGTAATATTTGACCAAAATCACCAATAAATGTTTGTTATCTATATCCACAAAATAGATATATGGTGGTCCCTGATGGAAGGGACACCAAACATGTTTAGAGACACATAGGGGCTTAGATGCACCTAATGAACTAGCAGATGCATCCACTTGTATGCACTATGCTTTTGTATAATAATTGCTTACATACTGTCCTGAATATACTGTAAATGCTGTAATACTTATTGCTCTTAAAATCACTACAAAGACAGTTTAGTCACAGCTTTCCTACTGCGAACAAACTCGCGCACACGCTCGCGCTGGCACGCGCATACACACAGAGTAATCTGACCTCTGTACTGAACTCCCAAAACAATAAACTAGTTTTGCAGAACTCACCACACTCTGTTTGCTTTGACTCAGCTTGCAATTCAGTTTCACCCGTGTATCAAAACATGTCAAACAGATCTCGGTGTGTAAACACAATTATAGTAAAAATCACTTGTAGCGCACGATTTCGGGCTAATAAAGAAATCGGCAACACGTCGCTGAACTTCGATAATCTTCCCCCGAATGCACATTATTTATTTAGTACAAAAAACAGTTTTGTAATGTAAAATGTCACAGTAAGGTTCAGTACACAGCAAAATAAAGAACAGGTATAACAAGACAAAGCTGTGTTGGTATATGAAAAACAATTCCCCAGCTACAATCGTTTCATGACAACTTACCAACCTAGGTAAACATTTATAAACGCTTTTATTTCAATAGGCATGATAACTCCAAGGCTGATGATGGGAAATTTAATGCTATGGTGTCAAGGCGTCTGAAACGGGAGATGAGGCAGGAGATATGGCTGACAGAAGATCGTATTCACACACTTTCTAAGCTGGAAAATCAAGTCTTTTCGCTTTGTAGGCAAGTGCACTTATGGTATGTCAGAGTCGCATAATGATAATGGGTTGACGAGTGAACTTAATTGGAAGAACTAAATAAAAGCTGAGCACTTGCATGAGATGCTCTGTCTCCTGAACATGGCACACTGTGAAAACACTGACAGGGAAAGCTGCTAGATAACACTGCTGTTACAACCTAATGACTTTCACTGTTTTTTCCGCATTCGGTCTCGAACGTACTTCAATGTATTTCATTTTTAGCCTATAATTAAACTGAGTTTATTATTGCTTTATTGTCATTACTAAAGACATCGTCATGACACTAATGACTGTTATATGTACATTTTCTCTACTCCTAAATTAGACAGTTTATTTTAGATGTTTCGCATCAGCTTCATAGCTGGAAAACTTGACACTAAGTTCCGAACGGAACTCTTTCACATTAAAGCAAAGTCTTTACAAAGCTAGTGTTTTAAAACAAGTGTTTTAAGCGATCAAACATCAAATACTTATGTGGGGTTATATCTTTTATCATGAAAAGCTTATACGGTTTATACAGCATTGGGTAGTTTAATGAACACTGCTTGGTCAAACTCACCGTTTCAGAAGGGTCCACATCAAGGAAAGAAAATAACTAAGGACATCGCAAAAAATTACTGGAAAAGAACTGCCTAAGACGTTATTAAAACCTGGAAGGATAGTGCTGACCTGTCAGCTTTATGAAAGAAATGTGGCGGGAAGTAAATTAGGAATGACTGTTGGTGAAGTTGCATGATATAAATAATGGACAGTAGAAATCACAGCTGTGTTTAATAGTGCATTTCCATACCAAACACATATAATGTGATGGGAACTCACAGGATTGGAGCTAAACTGGTGTGTGGGGACAAGAAAACCACTTACTGTAATATTAAGAATAATCAAGAAAAAAGTTGCTAGGGAGCATGAAGATTATGGCAGAGTTTGGTGCAATAAGAAAAGGTCATGTGGTATGATGAGTCCAGATCGACACTATTCCAGAACGATAAGCTGGGAAGCACATGAAGTAATGCATCCATCATGCATAGTGTCCACTGTACAAGCCTGTGAAGGCACTGTTATGATCTGCCATGTATGACTCAGTAATGTTATGTGGCAACAAAATGAAGTCAGATGATGACCTGAATGTACCGAATGACCTGGTTATCACTTCCATTAATGTTTATTTCCCTGACGGCACAGACATATTCTAGGACTTAATTGTGCTTCTGGGAGCATGAGAAATCATTTCACACATAAACTGGCCAACAGATTGCATGCTCTAATAAATGCTGAAGGCAGTCAAACAAATAATCAGAGTGCATGGCATTTGTTTCGGCCAGGCCGTGTACTTTACTGTCCTGAACCAGTCGGTGTAGAATGCTGTCCACTTAAAGTACACCCGAACTCACAAACTGTATTTCAGAGCTTTCGTACAGTCTTATGGACATCAATACAACACTATAGTAGACAAAAAAAAAAAAAAACTTTTGAGACATTGCTATTTTAATTTTCATAAGGTCACTTCTGGAAAATATATAAGCATTCCAATAAATATACTCTCTAGGTTGATTCATGTCCTGCACCTGTCCATTAGAAGGATGTTTTTGGCTGTGCATCTTATGAGATTCATTTTTAAAGAGGGTGGAATTTGCACGAGGTCAAGGTTAAGGGACAGGTCTGAGGTGCTGTACTAACTCGAGGCTGTTTGAAGCTGGAATATGGCATTTCCTCAGACTGAGCAAGAACACAACTACCTGTTAATACGCCAAGAGGCTTGTCTGTCAGTAGGAGTAAGTAAAAGACTTGTTAATGTCCTGGCTTTTCTCCATATTGAGCTACAGTAGGTAGATAAGCTATGTCAGGCATGTTAAGATTAGATTTAAATCTTAGATGATCCTGACTGTTGTGTAAGTCAGACGAGCATTTCAACAAGATGTCACATATGCAGCGAGTGCATAAGCTTTGGAAGTGCAGTGTTAGGAATCCATTTCAAGTGGGTAAGCAAAGAAATAGAAATTTAAACTACAAGTTTACAAAAGACTGAAAGGGGGAAAAAAAAACCTGTTCCAATGCTCCTTATACATTATTTTCTAAGCTGTTTTCATTTGGCTTAACTGTGGTGCAAACGACACTAAAAGGTAAACTAAGGTGCATATTTGCTTCATAAGCTTCAAATTTCCCTCAGGCCTGGGAACAGGGATACTGAGTCATAGCAGAGCTCGAAGGTCAAGGTGATCTCACACAGCACACTCTGGATCAGAGGGTAGGCAGACTCCTCTGCACCCCAATGTACACTCAGCCATAAATCTAATCAATGTGATAAATCAAGGCCATTGTGAGTGGGCTAACTGTAAGTGTACTGTAACAGAGCTGTGTGAGAGCTGCCAGAGAGCTGGGAACTAGGCCATCAGGTTTTCCCAATCCCCCCACTTTGGCTACAGTTTCTTCAAGCATGTAGTTAACCGTGCACAGGAAATGATTCCTCTGCAGACCATTAAGGCACTATAGAATAATAGACATATCGAGGGATGTGGCAGATGTATTTCTGCGGCCATAAAAACGTCTCTCAAAAGCTCTTTTTGTTTGCCAAACGTAACACCTCGCGGTCCAGTGCGGCGGCGGATTGTGCAAAGGCTGCGCCTTCCCAGACACGGCACAATGTTACCGGGGTCAGAGCTGGGGACCTGGCTCTTCAGTTAAAGCCATATGAAAACGCAAAAATGTGAATTCTGCTCAGTAATAGCTCCCACAGGCCCTGGCGTTATGGGCCAAGAGAAGCTTCCCTTCAGCCAAACACTGGATCCGATTTCATCCCATCTACCGCACCCATTAAAAAACGTGAACAAGCAGAGAGAGAGCGAGGGAGAGAGAGAGAGAGGGGAAGAGAGACACTTCACATTTAACGCACATTTTACTTCAGGACAACCATACCAAAACAATTCAATTATCCCACCGCCCTTGGAGCTTCAACTGATTTATTGAGCTATGGTACCTGAGTTGCAGTTGCACTCTTGCTTTCTCACCCATTTGCTCTTTTCTTTTACTAGAATCTTGTTTCCCCGTCTCCCCCCTCTTTCTTACTTCCCCACTTTCCCAAATCCTTCCCCCCCACCCCCCCCCCCCCCCCCCCCCCCCCCCCCCCCCCCCCCCCCCCCCCCCCCCCCCCCCCCC
>JAOVVA010000041.1:19250121-19274148 GCA_028565275.1 Leiocassis micropogon | reverse complement strand
TAGCTCATGAAAAATGGGAGCAAAAATAAAAGTGTTGCGTTTATATTTTTGTTCAGTGTATATATATATATATATATATATATACATACATACACACACACACACACACACACACACACACACACACACAGTGTATGTATAATGTACATAGTGTATATATATCCAAAGAATTCAGATAGATAAAATGAAAAATGAAATCCAGAGGAACAAATAAAAAAGCGGAAATATTTATTTCGGGGTCCCCTGCAGCCAGGCAGAAATGTGACCGATAATTAGCAATCAGACTGATTCAAGATTAAATTACATTTTAAAAAACAAACAAAGAAAATTACCCGCATGTTGAAACCCCTGTTGGGAGAACTGGCTTCCACAATTAAGATGATTTCGTGTAAGGCCTCAGCTGTTGCCTGGAACAGTGTGCGTGTACTGGCAACACAAATCAAAGCTGAGATTAATTACAGCGCAAAAGCCCATCACTTTTCCTCTTTTAGTCAAGAGTGTGACATTGGGTTTAACGGCACGTGTTTCTCTCCGAGGCAGCAGCCTGAGGGCAACGTTTGAACCGCTGTATTATAAAACTCCCCTGCTGCTGTGCGCCCAGTGCGGATCTGTAGATTGTACTGCAACACTAATTTTAACTACCAACAGGGGATCCTAATTATTAATGTGAATAATTGTCATCAATTCTCAATAGATTTAATCGCCTACTCGTTCCGCCGCCACACCCCCAGAGTATTTGTGTTAGGTTAATGTGTTAATAATTAGAATCTCTCATCTGTACCTCCTGTAGTTTGCGTTAAAGAGGGGTATAAAACAGCTGGCCACCACAGGAATCCAGGCTTCCTTACACCAGCGCCCATGACTGGCATAAGGAAGTTACACCCACCTCAAAATAATACAGACTGACTCTGCACTGGCAAAACTCCAGCACGCTCCCAGACACTTTCAAAAGACTACTTGAGTGCTCTTTACACAGTAAATACCCCAGGGTTCAGGGAGGATCTGTTAGACTGTAAAATAGACCGCAAACAGCCACATTTATTAAATATAAGATGTTGAACTCAATAATCAGATTGAGTAATTAAACGAGTGTGTGTACTCGACCTCATAAATGCTGGTACTCGAGCGCACTGGTTTTAGCCATGTGGCCGCTTTGGAATTAAACACGTCCCTGATGCATCGTGTCACGGAAATATTACGAGCTGAAAGCATTTCTGCATGGAAAAATAAAGCCGGGATGACATGCACGAGTCACGGGCCAACCCCGTTTTCAGACGGTAAAGTTGAGAAAGAAGAAGAAAACGACCGAAAACATTTGAATAATTTATGAACTTTTGCGCTTAGAGCGCCACAGAGGTTGTAAAGAACAAGTCAACAGACTGAGAAAACCCTGTAACCCAGCTGTTCCTGACCTTTTCATAGCGCAGAACAAAACAGCACTAAAAGATACAGTCGCACATTGTAAACATACAGCGAAACCACAGACTCTCCAGAGCAAATAAATATGACTTCTAGTGGGGAGACAGAGGATGTAGCAAGTGTCTCAGTACAGCACAAGCAATGCATCAAAACAAGGAGACAACACGGTAACACCTGTTCTGGGTTTGTGCCACCACTTTCTCTCGCACACACAAATACACACACACACACTCACACACACACTCTCTCTCGCTCAGCTTGTCAAGGGGTGACCTGCTTCCTCAGCACTGCTTCTACAGGGCCCCGTGAGACAACCCTTCACTGATCTCAGAACAGCTGCTCTCACCAACAAACACGCCCATCAAACCCTAGCTGTCGCTGTCACACCCTCTCTGATCCTCTACCAACCACACCGCGTTGATGTTTATCTAATTCCTTGCCCCCTCCTCCTGTCACTTAGACAAACACAGGTACCGAGGTGCGACAGGAGTCATGGCAGCCTTGGTGATTTTTATGAATTATGGAGAATGCTGTAAGGCACACTGCCTTCTCCTTAATTAGGTTTGGAGTGTGCAGGCAGTCTCTATGGGAGGCCGAGAAGCAGCATGTAAGACAACTCCTCCTCTGCACACTGATACTCTTGGTATTGTGATCCATATTGGGCCTCCTGCTGTGACGCTACACAAGAATGCACAGTTGCATTAACCGCATCAATTAGTTTAACAAAAGACCCCTAGAATGCTTCTAGGAAAACCAACATACCCACTCCAATTGGGAATTAATAAAACAATCCGCCACATATTGCATCCTTTCAAGAAATACAGCCGGGTGGCGAATTAAACGGAAACCTTGGCTTGGTTACACAGTGGGAGGCATTTTATTGGCATTACTTTGAGTACACTTGTTCTCTTACAATAGCACCAGCAAGCGACAGAGCATATTTGTTTGGATACTTGCATTCTAGGCTAATCGATACGATGCCATAAACCGACAAATCCAAGCCACCATCTTGTACGGTTCCTCAGATCAATCCAACTGAGCATGTGGTCCAATGTTTTTTCAGTTCCACATTTTCAACTTCAGTTGATGTTTGATGCGCAAATATTGTTTCATCTTATTCTGTCATATATAACCTCTCAATAAATTTGGATAGCGGCATTAAAAGGAAAATAAAATGGAATGGATTGTAGTTTCCTCTGGTGAGATTTTTGAAATATTGAATTTTTATTTAAAACTGGTCCACCCCACCCTGGAGAGACATGCAGTCCTTTCTGTGGCAGTTAATTAAGGGGTTGGTTTGCCAAATCGACAGCTGATTGTCAATCACACACTACGGGTAATTTGCGAACGCCAATAAGCCTAACCTGCATGTCTTTGGACTGTGGGAGAAAACCAGAGTACCCGAAGAAACCCACCAAGCACAAAGAGAACTTGGCCAAGTGACTTGAATATGAATGGTCAGATTGGAATTCATGTGGCTTTTTGCCTCCATTTGCGCATATGCAGGGCACTGACATCAGTCAGCACTGGGAGCAATGGGATTTTATAGCAGTGTTAGCAATAACTGTTAACAGAGATAAACCAAGGGTCTGGCTTTCTTCCTTCTTCTGGACCTCAACAAATACAGCCGATTAACTTCTAGCCATACTCCAGAGCAAAATCCCAAGCATATACAGTCAATATATGGATGGATGCAATTATATATGGATGGATGCTACATGGTGTTTAATTCAGATTGTTTTGGTCAGATCGGATTTGCATATCGTGACGGTTCACATTATGAACGTGAACCGTCATGACCTCCAAATCCTGTCCGACCACAAAAATCTGAATTGAACACCATGGCTTGTAATGTGAACGCAGCATTTGCCAGCAGACTCCTTCACCACCATCAAAACACTAATTGTGAAAAACTCTTTTTAAAAAACAGTCTTCGTCTTTCCAGTACTGTTCCTGAGACGTTAATGTGCCTCTCGGCTATAAATAAAAAAGTGAGAATATGAAAATCTGTTTCTTTATTGGCATCCCCACGTATTTGTGCAGATCAAAGCAGCGAAAGGTCGACTGAAGCCTGAACTGGCTAATGAGTTAATTAATCATGCACACGCCGGCATTAATAACGATGAGCATAGGGGGGAAAAACATCTGTTCTCATTAAACAATTCCTAGAATCACTTGTAAGACTTAAGAATTTCAATGTCTACTCAGACGTGAAAATCAACAGCATGCAAACATACACAAATGAGACACGAACAGGTAAAAATACGGCTCTGACTGCATTTATTGGAGTTAAACTAACTAGGCATGAATTACCAGCAAATCCAGACCATAAAGCAAGCTGAAGAGAAACGCAAGGTGATTATTAAAAGTTAACAGTAGGATATTAAATAATCTAATTGGCAGGGGGAATTTAGCCCTAATTGCCTGGGATGATACCAATCAAAAAAATGGCAACACGGATCAGTTCACAAGTTAATGGCAGGCAGCAGCAACACTCCTGTAAAACTTGCAATTAACTTGACAGCTTATGCTCAGGAGGAGCACCCAGATCCTGTCAGCATGCTTGTTTACTGCTGCTGCATTCAGAAAGGAAAGGGGAAAAAAGAGGGGGAAAAAAAATCACATGTTGGAATGTTGTTGGGAAAATATAATAAAGTTGAAAACTCCAGTGGGCTTGTAACATTCTGAGTTCAGCATCTGCATGGCTTCACACCTTAAACAAAGAATTTCCTTTGGCTATTAACACCACAATATGAAATGCTGCTTAGCCTTAAAATGGAGTTATGGTTGGTCAAAAAAACAAAAAGCTCATAACGTTTGAGAATTGTCCAGATTTAGTACATACACTGCCCAACCAGAACAAGTTGCACACACTAATAGTTTCTTAGACCGCCTTTTGCTTTAAATACGGCCGTGGCATCGTTTTGGTACGCTTAATCATGGACAGGCAAACATTTATTTCCATCCAGAGTGGCATTAATTAATTATTTATCTCTCCAATATCTTGTACTGGTGATGGGAAAGATGGGCCTAAAGCCTTCTCCAGCACATCCCACAGATTCTCAATGGGGTTAAGGTCTGGACTCTGTGGTGGCCAATCCATGTGTGAAAATGATGTCTCACCCACTCTGACCCACTCCTTCACAATTTGAGTCCAATGAATCCTGGCATTGTCATCTTATGTGCCCGAATATGCCCTGCCATCAGGGAAGGGGTAAAAAAAAAAAAAAAAAAATCGATTGATGGAAAAACCTGCTCATTTAGTAATTTTTATATATTCAACAGACCTCATTTTTGGGCACAAAACGTTGCTGCCCCAAGACCTGACCAACAGAAGTAATGCCACATCATAACACTGCCCTCACAGACTTGTACGGTAGGCACAAGACATGATGGGTGCATCACTTCTTCTGCCTCTCTTCTTACTTTGATGCTACCTTGACCTTTTTCCAATGCTACACAGTCCATTCTTTATGCTCACTAGAAAACTGAAGTGTTTTTTCCCCCAGATTAGCCTCACTGATAAGTGGTTGTCTTAAAGCTACACAGCTGTTTAGTCCCAATCCCTTGAGCTCTCTTCACATTGTTTGTGTGGAAATGCTCTTACTTTCACTATTAAACATGGCTGTGAGTTCTACTTTTTTTTGTATTTTTTTAGCCATTTGATTTCACTAAGCCCTAAATGATCTATCTCCCATGATGCTCATTCAGAATGTTTTCCCAACCATATTTCTTCCTCAAAGATAATGCATCATCGCTATCCTTTTAAGACTGACTATGTGTTGGACAGTTTTTAATCCAATTTTAGTAGTTTCAGCAACCTCCTTCATTGTTTTGTTTGTTTGATGCAGGCCAATAAGTTGACCCTTCTAAAACAGAGTACTGTAACATCTTTGTCATGACCACACAATATGTCTGACACGGTTGTTTAAGAAATGAGAAGCTACTGACTGCATCTGTTGGTGTTGCATAAATTGTTGCCAGCAAATTATGTAACAAAGATATTAATCACAGCAGTAAATATCCAATGGAAGGCTCTTACCTACAGTATTTGCTTAGCTAATCCCAGGTGGTATCTTTTGTTGGCCAGGCAGCATAAATATATTCAGAAACCATTTTTATTCTTTAAGAAATCCCATTTTAAACTCTGCAATCCATATTATTTATTGGAAACAATAAATCTATAAAATATACATTATTAATCCAGTAACAGAGTCAAAACCTGGTTTCGGAATCACATTGCGATTATTGTAATACATTGCAATTGTAATTTAAACTGCCATATGTAACTACTAAATATACTGTTTTGTATTCAAACATATTTATCTTGGCTAACAGCAAATAATAGTAATTTTTAAAGTTCTTTTGTAATTTGTAATAAAATTTGGATATTTCCAAAACCTTACAGAATGTATGTATTAGGTATTGTGATAATATCATATCAACTGGTCCCTCGTGATTCCCATCCCTAATACATGCTAATAAGTAGAGTCTACATGTATATTTGGTATTTAACTCATGCGATATATAAGTGCTATTACAAGCAACTGTGCTTCAAAGTCCCACTGAGTCAACTGGCTTTTCTGAGAGATGAATTTCATTTGCAATTGACATGAGCACACTGTTGTGGTATCCAATCGTGATAAGCTGAAATAATCGTGATCAGCGATTAAACTGATTATGTAATAACCTTGACAGTCCAATATGATTTAGCAGATTTGCACGCCATGAAGCGACACTTGTTCGCAGGGCTGAACAAAACGCTTACTCTGCGCTTGTTAACGTCAATGGTGTGTGGAATCCCAGACGGTGGAGGTCGTAAAAACTACGCCGTGCAGGTGGATGCAGTAACTCTTGGATATGTGAGGCATGTGACAGTGGACATGAGTACAGACAAACAGCGACAAGAAAACTGATACTGACTGCTCAAGTGGAAGAGTTACAACCCTCAGTGAGGTCCGGCGCATGCTGTAGAGCATGCTGTCAAACGCTCATTTCTCTCTTTCTACTGCTCGAATGCCATCCTACTGTGGTTCCCTACAGGGACTTAACCACAGTGTGAGACATCCCCGAAGCATTTGGGTTTGTTTTCGTGACAAATATCAGACAATACATTCCGCTTGTCCGTGTTACTACCTTCAATAATTTTGAGCAATAGTATTTGTGACCATGCAAAGTGAATTTTAAGTAGGCCGGTATTTATAGACGGGCCACAGATGACACAAAACAACCCAAAAATATGTCAGGTTCAAACCAGGTCACTCCAAGTACATTAGCTACGAAGTAACTTGAAGGGTAACAGGAATAATGGATCTCTTTAAAAGATGTCCAGAGATGAGATTTGTTTAAGCGTGTTTAATGACAAGCAGAAAGTCGTGTGTAGCAACGCAGCTGTAAATTTCCCCCTGGAGCCAAGTCTTTCGCAGAGAATATTACAGAGATTAAAACCAGACTGAAAAATTCATCTGTGGTGGTCCTTTCAATAACTAGGAAAACCAAGTCTTGCCATCTTTGATTTCTGCTCCTGCCTGCTTCTCATTGAGCTGCAGGACCCAAGCATTTGCGGGTAAACAAAATTCACTCAACAGAGAAGTGCACAATCCCATCATCTATTGAAAACAGGAAGCTCTTTAATTACCGTCTTTGCTAAAGTCACTGCTAGCACTTTCTCAGTGAGCTTTAATAAACCCGGCTTTAAGACTCGGTCCTGAATCTACAGCTTTAACTAACTTCACACATTTACTACGCTAGACAGCAGCTAATAATTAGCTTAGCAATAACAGAGCCGGTGTTTATGAGCTTTGAGATGACCTGAGCTGTGCACTAGGGGTAAGGCTGAGGTAAAGCTTGACCCATGGCTATTTGGCAGCTACACAAGTAGCATTACTCACAGACATGCCAGTGTAGCTTTTGTGCTTTGGGAGGATTTAAAGCTGAACATAACCTCAAAGATGATGACAATCTTTCTCCCAGTGTTTCACTATTTATATAAAAATCTGTTTGTGGGAAAAGTAAGAGGAAATTATACTATAGTGGAAGTTAGCTACTTTAGCTACTTTAGCTACACACACACAGATTAATTTAGTCATCTCTTCATGTCCAAACTAACTTTACTTATTATTATTTATCTAAAACTATACTATAGTTTAGTTGCCTGAAAACTATCAATTTATATCTGATGGTCATGTGTGTGTTTAACAATGTTTAGTTAGCTAAGAAATTAACCTGAATATCCTGAAAATAACAAACGTTTACCATTAGCTAGAATTTGTCTTGCAAATTACATTACAAACTAGAATCAATGTTAGTCTAACCTGGCATTAGCAAAAAAAAGCAGTAAAAAAATAACCAGTTAATTTTATTAAATGAGCAAAAGTTTACCTCAACATGCTTTTTAAATTAGATAATTAGATACATGGCAGGCAGGGCAAGAAGACACTTCATTTTATATTATTCTTGGCTAATTCCAGCTTACTGAAACTTTTATTTGAGCTGGAGACGAGGCACTCACCCTAAAGTTCATGCTGCCGTCTTATCGTTATTAAAAGTGCATAAAAACAGCACTAGTATTAACTACATTGCATTACAAGCATGAGAAAATGACAAACTGGCATAGTTATTTTTACATGGATTAACCCTATTAAATGCTTTAAACTGAAAATATATACAGTGGCAGCATGGTGGTATGGTGGTTAGCACTGTGGCCTTGCAATCTCCAGGGTTCAATTCCCATGTTTGCATGTTTTCCCCACGCTTGGTGGGTTTTCCTTCAAGTACTCTGGTTTCCTCCCACAGTCCAATGCAGATTAGGTTAACTGGCGTTCCCAAACTGCCTGTAGTGTGTGTGTATGCCCTGTGATGGATTGGCACCCTGTCCCTGCCTTGTGCCCTAAGTCTCCTGGGATAAGCTCCAGGCCCCAGCAACCATGTACACAGCATAAAGCAGTATAGAAGATGAATTAGTGAATAAAAAAACTATTGCTGTACAGCAATAGAAAAACCCTTTGGGACTTTAAAGGTCTAAATAAAAATGGTCGACGTGAAAAACAAAATTCTTACAAAAATGTAACTAAGAAAGAAAGTGATGCACTAACAATAAAGGAATGGCACGCTAAATAATACTTAAGCACAGTGTCAACATACAATTACCCAAGTATTTTCCTTTCCTGCATAAATGCCACAACATATGCAGACCAGCTAACGTGCCCGGGAATCATGGCACGCCATAATCCATCACCGTATGATATGAAATCCCACGCATTCCCACACTTCCACCAACTATCCACCTGGTCAGACAGTGTTGCTCCTAACATCCTATTTGGGAGGATATGCCAGGTAGTAAATAGCAGGTTCTCTCCAGCATCCGAAGCCCCCATGAGCCCAGGCAGGCTGCTGCGCTGCAGGGAGCTGGTGCAGGCGTACGCTGGGAAGGAGCTGACTGTTAGTATCTTGTCTGTCACCTGCTGTGTGTCACCAGGCTCCTGTCATTTCCTCCCATTCATTTTTCACAGGCGCTCAACACTTAGATTCGCACTCGCTTCCATACACTCCCCCTTGTGCTGTCACTTTGGGAGATCAGGAGGAAGACTACAAGACCAGCGCTGGCACTACTAGATACCGGGCCTGTTCATCATCCAAAATTTATACAGCCCATTTTTCCTGCACCCCAGAACGAGCTGTCAGTAGGTGCTGAATGTTCATGCACTGTATTTTTAAAAGCTCTTACTTTCAAATTTAATCAGTTCACGACAGATGTCAGTTCATCCTCAGTGTGGATGATATAAGGAATTGTACCGTTTCAGTGGTAATAAAGTGTAATGGTCCTAATAATCTAAGCAGCTGAATGTGTACACAACTAGAGGCTACTGGATGACTATGCTCCCGATCAATAAATTCAGAGTTGTTCAATCCAATTATTTAATTTAATTCTTCTTCTCCTCTCAGACTACTTTGAGACATCAACTCCGCAAATGTGCAAATACATTCCCGGAATACAAAGCATTTCCACCCTCGCATGAGCAAACTTTAAAGGGAAAATGAGTCAGGAGCCAGGACTGCCCTAAAGGATGTCTTCTTGTGTAAATGCAGTTCTGCGTATTGTTGACATCCGTCATCCATTAGTCAGAGGGTTCCTCCTCAGGAGCGGGTAAAGAACCACCCAGGGACGTGTAAACATGATAACAGAGGTTGGGACGGCACTGAAGCTAAAAAGGCCACAGAGTCCTTCATGCTTTTTAAGCGAATTCTGCCTTGCCCCTGGAGAGCTGTTCACGTGACAAAACACATTCTAGGATTTCTGTGAAGTTCTACGTGCGAAGTACATTCTTCCACCGACATAATGACGCTAATGGAGGGAAAAAGTACCGTCATTATGATGGATGAGATTCCGAAAAGATCCAAGACGTTTCACAGTGTTATGGATAACCAAACAGGAGGGAAATGACTCATTTCCTGGACCATGTCCTGAGCATGGAAAGAGGAAAAATCCAACACTGATAATAGGATTTAGAAAGGACGGTCTGTACTATATCAGCAAGCCATCCTGAGGCCAAATCAACAGCTTTATTAGTGCTCCAGTTATAGGAGCCACTGGGGGCCTGGGTGCTTAGTGGGGTGGCTTGTCATGAATACTGAGAGCCAGGCTGCAAACTCCTCATCCTTTAGAATAGAGCAGCTGGATAGACAGGACCAAGCATTTTATAAAAACTAAAGGACATTAATGCTGGGGCCGAGCGACGGCTGCCGTCGATAAACAGAACCTTATTATTATTATTATTTTATTTTTTTACATATATATGTGCGTAAAAATGTTTGTGTGCATGTGTGCATGAGAGCGAATGTGCACCCCGGGGACATGAGGTGGCCACGTTTTGTGCCAATATGTCTCATTCAATCTAAATTCAAATCATTGGGAGGGAGATGACACAAATCAAGCTCTGCCAGCTCCCTAGAGCCAGCAATGTTAATCAACAAACATCGCAGTGCATACTTACGAATGACTATCCAATCTGCTCATCTCCCCACCGGCTACGAGTGCATCTCTGGGAGTAAATTGAGTGATATGGAAATGTATACAGCCAACAGACTACAAGCATCCGGCGTGTTATCATCGCTTTAGTCATGACTCTGATTTTCCCACCTAGACGCACGATGCAGGGCCTTTTCCCATTTATTATTATTATTCGACTGGATCAGAGCGCAGCCACAAATTGCACGCCGGAGCTCTGATCTTAAATGAAGAAGTGCTTTAATTAAGACTTAGAGCTGCAGTCAATTTGACGAAGGGAGTAGTGAGAATTACGACCACATTACCAGTAACTAAGCCCATTGATTGACTCTAGAGTTGCTTATATTGAGAAACGCAAGACTTGGTTCGCGCTTCAATTAAAATAAAAGCTTATCTAATTTCCTAGATCAACCCATCATTAAAACACTATGAGCGCCTTTTAAGCTCTAAGAAAGCCATCGCTCAGCAAAAAAAAAAAAAAAAAAAAAAGTAAAAAAAGTAAAAAGCTCATTAGTCATATTCATTGAAATGACAGAAGCCCATCATCCCATAATACACCCCAGTGCTATTTTCCGTATGTCCAATGCTATAAAGTACACGCTGTCTGAAGATCTGATGGCTTCATCTATAATCAATTTAGGAGATAACTGATGCTTTGAAATCTCGCTGTCGTTAAAACATAAGCTGGATACTTTGGCAGCGCGCGGCTTTTCCTGTCGCTAGACGCATTTTAACGCTGCTCACACTTCTTGCATGCCACTGATAGAACCTCAAACCGATTGCATGTTAAGGGGCAACCATTATTGCACAGCTGAACCTGCTTGTGTGTTTGCAAATGATTAGCGACAAGTGTCTCAGTGTGGTTTGTTAGTAACACAAAAAAAAGGGTCCCTTTCTGCCATATTCTTCATGCCTCATTGCTTCCTCCTCCAGAAATCAGCCCCCTCTTTAGCACGTTCGAGAGCGAACGAACAAAAGACAGAGTCTATTTATATCTTCCCCCACCAAGCCCTTCTTGGCGGTTGCCTGCAGTTAATCATTATTCATAATGCGGGGGAAGCGTCACCTTCGCTATGTCACGTAACACTAAGTGCTGGAAGGATCTAAGAGTTCTGTGTTCATCACCATTTGTCACATCCGAACGACTGCGTCTATAAATACACACGCGTGCGTGTGTGTGTGCGCACGTATGTGCGTGTCACTGCCTTCGACCTTTTAGCAGTAGCTTCGGGCCTGAATCATCTCTACAGCCTTTGCAACAATACTATAACATATTGTGTAGTATAAATGTCACACACTCGAGCAGAAGGCTTAAATGGCAAACTGGACTAACAAGTAACCAGAGTCTAATTTCAAGGGAGGAGCGAGTGTCGGCTTCATCAATTAATCAACACCTTCAAAATATACAACACAAGTCCAGCACCACGGCCTCGTTTCTCATTCCCACTGACAACGCATTAATACAGTTACACTAAATATGTCCAGTGCTAGCATTACACGCGGCGATACAGAGCTAGCCTGGGTAACTCTGCTCTCTACAGAATAGCCCAGTTTCTGGAAATGCTTCTTTACATCATACAAGCCCAAGCACTGCCTATTTTCCTCTAAAACCTCTTACTCCCAAGGTTATACTTTCCCCTCCCAAACTAGATTTGTCCTTTTTTTTTTTTTTTGTAACTTTTATAAATATAAGGTAGTTATGGCTGCACCAATCTGGGACTTTTGCTTCCTCATAGCGAATTAGTTTCAGAATGTTTCTTTTTTTTTTAATTATTTTTTTTATTTAAAGCTCCCACGCTGCAGTTGTCACATTTAATAGATGGAAAAAATTACATCCTGTTAACACATACGCAAAAGAGACGAACCAATCACCAATGGCTAGCACATCCTCAACCTGACCTCAGAGCAGCTAAGCAGTAAGAATACTTAAGATTGACTTAATAACTTAAATCATCCATTTCACTTAGCTCTCATTAACCACTGAACTAACTTACTGTACCGTCTTTATTAAAAAAGTGCAACAGGATAACATTTGACAAAGCTACGACGTGCAGTACTGTGCGAAAGTCTTGTTGAATCATTCAAGTATTAAAAACATCTAACGTAATTAAAGTATTAAAAACATAAAACATCTAACGTAATGAACCAGTGAGAAACAGGTACAGATAATAACGGCAGATGATCAGGCCGATGATTAGTATACTGGTGATGCTGAACGCTGAGTGGTTGGAACAGACGAGAGGGGAAATGAGGATGCTGCTGAGGTTGTTACATAAAACAACCAATTTTTAAATTGTATCTTTAGGCACTTTGCAGCCTGGCACTGCAAAACATTTCTTCCCATTTTTTTTTTTCATTTAATCGACATCATTTAATTTAATATGAAGAAATGTGGGTGTCGCAAAACATTTGCACAGCACTGCAAATATTTCAGAGCATATGATAAAGATGCGAATGAAGATTGCTCATGATGGCACATATTCATGCTGGCCAAATTGAAGTGCTACTTATGCAATAATGTTAACTGATCGCAATAGCGTCAGACTTGACGTTAAAGTAAGAAAGATAAATGCAAGCCAAAATATTCAGTAAAAAGAACATGCATTGAGTTTGTAGAATGAAGAAAAATGTAACATAAGAGGGGTTAGAAATAAGCAATCTGTGTAGTACACATCCAGCATTATAGTAAAAGAAATGATACAGGGTTACATTTCAGAAAAGTTTTAACTCACATTAGGGCCCTGGAACAGCAGGCTATAGGTCAATGTGCCAGCTATATCTGCAGTAAAAGGTGCACTTTGTGGATATAAAAATACTAACTGCAGCGCATGTGTTTCTGTACACAATTTGTCAGCGCTCTACTGCCCTCTTCATAAAAGAAAAGCGACCACTATAAAAGCAGATATGATTTGGGACATAAACCATTTTCACAGCACATCGACACTGACGTGAAATGGTGTTCTGCGCTGGTGCAAGAATATCAGGTGTGAGTTTCGGTTCCTAACCACAGGTCTGCAGTTGATTAACTATTTTTACTTTTTAAGTGTTACTGCGTTTCTTCCTTCCGAAGCTTCTACAAAACTTACAACATGGATATAATACAGAAAAGTCATGCGAAAGCAAATTAAAAGGTTCTCTCTGTGGAGTTGTATTACAGAGGACAAAATTCATAGGGTGAAGTCATATAAATGGATTTTGAAACAATTAGGAAGACGTAACGCTCAAGAGGAAGAGGAGGAATCTTCCTCATAAAGATAACAAAAATAATCTCTCATATCTAATATATAGATGCTCCTGTTACTTTCACTTTTGTTGGATGCGTAATACGATGCCTAATAACAGCTATAACATCATAGTGCAAATTTAAATCTTTAAGCTTACATAAAAAAAATAATAATAAATAAATAATAATAATAATAATAAAAGGGCTTAAAATGAGACAGATATACAAGACTAGTTGTGTGCACAAGACTTTTTTTTGACCAATCCCATCTACTCACCTGATACTGTATATTCAGATTGTACCTGCCCAAGATGTTTTCTACCACAGATACATAGTTTTATTGCACAAAATGTTACCAGATCTGTTCCCAGAAATGATTTATGCATATACTGCATAACAAACTATTGATATCATCACCACATCTTGCACCACGCCACGATAATGTCAGCGGTTCTGCTGTGCTGAGAAGGGTTTGCCACTCAAATAAAACTCAGCGCCGGTTGCACGTTCTGTGCAAGCGGCATGGACCAAATGCTGCAAAGAAAGCATTGTATGAGACGGGTTTATTTACGTCGTTGTGATTGCTGGTGGTTGATTTGACACTTTCGACTCAAGGTCGTACCTACTGATCCGGAGAACCAAATTTAACGTCCCTTCAACTTGGAATTCCTACTTGCAAAGTCAGGACGGACTGCTCAACTCTTATGAAGACTTCATACTAACATTGCTGCTCAAAGCACCAAACTTAAGTTATGCGGTATATCTGTTTATATTTGCTTCATATCGATCAACATTAATAAATCTATTCGCCATTACAATAACTATAATGTTATAGCTGGCCATATGGCAGCAACATAAAGCAAACATGGAGGCTTCCATGGTTACGTTCCAGTTTGTAGCTTGAACGGACAAAGGCTGAAAATGATGTAATCACGAATTCAAACTTCTCACTTCCACAAGGTAAGGTAAGTCAAATGCAACATTATTATTGAAGACATATACTTGGAAAGAGCTAAAGCCAAGTGTGTGCTGGAGTGCTGCAAGTACATGACAGAACAGCTTTTTCTCAGCAATAATACAAGATGTGTGTTGAAAACCTACTTTAATAATCAGAAAATATAGCTCACTCTGGATTTATACATCACATAAACACCTTGATTATGAACAAGTGTGGGAGACAGAGGTGCCTCAGCTGGCCCTTCACGTGAAGAGGTCAGGAGTGTGCTTGGAGGGAATCTGGTGCCTGATGGAAGGTCTCAGGACCGATACAACAGCAGGTTAGGGCTCATTCTCTGTGCTCTCACACACGTTTTTGAAAATATTAGGATATACGACAGCTCAAGCAAAAGATAAAAAATGTTACTCCACCCTGGTTTGTGAAGTAAATAAAGGCCTGAGGGAGGAGTGGAGAAAAGAACAAGTGAGAGAAAGAGAGAGAAGAGGAAGAGGAAAAGGTGTGATTTCACTAGCAGTTTGTGAGAAGTCACACAAAAACATCTGGGTGTAACCTGTAACGTGTTGGTCCACTCGATGCAGCAGACGGAAATGACTGTCGCTCCGCTGCTCTGCTGGAATGCATAGGTGGGGACGGGCGTATATGTGTAACCCCCCCCCTCACTTTTTGAAGGCGCTTAATTGTCTGTGACCTTTCCCCTCTGCAGAATGGAAATAAACAGGTCCCAGCAAACTGAGCCTGTCTGAAAGCCAGCAGTGGCTTTTAATGGCAACGTTCAATTAACCTTGTGTCCAAGGAGTGGAAGAACGTGCTTAACGACAGAGCTGGACTTCAGCCTCACGCTGCAAATTACATCCGCCTCTCTACCTGAAGCAATGTCACAGTCATTAATCAGCCAGTGCACTTCGCTACAGTGACAAAAGCATTCAGTAGAGCTCGATGCAGAACAGGTCGCGGTTTCTCACACGAACGCAAGCCTAAATCTTCCCGCAGTCTTGTCTGAAATATAATCAGACAGCAAGATATCGAGGCAATCTCTGACTTTCTCTTATGTGCAGCAGTGAAGATAGGACACAGATGTTGTTGCCATTCACCACAAGAGTTTAGGGTTCCCTGCTAGGCCTCTTGTTTATAGGATCTCAGGGGCCAAATCGACTTCAGAGGTTTGTGAATTTCCCCAGCTTTCCACTGAAATTTCCTCTCGCGCCCAGGCCACGTCTAATACATGTCTAACATTTGCCATTTTTCTCCAGTCGCTCTGGCAACGAGTCTGTGGTGAAAAGGCGGAAAAAGATATAATCTATCAATCAAGTAGGAGGTCGATTGAACATTGGGCCTTATTTAAAAGAAAGCAAAAACACCAAGTCAAACATGAGGTCATGGAACGTTTTCGTCTTCTAGACACCAACTTTTCCCCAATTTAAGTTTCCATGCAAAAATCTGAACTGGGAAAGGCCGCTGTGTGCTGAAGACAGTTAAGTGATTTTCTGCGTAGAGGAGTTCCAACTACACAGCGCACATGTGTTTCTAATAAAAAAAAAAGAAAGAAAGAAAAAAAAAGTCCAGCTTGATTCCAAGGTTGGGCCCCCCTCTCTACTCTTGAAAATAATCTGCAAAGGAGACATGGGCCAATGACGGCTGGAAAAAAAGGGACTGAGCAGAAGTGGTTGAGAATAAAAAGAGTGAGGAAAAAAAAAATAGAAAAAAAAAACAAAGATATCTCTGTAGGCAGCTTGTTAAAACTAACTCCTAAGGTGCCTGTCTAGGTGCTAGAGATCTCTGCAGTAACCCCAGAAATGATGTAAAGATACTGAATAATTAACACAAGCAACAGGCTGAATTCATTTGGCGTACTCTACAGAGAGAGAGTCAGATGTTGTTTTTTTTTTTCCCCTCGGTAATTTAATGGTCTAAACATTGCCAAAATGTTTTAATTACACAAGCTTGATGCACTCTGTCGCCCTTCACCCAGAGCAAGCTACACCAAATGGTGGGTCTCGCAAACATTTAAAAAAAGAAATTAACAAGTACAAAATTACCGTTAAAAAAAAAAAAAAAAGAAAAAGTTTATAGTGAAAAACTTTGAAACTGGCATTCAACATTTTACTAAGCTTTTAAACAGCATCAGAGTAATGTAATTATTAATAGGAATGCTGTCAGTGGGGTCATGTGTATTATATAGTATATGTTGCAATACAATTTATTTTAAAACATTGCAGTAATTAACGGATATCATGCAAATGCAAATTAAAAGGTGATTTACAGCTAATTGCAGAAATTTGTTCAACTTAACCTATAAAGCAGGTACATCATAAGCCTTTTCCATATGATTGCGTTTATACCTCAAACATCTTTCTCTTTCTCCCATCAGTGAAAAAAAACAAGACCTACCATTAGCAATAAGAAATCTAGATTCATAATTAAGTTTTTTTTTTTAAAGAAATTTTATATGAAAGGTGAACTCTCCAATAACATTCTTTTCTATAACAGCATAGCATTCCTTTAAAATGGCTCATATCACATGTATTCGTTTCTATAGTAACGGCTCATTCACACAGACTTGGTGGACAACCTACAGCAAATAATCTGTCAGCCTTACCCAATAATACCCAGTCTAGGAAACTGTGCTATTATTTAATAAATAAAAATAAAAAAGTTTTTTATATTGATATTGTGAAGTTTTATGTTAGGAGACATTTTTTATTATTTATGAAAGGAGTCGTAGGAGTCAGTACTTTCCAAGAGTCAGAAAGTTTTCCGCCACGGAAACGCAAACGCCTTCAGGACACATCTTGCACTTTAAGGTTTCTCAATAGAAAAGTTCTGTATTTATTTCTTTTTTTTTAATTAACTTCATGTAACATGAAAAAAGTGAGACGGCTGAACAAATAATTGTTGTAGGCAACGAAAAATCAATGACCAAATCATTTAATTGTTGATTAATTGTGACCTCATCGTGCATGTTTTTCGCGCTGACTCAGAATGCTCTGACATGTAGGTGTTACCACTTTCTGAAATGACTGGACAGTGGGATGATGGCAACCCTCTCACGCACCAAAGCCTAAAACTCCACCAAAGACTTTGTGAACCGCAACGCTGGCAGTGCTGACCTTGTGTGACATGCGAACATCAGTTATACTGGAGCATCTGAACAGCAGACATGGTCTCCCTGGGTGAGGAAGCCTTGTATAGGCAAGTTAGTTTGCTAGCTAACCAGTGTTTTACATTAACACTAGCAAGTAAAAACTGTGTTGGTGCAATTGGGATGGTTCATGCAGATACAAATAAAATATGTTTTTATTCATTTTTCCATGTTGAAAACAATTATTGTTCTTGTTAGCTGTTCATTAGTCATCTATGATTTGTCCAATTGGATACAGTGCCTCGAACCTGTCGCCCAATCAGATGAGTGTGTCCAACGACTGGCGACTGATCACACGATCAGATGCTGTGTCTCCAACCTGTCGCCCGAACAGATGACCTTCCTCGAACCTGTCGGCCCATCAAATCATGTGTCTTCAACCTGTCACCTGATCAAATGCAGTGTCTCCAAACTGTAGTCCATTCATGTGCCGTGCCTCCAAACTGTCGGCCAATAGGATGCCGTGTCTCCAAACTGTCACCCAATCAGGTCCCTTGCCTCCAAACTGTCACCCAATCAGATGCCGTGTCTCCAACCTGTCGCCCAATCAGATGCCATGTTGGAGACACGCCTGTCACCTGATCAGGTAAAGTGTTTCTGACTGTGTGGATTTAAAATGCTGCTAGCATCAGGAAAAAAGGTTTTATTTTAGTTTTATTAACAGTTTAACATTTTTATTAGGTTTTATAACTTAACTTCAATAATTGCAATCTGCCATCTTGTGTTTAAGTAATTGCTATATTTTATTGCTGCAACTGTGCTTATCCTTGGTTTGGATTTTGACAAAGATTTTTGAATTTTTATGCACCTTTTTATCAGCAGGGAAGTTCATTAAAAGATTTGTTTTTGAGTCAAGTATTCTTCTTTATTGTCTTCGGGTAGCACAAGCCTGAAACAACTTTAAAGTTAAAAGCTGGTAGCCAAATTAGAGCCACTGAATAAGCCTGCGTTTTATAATCCTATACACAATTACAAAAACAACGCTTACATTCTCCTAATAAAAGTTTTAAGATGAAAAACATGAGATAAATTCATACCAGAACTATTACGTGGTTTTATTACATTTCGTACAGCATGGGTGTAATACAGCGTTTCCCTTGGCGATGCCTAAGCACAGATTTCATCTGAAAAAGTAGTTCCATCTCTAAAAGGACCTCTAAAAGAAGATTCCAAATACTTCACTGCAGAATTTATGAAAGCGTTCTCCAAAAAAAAAAAACATGCTTTATGTATTTCAAATAAATGTTTATTGACTGCGCTAACAAGTGCCCTCAGGAGAAAAGAACAGAACGTCATTAATCAGCAGCAGACTTTTAATGGAAGTCTATGTCAAAATGCTGTTTGTGGCAATGGCATGTTTGTTACAGATAAAGATGAGGTTGATACACTGGTGTACTTCTTCAAGAAGAAGGGGAAAAAATTGTAACAGAGAAATGAAGTGAACTTTCTTGAGACTGCTTCACATATATCTGGTGCTTTCTGGTAGCAGGCATCAACAGGCCTCCGCTTTTACACTCTCAACTGTTTGAAAGGCCCACTAGGGGTGTGTGCACATGTAACAGAGCTGGTCGAAGGGTGCTTGGCAATTCACTGTCCATGCTTTGATGTTCAGGGCTCCAGAACAGTGCTCGCGTTCCCTTTGCTGCACGGCTTAAAGAGAATGGGAGAACGTTCCTCTTGGCAGGTGGGAGCCTTCATCTGCTCTGGCCCTCGAGGGCACAAGGGGGGCAACGTCAGAATAAACCTACATCTCTCTCACACACGGACTCGCCAATTCAGGCACATCAAAGGGCGACGTGGAAAAAGGTTTAATGCTCCGGCCATTAATAAAATTCAAATAAAATGCAAGGCTTTTCTGAAGTAGGCGGAGCATGGAACAAGCGCTGGTTACGAGATGAAATGGTTTCAACCGGGAATTTATATCCCTGGTCCTGAAGCAGGTGTGTTGGGTATGTCTCGCTTCAACACACCTAATGCAACTAAACCGCTAATTAATAAGTCCCTTCTGAGTCAACGTGGGTGTGTGAATGTAGAAATCACACTAAACGCGCACTCCTGCACACTGTAGAGTTCTTTAAAGCAGACAGTTCTCAAGCGTTCTCAATGGTTTCTCCAGAAACTCCCAGAGATCTGTCAAGAATAGTCTCATACAGTAGAGTTATTATTATTTTCATTTTGTTTTCTTATTTTTAAGGTTTTGTATTCAGCACATTTTTACACACACACACACACACAAACCCTAATCCTTTCATAGCTATTAATTCAACAATGGGTTTAATCCAAACCTCAATAACTCAAACCCAATCCAACAACATCATAATGTGCTGTCATTGTAAAGCTCAGGAATAAAAAGCTCTATCCATCTATTGCTCCAGTACAAGAAAAAAGTGATATAATTGTCTGTCTTTAAATAATTAGTCTAATATTGAAATAGTTGGCTTATATTCAAAATATAAATTGGTGCTGAGGGGTTCGTGAAGTTTTGTTCCGGGTGCAAAAATAAAAAAGCCTATCTTGAACAGGAAGTGGAAGCAGGAATACAGCTCCTCTCTTGCCACCTGGATGTGCCGTAAGGCTTTGATTGAACACCTCATCTTCACCCGGTGCTTTGATGTGTGCTCAGACGGGAACCCATATCGCCGAGTTTGAAAGCTCTCATTTTGTACATTATCGGCACACGCGCACACAGGTTGCACTGCTCCTGGCTTTCCAGGTGCTGCAGAATTCTCACACTTCATTGCCTGATTAAATTGTTGCTTCACATCTTGTACCTTAGTGCAAACCTCTCTCTAAATGAGCAGCATCTCCCTGAAAAAACTCAGTTCGCCCAAAATATGGTCACTTGGCAATTCTCACTCACCAGCGAGCTCCCTACTATCATACTATATACTGCCAAAAGTTTGTGGACATCAATTTAGTTCCCACTTGCTGTTATAATAACCTTCACTCTTCTTCAAGGGCTTTGCACTAGACTGTGGAGCATGGCTCTATAGATTAGCTCAAGAGCACTAGCGGGTCAGGGACTGATGTTGGCCGAAACGGCCTGGGGTGCACTCAAGCGTTCCGGTCCATCCCAAGGGTATTTCGGTTGGATTGAGGTCAGGGATCTGTGCAGGCCACTTGAGTTCTTCCACTCCAAAACCATGTCTTCATGGACCTTGCTTTGTGTAGCATCATGCTGGAACAGATTATGGGCTCAGAGTTCCAGTGCAGGGAATCAGAAATGCTGCAGAATACAAAGACATCCTACAGTATACCATAGTGTGCCTCCAACTGGCATGTGAGGTGTACACATACTGGTGTCTATACAGTGTATTAGTGCATCAGCTCCCAACCAGGGAGGGTGAAGACTAATGTGCTTCCTCCAAGGCTCGGGAGTCATATGGCAGCGTAACCTTGAAGAAATCCACCCTATTTCACATACATGACTCCAGAGTAGCACATAATTATCTCGTCTCTGTGATTAACAGAGTAAAGAGAAAATGCTACGCCTCCTCCAAATGCTGTCAAATTTTACGCCCTTTGCTTACAATCCTGGGTAGCTGTGGCATTCCCTGTATTCCAAAATGCAATGCCTTAATAATAGGACTTTTATGTTGCGCCACTCAGGAGCAGAATGGGCGACACTTTGGCCCGAAGCGTTGCTCTAATCAGCTTCAGGGACTGAAAGTGTGTCTGACAGGACAGGTACAATCACAAGCTCGTTTAATCCAAATCCACTTAGGCAAATGAACACCGGAGCAAGAGCGGCTTAAATGAAGAATTGGTCCTGTCCGTCCTTTGACGAGACCATGTCTGGTCATAATAAATGTGCTTAACAAGAGTAAAGATTCAAGCAATAAAGTAATGAAAGTGCAGTTGCGTTCGCTGGCGAATGCCCAAACGGCGAGCGCCGCGTTTCAGTACGAGGCGTACATTGGGAGTAAATGACTTTGAGCTGCAATTCATCACCGGCTTTGGATCAGAGTCAGCGTCACAAGGATGCCAGTGAAACATTTTTCCTCTGCAACAGCAAACTCTTCGCGGTACGTATACGGCGCTAAGAGGAGCTCGGTGCACGGTTCATCAAAGACCTGGAATAATGCGACCGTCAGGAATGCCGGTCACCTGTGTTAAAGAACAAACCCTAGCCAACCAAATGCTCAGAGTACCTGCTTAACCTCGCGTGCGCTTCTTTTCCTTATTCTTCTTCGTGCTTGAACAGAACTGATGGGTCACCAGGGAAATGAAATCATTTCAGGCATTACTCTGAAAAAGCCTTTACATGGAGATGAACTTCACGCTGAATGAGCTCCGAGAGTTTTTAGGCTTCTGCAGTTAATGTGATGGCCTCGCTGAGGATTTAAATAGGTGACTTAACTACACCTTACACCTTCAAATCAATTTATCATGTACTAGCAGTAATACTCTAACAGCTCCCGTCATTACATTCTCAAGGAAGGGCTTTAGAAAGCTTCTATTTCAAAGTAAAAGGGCTGTCAGTAATCACCTACCACACATATTGCCTTAATAAGATAATCTCTGTAGATTGCCTCAGATAGACTCTAGTCACCACAGTTAGATCAACATAGCTGTGGGCCCTGGAACTCGTGTTCCTGTTTTATTCGAGGAACTGCAGCACGCCCAGACTAACTCTTAGGCACGGTTCAACATAACATTGCAAGGGTTGGAATGATGCATCCTGGAGGTACTTCAATTCCCCCCCTCCCAAAGATTGAAAGACAAACCTGGGCGATTTTCACAGCGTTCTGTGTGGCACCGCCAGCATGGTACTCCACTTTAGACTTCTTGACTAGGTCTTCGAATCTATGGCAAAGGAAGAAAGAGAAAATAATGACTTGATGAAAAAATATACCCAGCCAGCAAAAACTAACCACATTAGATTATTGCAAAAGATCAAGAAAGATCAGTGTTTCATTTTTGCACAGGGCCGGTCCAGAGCATCTCTGCAAAACCACAATATCAACCAGCGGAGAGACACTGAGAACAGGAAACCTCATACATTGTAAACAGGAAATAGAGGACTTGTAGCCTTGTGCCTGAGGGCAGCAAGCCATCTAAAAATGTGCATGTGTACTGTACTTCTGCACATAGTGTGCATGCATGTGGTGGTGAACTGCATGCTATCCTGGGCATCATTTCAAGAAGGAAAAAAAGGAATAAAAATAATAATGATGATGATGATGACTCTGAGCATGAGTTAAGACAGCTATCCTGCAACATATCCTGCGACGAGTTAAACTTGGTCTTTGAACAAACATTTGGAATTTTTGCACACAACACAACCTAATTAACTGGCATTAGAAATGATTGGCATAGCGCTGCTAACACATAAAGACTACACAACAGTATATGACTGTAATGCACAAATGTAAAGATCTAAAAAGCAAAATGTACTTAAATACAAACACACCCAAAACAGACATGGTTTTCTGCTCCCAAATGTTTGCGTTATCAAAGCCCTCATGTTCGCTTGACCTGGTCTTGCCCTCTTCTCTTCTGACCCGTCTCAATCAACAAGGCGTTTCTGCTTGCAGAACGGCCACTTGCGGCGAATGGTTTTCACACAGCTCTGTATAAATTCTAGAGACTGTTGCTGAAGAAAATCCCAAGAGATCAGCAGTTTCTCAAATACTCAAACCAGTCTGTCTGGCACCAGCAACCACCCCACAGCCAGAGTCCAATTTTTCAGCGTTCGGTTTTTAATGAGAACATTAACTAAAGCTCTTGAACTGTAGTTGGATGATTTCTTGCACCGGCTGCTGCCACGTGACTGGCACACATAGGATATCTGCATGAACAAACAGGTGCATAGAGTTGTCCATTACATATAATTGATGACTTCAAAGCAGGAGAACGCAGACACGCCTGATGAAAGCGATCAGACGTTCAGGTTCTGCTGCTTTAACGCTTTTTGAAACGGCAGGTCACCCCTGCACTTCAGTCACTCCTCAAGCAACACTGTCAGGGAGGAAAAGACCATCAAGCAACACTTCAGAATGAACCCCAGAGTGGGTGTGGGAGGGCAGGAAGTGAGCAGCAGGGGACCTGCTTTAGCGAGGAGAGATCGCACATAAGTACATGTTTAAGTACTTCCTTTATCAACATCAACGCTGCGCACTTGGCAACAAAAGGCTCGTGCTGGGAATGCCCGGTGCGCGAGGGCTCCTCATGACGGCGCTGTGCAGCTCTCTGAGAAGCTTCTGTAAACCGAGCAATGACATCCGAGAAAGCACATCTTCTTCTTCCTTGTATGAAGTGTGATGCAAAAATGTTTTATA
>JAOVVA010000041.1:19232692-19247299 GCA_028565275.1 Leiocassis micropogon | reverse complement strand
ACACACACACACACACACACACACACACACAGAGTCAACCAAAAAGATGTATACACAAATAAGGAAAACTTTAGCTATACAACTATACATTATATATTCATACACTGTATATAATGTTATAATATTAATATGATAGTATTATTAATATTGCGTTAATATAATATACACTATACTATTTTTCTTTTCCTGAAGTGTGTATACATTTTTGGCTGAATCTGTATATACAGTATGTATGTGTATATACATATACATACACACATACATACTGTATACACACACATTTATGCATTTTTTTTTTAAGAATCTATTCTTGCACGATCTTGGGTACAAGATATATAAATTTTAAAATGTGCTGATGTTAATGCATTTTATTGCTTACAATTTCATAGTGTAAACCTACATTAGAATAAACAATAACTGATTTTATATACTGTATATGATAGTAATGGGCTCATACAGGCTCATGCTGTATTTTTTTCTGCTCAGTTTATTACCATTTACTCAACGTAATTAAGAGATTGCAGGCAAATTCACGCTGCATTTAAAGTCCTGATTTTGCCATTTCAGTTACAAAACACAGGTTTCAGAGCTCTCCAAAACTAAAGTGTCCCAATGCTCCACCTGGAATACTCATCACATAATGCCTTTTTTTTCAGACCTCAAAGTAGCTTTATCAGTTTTTCACTCGTCCTCCAAATGTGCCGTTTCAAATGAGAGGATCATCCATTACAGTCTATAATCGATCTGTGCATTTCAAGCAATAGAATATAAAAAAATGGCAATCGATTTTTAATCATTAAGTATTCCTATAACACGCCATGTTGCATTGTTTTTTGTCGGTGCACCTGGGCAACTGCTGTGTAGCAGAAATACCCAATTTGCTTGTGTAAAACGCAGATAACTTAACAAGTAAAATGCCGGATGATGTATCCCGAAATGACCTTTTATACAGTTTTCTGGGGGGAAAAAAGCTGCTCCTGGATATGCCATGACATGCTCTTCTTGTTAAGCTTTTCTTTCTTGAGGGTTTACTTGTTTCTTTTTTTAAAAAAACAAAAAGTACGGCCATGTTAGACCCGGCCTTGTTCTCTTGTAGGGCGTTTCTCAGCAGGACCTAACAAAATCTGTCACACAGAGTGCTGTATGTGTACAATAGTAAATACTAGTTGGCCTACAACGATGATGTACTTCTGTGTGTTTATAATGTTTATATATTCACAGTAATAGATGCTTATGTGAGCAATCCTAGTTGATGTATGTTTGTGTAATGTACTCTGGCTGTAGGAATTGTGAATGGTGGAATGACTGATTTTCAGGAAACACGTGTGTACACATTGTACTGTGCTGATCGATTTTGGAATGGTTACCGACTTCCATCACTAGTGTCTATGGAAGTTAGTTCCTGCTGAGAAACGCCCCACAAGAGAACAAGGCCGGGTCTAACAGGCTAGTTTAAAGAAAAACGGCTCACCGAGGACCCATCTGAATGTTCAAAAATGACAAAAAAGTGAATTTTGCATAGTAGGTACCCTTTAAGGTAAGAATTTTTTTTTTTTTTTGCTTTTCTGTGTTCTGTAACCAAAAAATTTACTTCAAATTGTCTCAGAATTGCAATAATCTAAACTGAAAATAACACTATAGGAAGTGCAAAACTGTAAAATATATAGAACTGTAAAACCGTATTTGCCACCCCTCCATATTTGTTAATATCAAACAAATTAGATTATTACACTTACATAACCAGAGCAATTTTTATATGATGATTTCATTTATTAAGGGAAAAAAGTCCACTCTTGCTAAATCCTGAATGAACGGTGATTATCGACATTTTTTGTAAAGCTAAATTTCAACGTAAAATTGAAACACTCAGGCGTGATTACTGCCAGACCTGTTGGATCAAGAAATCACTTAAACAGAACCTGTCTGACAAAGTGACATACGTTGCGGTACACCTTTGTGTAACGTTTAATTAAAATTTGTTTGATGATCTGAATCATTTAAGTTTAATAAAAAAATAAATAATAATAACAATAATAATAAAAAGTAGGCAAGGGCAAATACTTTTTCACAGCACTGTAAATTACTGTAATTAACTGACTTTTGATTTTTACTTGGTGAAAAAGCAAAACTTAATACTAAGGCTACTAGAAAAAATATATATATTTTGAATTTGTGGGGGGGGGAAAAAAGAAGAGTTTTTAAATAAATAAGAAACAAAAGTCAAACATTACAGCAGCCTCTGTTTGGATCCACATTCCCTCATGTACGCACAGATTGATGGAGCTGCTCTTAGCTGGTTGACACACCGAGCCCACATCAAATAAACAGTGGCAAACATGAGGGCAACTCAGAAACAGCTTCTGCTGCTTCACCTCCTCTGTTTTTAACACGTCACGAAAAAATACAGCTGACTGCCAGCACACATGTACAATCTACTCCTGTGTGAAAAGAAGCGGCTTTCCGTACAAAAAGATGGCAGTAGCCTGCATTCGTAATCAAACTAGTCTCTCAGTAAAAAAAAAATCTTTGTCCAAAATCACACTACTGTACAGATAAGCATGTCAAAACCGTACTGATATCTAACAGCGTACTATTCTGACACACCATTTAAGGCCCTATTATGCAGTTTGGGATGCAGCCAAACCAACTAGTCTAGGCAATGTTTCACAACATGGTAGATGTATTTAAATAGTCTGCTTCTCCCTTCATCTGGAAAATACAGCAAATGAGGTTTAAATCGAGAAATAATGAGTTAAAAAAAAAAGTGACACGAACACGAGTGCATGTTTGCTTCATTGTCATTTACTTGCCATTTGTTTTTGCTTCTTCCATCTCATTTCGCTGGAGTACTTCCCCCCCATCCTAGTGCCAAATGAATATACTCATACCCACGGGCTGAACAGAGTCTCTGAGCATGACTGATACTACATGCTACTGTATGACTACAGGTGCCTCAGACCCATTAACGTTTAATGCCGACATGGCCGATTTGCACACAGTACAAAATGTTTAAAAAGGTTTAAGACGGAACTAAACTGGTTTTCTGTGCATCGTGCATTCTCGCGGTGGCCGTAAGTACAGTTTATCATGATTCACCGCAAGTTTTGGCGCTGTGATTAGGTTTCCATCTTTCCGGCCGCCGGTCCTCTCATAATCAAACCGCATAGGTGAGATAGGGGTATAACAGCAGGAATAACAGAGGGGGGCGGGGCTTGTAGGACGACTTTCACACACTTTTCACAACCCACTGGTTGTTGGTGGTCTTTCACTGCTCCCATCAAAAGGTCTCCACAGCGGACCATTCGGCCCGTACAACAACTGGTTTTACGCTGGTAATGTGGGTAAATGTGTTTGGGAAGTGGAAGAATCTTGTAGACACGAGGAGGAGGTTGGCTTAATTAAATAATAACCTTACCAGGTTGTATTACCAAGTAGTTGTGTTTGCTTTTTTTTTTTTTTTTTAAACAGGGTCAAACAGACAGGAGGCTACTGAATTTAAAATGGCCTCAATGCTAGATGAACAGTTGCTGGCTGACTCATGCCAGAAACGAGATTAATAGCTTTTAGTATGAGAAACAATGAAGAGCTGCACATCATTCTGGGAAAGAATTACACTCATTCACTGGTTTCCCAGGAAAACGTCAAACTTCACAGTGAACGCAATCTTTTTTTATAAAAATCAAAAATCTGTTCAATTACACTCTGTAAGAACTGATCAAGCGTTGGATGAAGAAAATAATAAGATCGTGGTCACTGCTCATATTATATTCTTAAAACAATTTGACGACAAGCAGGACTAAGTAGCGTTGAGTAGCCTCAAAGAGTGCATGAGAGAGTTTTGTTCTAAAGACATCTGGAAGCTTGGAGGTAACAAATAATAGTCTCGCTCAGATACTTTAGGTTGTGGGTCACATTTCATGGAAAAAAGAAGTTGAATTAAGAGATAATTAATATGTGATTTGAGAACAATAAAAACGATTCTTGTTCCGAATAAAGTTTGATTTCGTTTGAAAAAACAGGGTTGGAACCTCGGTTTAAAATGAACAGAAAAAAACAACAACTTTAGATCAGATGAGTTGTCCAAACTTCTGGCAAAACATTTCATCATGCACAAAGTGTGCCCAGTGTCTGACAATCTAATCCTTACCATCTGTCTCAGCGTAGAATAAGGCGGCCATAATTTAAGAGTAATATGAGAAAATGCGCAGCTCGATAAAAAGGAAAGAAAATAAAGTTTACAAGAGCCATAGTTAAAATAAGTTTTAAAATAGATAGGCAAATTTGTGGACAAACAGCAACCTTATGAAGCTTGGGAAGCTTGGGTTTCATGAGGGAGGGGGGAAGGAGTGGGGTATTTACATCCAAGTTCCAAGAACACATCATTAAAAACTAAACACTTGACCAAGTTTACTCGGAGGGCATTCTGCCCATTTTTACAGCCTTGAAAAGCTGCTCTAGTTCACTACACAATGCCAGCAAGCTCCACGCTACCAAAGGGGAAGAAAAAAAAAGGAAAAAAAAGCTACGTGGTAGGGCACAAACAAATCCGATTCAAATCAGACAGGCTTGTTTGAAAATTCTGCGTGAGAGCGAGAAATATTCCCCACATGTGTGTTTAACATGTCAGGTGAAGTGACAGCTGTCAGACAGTCAGAAGTACATTCATCTCATCCAATCATGTCTGCGCTGAGCTCCGCGGGGGTCGAGAGTACGTATTTACTGTGCTGGGATTTCCTCCGAAGATTTACACGGCATCTGTTAGAGCTATTGACGTATAGCCGTGACCTCTGAAAGAGCTGACATGTTTTCCCGTTGAAGACGGTGGAATTACTTGATTCGCCGTCAAGGAAATATCAACCTCTGAAATACGGTACAGGTGGGATTGACAGAGGGAGCGAGCGAGGTCGTATCTACAGATCAAAGCGGTTTAGAAAACCTTGACGGGTGGTCAAGAGAAACGCAGATAGACGTTGCGCTCCTAGACGTGTCGTCCGAGGCGAACAGTCGGGCTTCGTTTATTTGGAAATGCGCAGACCAGGTGGCAAGGAGTTATTAATGTAGCTGCCATGTAAACTCCACATAAACATGGGAACTGAGAGGAAACGTACAATTTACAAGCTTCTCCTCAGTCAAGATCCACAAAGCGGCCATTCATCGGCCAAGGTCTACGCGCTTTTAATAGAAACAAGGTGGTCTGGTGGTGGTGATGGTGGGAGTGGTGGGGGAGGGGGACTTGTATGGACTTGCTATAAATCGAAGTCAGGATTTCGATTTAATATTGGATGTGAATGGTTAGGATTGAAAAAGACGGCTTTTACAAAAAAAAAAGTTTTCACTGTGGTGCTGTTAAAAGGGGAAAAAAAAAAGGTTGCCAAAAAACAGCACAGCGGTCAAAGGCACGGTGAGTGTTTAGCACTGAGAAAACAAAAGCGCATGCCATGGATCAGAGGGAGGTAAGAAGCTGGTGGTGGTGCCAGGCTGCGCCCTGTGCGGTGGGACAGAGCTGAGCACAGACCAGAGAGCAGAGCTGCTGTTACTGTTGGCGCTGCTGCTGTTGCCGCCTGAGCCCATCCACCCCCCCCAACGTGAGTCATTAACAGGCAGACAGAACCGAGTGTCCCAGCTTTAAATGCCAGTCTCTAAAAATAAACCTGCAAACTGCAGGCCCGACTAATGTCTCTCCATCACTATTCCCTTTTCCTAACCCAAGTGCCAGCCTTCACATCAACCTGCACAAAGCACTTTCCACCGGAGGGAGGCCTCTGCTCAGTGATAATCGCAATGCTGCTGGAACTTTCCACCTCTCTTCCTCTCTCTCTCTCTCTCTCTCTCTCTCTTTCTCTCATACACACACACAGCGGCTCTTTTTTGGTTGCTTAACACCTCCTGTCGCAGGTTTTTCAGCGTAAGCCAAATCACTATGAGTGAAAGAAAGAAAGAAAGAAAGAAGACTACTTTCCATAAAAGGTATGTTAAAAAAAAAACTTCTACTGTAGCTTATTATACATGATCTCCTCCTAACTATGTGCAGAAAATCTCATCCAACCACCTACATACACACGATTACCCCTTTACCCTGAATGCTCTCTCATTTTCTACTTACATTCATGCGCATTTATTTCTGTGTCTAATAGAGCAATCAGGAACAGCTGAACCTCGAGCTCCAAATGTGGTGCAGAAAAAGGAACACATGCCTGATGGAGGAAAAGCAAACAAGATGGATGGAAAAAAAAAATAGGGAGGAGAATGCAGAGGTGAAAGGCAAGCACGCCAAGTGCTCTCTTCCCAAATCAAGTTATAAAAGGCATGAAACGACGGTATTAAGCTCGGCCTGGCCAAGAATGTTAGCGTCAGAGTGGACACAGATACACACTCACACTGCTGTCTCTTTATGTCTGAATTAGCCAGGGACAGACTGAGTGTCTGCGGCCTACACGTGAGACGCTTGTACCCATGGGGCCCAAATTCACCACACGGATGGAGAAAACGCAGAGTGCGGGTTAATAAAGCTCACTGGGACACCTGCTCCCAGTCGTCTACACAGAGAATCTGTGGAGCTGCAGTGTGCATTTCACACAAGGGGGGACCCCAATGGGTTAGAATCTCACCCTGTCTCGCTTTTTCTCTCGCATACACACAGACAGAGGATTTGGTCTTGAATAACTGCTTTTCAGCACCTAAGAGCACAGGGGGCCCCGTTCTCAGAAGGCTTAAGGAGTCCCTGCCCGAAAGCAGCAGCTGCCTCAGGACCTCTTCCCCCTCGCGGAGACCCAGGGGATCATGTGGCTCCACTACAATTCGAGAGCCCTTTTAACCATTTAATCATTTAGCGCGGAGAACACACACGCAAATCCACCCTTTTTTTTCCACAGCTGTCCAGCCATATTCAGCAGATAGAAAAGCCGAGGAGATCATTATCCGTCCTGAAGCATGCTTAGACGCAAACGATGCTTCCACATCCGTCACTCTGATCCCACAGGATGGCTCACAAAAGAAGTCAGGACTTAAAGACATTACATGCTGTCCACCCGGGACTCGGCTTACTGTAAAATACCATGTCCTTACAATAGGAGGGTTTGGATTTGAAGACCTCACAGGAATGAAGTAAAGCACATTTTCCAAATAAATTGGGGGGGTGGATGAGGTCACCAGTCGAGACTTCTCCTACACTAAGCCCCGGATTCCAGCTCCGCCTAGGGGGATTCCCTGATGTTCCTGAGCCAACTGCAAGATATAATCTCTCCAGCAGGTCCTGGGTCTGCCTCATGGACTTCGTCCACTAGGACAGGCCTGATGCATATCTATCAGGAGTTGGACTAAGGCATTCTGGATTCATCATCTATCCTGGGCAACAGTATCTTCATTCAGTCCATCATCATCATCCTTTCATCTGCAAGTTGCTGCTGGTTGATCATTCTGCTTCTACAATCAAGTCCTTGTATCTCCTCCAGAATAACCAAGTCTATCCAATGGCTTCCTGTAGATGGCAGCGCATGATTTATGCTTACCCTTGAAATTGAAACCAAGAAAACAGAAACCTACCAGATCATGCCTCAAGCACTTAGAGTCACAAGTACAGCTCAGCTTGACATGCCACACTTGTAAAGACAACAAGGACAAGCATCAAACCTTTTGTAGACAGTAGCACGGTGGGGGGGAATGAACTTTCCCTTGCTGTCCAGTCTTCAATAATGGACTAAACAGACGGAGCAAAAACTAATTTCTTCATATTAAATGAATTTAAATTAAGTAGATTGAATGAAAGAAATGGGAACAAAGGTTGTCCTGCGACAGACTGAAAGAAAAATTAATTGTTTATGAAACAACTTTAACAGCAGCCTCATTTCTCCGCTCATCTGTTCCAGCCACTCAGCATTCAGCATCACCAGTATACTAATCACAGGCCTGATCATCTGTCATCATCTGCACCTGTTTCTCAGTGGTCCGTGTCTTGAGGTAGAAGTTTTTTTTTTAATGCTTGAATGATGCATAGGTCACTGTGTGGCTTAACAAACAAAAACATTCCTCTGAAACTGGGCAAGTACAGGGAGTGGACTGAAAAAGAGAGCTAAAACCTTTCAAAAAGTAGGGAGGCCTGTAGAACTATTTCTTAAGACTACATAAAAGAATACATTATAAGAAAGTTGGGCTCTTTGAAAGCAAAATATGAAGAAATGAGGGTTGGATCAAGACCTTTGCACAGTACTGTATGTATCTTTATAACTTCTTTCTTTCTACTGCTTGCTTAATCGTATAAAACTAGACTTTAGAACAGGTTGCATTAGGACAAAGTTGTGTTTTCCATGTAGACATCCAGCCACTTCTAGTTAAGATAGTTTGCCAAATGTGTACGCTTCCAGTCAAAACTTTGGACATGGTCTTTCCTGGTCAACTCCATGGTCTTCCCTGATTTGTATTTCCAAACTTTTGCCTGTACTGTATTTTTTAGATTTTTATTATGGAACTCAAATCACACAATTTCCATCAAAAAAAAAAAAAAAAAAGACTTCAACTTCAAAGAGAAAATGATTTTAAAAAGGCTTGTAAATGTAGCTGTGAAGCTCCACCTAAGTAGATTTTTATTGCCAACACTTCAGAAGTGGGTTTTCCATTTGATTGGCACCGAAGGCTACATTTAGACAAATGGTAAACAGAAGCACTGGGACCAGCTCAAACAATGCAGGATGACACCGAATTAAACAGAGGCAGTCAATCCCTGCTTCAACAGAGTCATCTGGTGAAGGGAGACTGCCAAACTGTGAGGAATTAACGGCCTGATCAATGGCGTCTCTCCTGGGTGGAGTTGGCTTAAACCTTCTGCTGGACAGAAGAAACGGGGAAGGGAGGCTATTCGTTTTAAGGAACGCCGGGCGATAAATATTGTTGTTTATCCGCTCCTAATTAAATTGTTCGGTAATTTCTTCACACAAAGAGAACACAGTTTATCTGTTCGAAATCAATAGCCCATTTCACGGCGAGGCACGTCCCGGCTAGACTACGGCGACATTACTTATTCTGCTCGCTGAGCTTCCACTGCGCTGCTTTCCCAAGGTTGAATCTGTTATCTTTTCTTGTTTAAGGAGAAAGAGAGGGGAAAAGTCAATAATAATTCCTCATTCCTAAATGGATGGATTTGACTGCCAGGGGAGAGCTTTTTTGAAAAGTATCGCCTCAGCCTTCTCAATGCCTCTTAAGTAAATGTCTGCTGAGCCACTCACACACAAATAAGATCATTAAAAGCACTGATTACCTTTGAGTCTACGCCACTCGTCTTTAAAATATTCTTTACTCCGATGAGTGGAAAGCCAATTTAAATTGAGATGTTAAAATGAGCCGAGTGAGATGTGCCTCCGTCGAAGCAGCGCGCCAAAACAATTCGGAAGGCAGCGCGATGACTGATTACTCTGCTGCTTATTTGTTTTGAAACAATTACTGGTAATCATATTGATGTTTATGCACAGTGCCCTTTCTGAGAACTAAAACTCGGCTTTGTAATTACATCACTGGAATCTAATCAAGAGGAGATAAACCTTCACCTATGCTAACAACATATTAAAATGCAAATCAGCGCTGGTGTAGACATGGGCGCGCTCCGAGGCCTAATTATCCCGTGATGTCACACAGCCCATGTGCTCCGTCTCCCTGGTAATCTGTCAACCCGAATCCAGTCATTAGCTCGGCTAATATTAACAAAAGAGACGCACAAATAAGCCGGTTTCGAAGGGCAGCGCAGGTGTGCGAAGGAGCCGCTTCGGAGATGATATCTGCCGCGACAGAGACACCGTCTTACCCCGCAGCCAAGAGTCTCCATTATCAGCCCCAGATCTGGCTGAACACACACACATAGATCTTTATCGTGGTGTAATACTGGTGCAAGAGTCATATCACAGTACGCTCTGATCCTCTGATACACACACAGTGCCCCGAAGGTTAGGTCAACACAGTCTGATCTTTTCCTAGGTCAAAGAGACACTACTTTGTACCTTCTCTCACTCTGCACACGGTATATACAGACCGCCGAGAAGCCGACGCACGTCTCTTAACCCTGCTGGAGAATTGGGAGACACACAGAGACAAATAGAGACAAATGAGACGGAGACTCTAGTGTTGCTCTTCAGCTGAACATGAAGACAAAGCCCTTTGGCTCACTTCCTCAGAGAGAGACGCACAGGGATGATCTGGTGATCTATGATGATCAGTGTAAATAATTCACGTCCGTACAGAGAACGCCACGTAGCCTGACACCGACCCCTGAACATGACGAGATCTGACAGTCACCATAAGAAAAGTTCATCATGTCTGGGTTCTATGGAAATAGTCAGTTTTCCAGATGGCATAAAACACAACAATATACTGTATGATGCTACTTTACTCACAGGCTGGCTGAGGTGGACACTACATAACTGCAGTATGGAGAGCTGAGGAAAACCCAACAGCTAACCGGACACAAACTCTTGACATTTGGCATGATTTTTTGGGGGGTGGTTTTTTGGTGTGGGAGAAAAAAAATGATGAACAGAACATAAAAATGAATCTTATCTCGCATCATATTCAAAATATTTAAACTTCTGTTTAAATACCCTACTTTTAAAGGATGTATTCAAAGCCACTCAAAGAATACTGCATACAGCGAAATATTTTCCATGTGGAGTTGGGCCAATGGCTCCCTCATGCCAAGGGTCAAAATTTACAAAGTCTGATGCTCCCCCTGCTGGAGAGGAACACAAGGCAAAACTGCAGGAAGACCTGGAAAGCCACAGAGAACATTTGCCTACTCGAGATAAAACCCTGCTTGGACTGCGTGTCCTCAGCAGCAGGTCTGAAGTCGGTTCTTACCGCCAGGATCAGCTGACAGAACTGAGGCTATCAAGGCTGATCCAAGGACGACTACAGTTTATTATAGAGTCATAAATTCCATATGAAATACCCCAGACTTGTAACGAGTGCATGGAGCAGAACCAGCCCTACACCGGCAGTGCAGCATTTAGCACAGAGAGGAAAACAGACGGCCTGGCCCTGCTCCATCTTGGCCGGCAGCTTAGCAATTATGAACCTACATCTTGTATAAGGGGACACACAGAGGAGTAAATTTTAATATCGCGCACGTCTTAGCATCGGACTATGGGAAGAGATTTGGCTTCAGGCCATCTAAGTGACAAGAGATTGACATCCACGTCCAAGAGGTGAGAGGGCACAGATCAGCGGAGAGTCCCACCACGACCGTAAAAGCCAATGTTGCGTTTTTGTTTCTGAGCGGGGCTGCAGAGTACGCTCGAAGGCCAGGGGGTGACGGGGGGAATAGGGACTGGGCACAGGCTTTCCTGACAACCAGGTCAGTTTAGCTATAATTCACAGCACATAAATCCAAACAGTCATCACAGTAAGCCGGCGGGATGATGATGATGGAGCCTCTCCTCCGCTGCCGAGAGACTGAGGGGACTGGGAGAGGGTCAGCGCTCGGACAGTGAAGCATTAGAGGAAATCAGTTGGAGGGAGGATAGGAGGCCCTGGAGCTAATGGGAAATGAATCAGTAGGCAGAGAAGGAGCCGCCAGGGACCATCGATCCCGAGCAGGAGTGGTAGCAAAGGGATTCAGACCGGCCGACAGATTGGCTACAAATGCCAGGTCTGTACACACACACACTTTTAAGCCTCACTCCTATACAGTAGCTTCTACACTTGCTCTGTGATCAGCCCTGGGATGTCAAGTCAACCTCTGACCTTATGTTTTGATAGGAAGTGTACTTCTGGGAGCCAAACCCCCAAAATCTAGGAAAAGGCCAAACAGGTGGGTGTGCACACAAACCAAAATATGCAAAACACACATTTTTCATTCTGATAAATTTCATGAATTGTGAGAAGTGAGAAGAATGGCATGCAGGTGATTAACTGCCGGACTCTCACAGCTTAGCATGTTTGCAATTTTTACTATATCGTTTTTTTTTTTTTTAATGCTGGCTAAGCTTTTCCAGTTAAATAAAAAAACTGCTGAGTAAATGTTCAGAATGCAAGAACACAACATGCAGGTTTGACGCCTCGAACGTACTATTTCCCCCCCCAATCCCGAACACACCTGCACTTCAGACTACACCATGCACAGGCTCAATTTTCCACTCTCTTATAAAACACAAAACAGCACACTCATCAGAAGTAGCTCCATCTGAGCCACAGGAAACAGACACGCATACACACACAGACACACTCCCAAGAGAGGAGGACATCAGTGAAGCTGCACACCAGTAAAGGGAGAGCTCTTGCAGCCTATTATCACCTCAACAGCTTCATAATTTCTGTCCTTTTATGACGCCTATGCACGATGGATCTTGTGCTTAGAACACTAGTCTCCAGGGCAAAAAGCTGATTGTGACTGAAACCTTTTTTTTTTTTTGCATCAGATTCAAATTCTAGTTCTATATGCACAATTTACTGTGTAAGACTGAACTTTAAAAGGCTTAAACTGCCACCTGCTGGACAACAATGATACTGCATCAGACCTTTGATCATAACGACAAGTTTGGTAGTTTATGATCTTCATTTTTATAAAGCGTAACAAAAACAACTCACATTCCTGAGGCCAAGTCTTTCATGAAAAGGTGTTTGTGTTAACAGCTGCTGGACATGGTGACAGGCAGGTCAACCACAGAAGAGACCCTCTATATAGAACGACTGCTTGCCGGTAGAATAGAGAGGACATTGTCCCTCACTGTTCATTCAGCATTTCAAATACATTTGAAATGCTAAATGCAAACATTCTATATTTGAAAGTGTCATGTAAGGCTTTTCTTGGTCATTTAAAAGCACAGTTAAGACACGTGTTGCTCACTTTTTTTATAGGGCTGTAAATTGCACATAATGCTGTCATTCATTGAGCAGTAATTCAATACATACCTACATACATAAGGCTGTTTTAAACTCCCGTTTTATTTTCGCACATGCTGGCTTACATATAATAAGATGAAACCAGATTTTTTTTTTGTCATTCAAATTATGCAACATACACCAATCAGCCATAGCATTATAACACAAAACATTTTCCCCTCGTACCACCTGGGCAGCTCTGAACACTCAGGTCATAACTCCACAAGATCTCTGGTGTTGTGCTGTGGGGCCTGGGACTAGGACATTGGCAGGGGATCCTTCGAGTGCTGTGGGTTGAAGGGTGGCGGCTTTGTGGTTTTGGACTGGTTTGTCTGGCACATCCCATGTTGCTCAATCGGCTTGGGATCTGGGGAGTTTGGAGGCTGGGTTGGCAGACTTTGGATCTTTTCCTGCTGGGCCCCTTGCTTGAGCAGGATTGCCTTTTCAGTGGGATCAGACTGGATGGGCTAGCCTTAGGTCCCCACAGGCAGGGGTGAGCCTTGAGTGCCCATAATCTTGTCATCTGTCTACTGGTGTATAATAAAATGTTAACCTTATGGCTGATTGGTGTATAGTAGCTCATAAAAACAAATATGTTTTTCATTTGGAGACAAAAAACATTAGTTTAATGTTTCCACACTAGTGAAATTCCATGTGATATTTCATAGTTAAAAAAAAAAAAAAAACACTATTGTTCTAGAATGTAAAAAATAAACCACTACACAAAAAGCATTGATTTAGAAGGTGTGTCCAGTCTTTAGAATGGTACTGTATATGGTGCCTTGCAAAAGGTAAATGTATTATGGATAGGCCAACACAAAGTGGCAAATAATTGTGAAACAGAAGGGAAATTATAAATGCTTTTCAATTGTTTTTTGAAATAGTACATGGAATTAGTTGATTAATTAAATTAATATGTCCAAACTTTTGAATGGTAGTTTATGTCCAAATGTTTTGTAAAGTTATGGCCCTTGAACTGCAAAGCCCCCCCCCCCCCAAAACATCGTTTTACTTGATGATCAGGTATAATGCAACACTCGTATGTTTGGTAGTATTTTTGTCTATCAAATGTATTTTTTTTACGTTTTTAGTCTTTTAATAATCCAGGATAAATCCATTTTTATTTTTTCATTAATTTCACTAGTGTGGAAACATTAAACTAATGTTTTTTGTCTCCAAATGTGTGGCATACAATTGTATTCAACCCGCCTGAGTCAATACATTGTAGAACCATCTTTTGCCTCAATTCCAGCTGCCAGTCTTTTGGGGTACGTCTCTACCAGCTTTGCTCCATTCTTCACTGTAAAATAGCTTAAACTCAGGCAGACTGGATAGAGATTGTCTGTGAACTGCAACTTTCAAGCGCACAGAGTGTCAAGTGGATTTAGGTCTGGACTGTAACAGGGTCATTCCAACACATGAACATGCTTTGATATAAACCATTGTATTGGAGCTCTGATGTATGTTTAGGGTTGTTGTGCTGCTGGAAGGTGAACCTCCGTTCCAGTCTCAAATATTAGACTAACAGGTTTTCTTCTAAGATATTTACATATTCATTTAGCCATTTGGCAGACGTTCTTATCCAGAGCAACTTACAAAAAAGTGCTTTGAAGTTTCCGTCATGGTATAGATTCCTACTCTGGGTCACTAGTGTACTAACTAGTCACTGCGTCTAACTGGGTAACTAACTGGGTCACTGGGTTACTAACTAAATGCCATCAGTCAAACACAGTTGGGAAAGGGGATTTG
>JAOVVA010000041.1:19192325-19229154 GCA_028565275.1 Leiocassis micropogon | reverse complement strand
AGTAGGAAAAAAAAAATACAAAACTTTAATTTGTGTAAATCTGACAGGATTTTTAAGTCAGTTTGGATAAGAAAATTATTAAAGATTTATAAATCATTTATGAAGATTGACAAACGTGGTACAAATCTTCCGCTTATAAAATACTTCTCGGAAACACATTTGTATTGCATCCTCCTACATCTTAGAATCCAGTACTGTACTTTCACTGTGTTTTAGAAGTAATGCAATGTGAGAAGTGAACAGCCAGTGGTGAGTGGCAGCAGTATTCTGGCTGGCACTGGAGTGGCTGGCGTGTGAACAGGCCTACGTGTCAGAACAAGAGGATTCATCTTGCCATCAGGGTTCCCACACATGCCACCTCCTTAAAGGAATACGCCAGTTGAGACATTAAATAGAAATTAAGTACCCTCTTAAGATGACTTTTAAAAAAAAGTCATGATATCTGCCCCTCACTAACAACAAATCCAAGTCATGCTCCAGCATGGCTTTTAGATAGTTTTTGAGATTAGGTTAGTATTTTTATAATGAGTTTTTTTTATTTGTATATTCTTTTTTCTGATATGCCAAGTGTAAACTTGCAAACTTTGCCGTGAGACATGTCACTTACTTGTCCAGAAAATCCTTGTCCACGACAGCACAAATGTCCAGTAGGGGATTTCCCATGCCAAAAAGGGCATTTTTACTGAAATGACACAAATACGCATATGATTTTGATTACAAAGAATGCATGATTACATTCTAGTCATTCATTTCACCTCCATGATTAACCTCATTTAAAATCTGCCTAGTAAACGCAAGTTCTGAGTGTTTGCTCTTAAAATGATATCTTTTGGGACTTCACTCTGCAGTGAACACAGATGGAACATTCAGTCAGGCATGAAACTACTACACACACACTTACACAAGCAGAAAAGCATAAATATATGCTGCATTTGTGAGCAAGCTTCAAGCTTGCACAGAAACGTAGAATGCTCTGCTCTCTTGCATACGTCCAGAGAAAACAGAAATTTCCCATTGCATAGTTTTGGTTTTACTTTTTCTAACCATGCTGTTTAAAGAGTAAATGTGCCATTTAAAATATCAACCTTATTTCTGGCAAATGCTAGATTTAGAACTGTTAGGAAATCACTTTTGTAGTTAAACGGTTAAAAGAGAAAATCATTGAAAACGCTGGGTCAAAGACTACTCTTTCATTCAACCAGATTGTGAAAGTATGTTGAAGTTGTCTGGACACACAAAGCAGCACAAACATGCAGAAAATCAATAAATAAGGCAACGGCATGTGAACTATGTCTCTTAAAAATAAATGTCTGTAAAAACTAGGTCATGAAAACCATGTTTCAAAGATCAAAAGGGAACATCATGAAAAAAAATTCACAGATCAAAAGGGAACATCATGAAAAAAAAATTTTCAAAGATCAAAAGGGAACATCATGAAATACCGAGGCACACCGAGTTCGTCGTCGTCACATATCAGCCAGGTACACTTTGAGATTAAATTAACTGACCACAACTGGACATGCAGCCCTTCTGGGAATTTTGTTATTACCACAGATGTCATTACCTTTTGAAATACCTTTTGAAGTAGGAGTCACAGAAATGTTCAACATAATTTAAGAATATGAATCACAAAAATGCATGACACATAAATGTATGATCTAAAAACTAGTAAGCATAATAAATATCATCAGATGCTATAAATAAACAGAAACTAAATAAATATGCAGACCATACAAATAACTAATAACTCTAACTCTGATTCACTATAGTACAAACATATAAAGACAGTTCTGCAGGTAAAAACATCATACATTGAAAGGAAGACAAACTACACGTTTTTATTATTTTTTTTTAATGATCTCAGCACCAATAATCCTATAATACGAGAAGGCACACTTACCTGGCCATATTCCTGAGTGAATAATAATAATGTAAACCGAATATGTCGTTTTTTTTAAATATAGTATGCACCAGCAGTGTGTGCAGGGAATAACTGCAACCAAGGCACGAGCTCTTGCAGCTGATTGGCTACGTGAGATGGGGGCGGGGACATACAAATATGCACTCAGCGATTGGGCGGAGGGGAAAAGCGGGAGGAGCTATAAAGGGAGAAATACCGCTTTTGCACACACGTGCTTTCTTGTGCTGAATTTGAGTGATTAGTGGTGTCCTGTACAAGTAGTTTTTATTTGTTTTGCTGTATTAGTTTACTCCCTGAAAACTATTTATCAGGCTCAAATTCCGAACTGGTATAACAGTATAGCTTTTATGCGATGCTATGTGTTCGTGCTCTAAGTAGAAGAACTAACTTTATAGCTTTGTGTGTGTGTGTGTGTGTGTGTGTGTGTGTGTGTGTGCGCAAGCTGGTTTTAAACATCTGTCAGCTCTCAGGACACAATGACACTGAAGCTCCAGAGTGTTGAACAGAGGACAAACCGTGAACCCTGGACTACATCCAGACCAGCTCATGTGCACAATCACAACACACACCCACAAGGGGGTTGAACTGTGGAGCTTGATCTGTACTCTGAACTTCATACGAATCGTGCATAAAAGCTTAGATCTGTGAATATATCGTTTGCATTAGTTTAAATGTAAGAGTTCGCACTTCTTTTAGAAGAAAAAAAAACTGCAGATGTTTGCCAAACACAAACCCGACTTGTTGCAGGAACAAACAGGGTGACGTACAGCTACAATGTCACTGATCACATGATTCAATCTTAAAACATTCCTAAATAAAGGTTAATTAACGACCGGATCATTGAAGTGCACATGATTTTCCTCTGCAGGATCTCAGCCACCGCATGACACAAAAACCTTTTCAAAGCACTGCAAATTCTTAACAATGAACTCACCTGACTGTCTTCTCTTCAAGTTTAATTTTCTTGCTTTTGGGCTCTCCTGTCGCCATGTCCTATAGATGTTCACAGGGAAATAATAAAAACACGTCCCTACCACCTTGCTTGAGCAAATCTAAACGAGGAATAGCGGCTGGAAAGCGCGGTGAAAGCATCTGGATCCTAAATCTCTACGTAACCCCTTCATACAGTAGGTGTACTAACTAGGATACGAAGTAAGCGTGTCCGTGCGATACTCAAGTGCACTATCTCTAATTTTTGAGTATGATTGGGACTCAGCCCTCATGGGCCTGGCACAGACATACAGACAACTGCCGGAGCAGAAAAACAGACAGAGAAATGTTTTTTTTTCTTTTCTAAAACTAGACAGATTTTGTAAATATTGTATGTTTTATTTTGAATATAGACTTACCTTGTGGGATTATGTAAGTTTTTTTTTATTTGCTCAGTGTTTTGCAATCACTTGGGAAGCGAACTTTTGTAACAGGCATCTCAGTAAACACGCCTCCGAGGACTCTAACTACTGCCATATTGCCACCGAAGACTTTTTCTTTTACTCTGTTCGAGTGAAAAAGGTAATTATAATTTAATATCTTTGTATTTCTGTATTTGTGCAGTGTGTTGGTTTATACGTGGTGTTTTTATTGTAACGTGAACCGTTTAAATGGGACAGGGAGCTGTTGAGACAGCGGTGTATAAACTTATCACTAAACAAACCCAACTTTCAGCTCGAGCCTACTGAAGTTGTACAGGAAGCCGGAGTGTTATTGGTGTTTAACTGATGTACATATCTTATTCAAATAGTAATGTCATGTTAATAAGAAATGTAACAGGGGTTTTACAATACTAACTCTCCTGGTGTGATCTTTGTTTACAGTCGGGCTGTATTATTTTACAGTAGTTACAGGTACCTGGAGATTTGCACAAGAGTCCGAGTGAAGCTTCTCTAAACCATTAAAGCTTTTACCTTCTGTTGCTGCTGCACAGTTAATCTCAAAAAAAGTCGAAATCACGGTATGGAGCTGTGCAAATATTTAATCACAAATAAGGCTGCAGTTTATTACAGGTGATATAAGAGTAGTCAGGAATTTGTATAGAGTTTGTCAATAATTTAGGTATTTAATTTAGTGTTTTAAATAATTTTGAAATGATAAATGCATAGTGGCAAAAATTCTCTAAATCTGATCATTTGTCCGATTATATGCTGTAAACCGAGAGTAGAAAAATTGTACATTTAATAGTTACACGGCACAGTTTAATTCTCAGTCATAATATGTCAAAATAATCACAAAGTGATTTTTTTTAATTATTATGATGATTATTTTTAGATATATAAAATTGTGCAGCCCTGCCCACCAAATCTAATCTATCCATCACATCCAGTCTAATCTTTTCATCCCTCCAATCTAATCTCTCTTTCTATCGGTCCAATTTAAATCTAATCTATCCATCTATTACATCGAATACTTTTCATCCAATCTAAGCCATTCATCACTCCAATCTTATGTATTCCATTCAATCGAATCTATCCATCTGTCCCTCCAATCTAAACCATCCAAACCAATTTATCCATCTATGCTAATCTATCCATACATCCAGTCTAATCCCTACAATCTAATCTGTCCCTGCAATGTAATTTACACATGCATCTGATCTAATCCATCCATCCATCTAATCTAATCTAGTCTATTCTATCTGACAATCAAACTATTCCTTCAGCACTTCATGCCGGTCAGGGCTGGGGCCATACCCAGGAATGCTTGGTGTGAGGCAGGAATACGCCCTCGCTGGAACACCATGCATTATTACCATCATTGACAGGTTGGGGTAATAGGTTTCCTAGAAAGAACCTGTAGGAAACTCCATAAAGCCCAGGATTGAACCGGGGACTGATGGGGATGGGAGCTGTTCGGAGGCAGCATGCAAAACTGCCCAGATGTTTAAGATTGGCATTATTGTGGTAAATGGCACGTTTCTTAGAGAGCCATGCATGCAGCAGAATGAAACTCCTATTTTATCCTGTTCTTATATAAAATGAGCCATTTTTCAAACATCTAGCTCATCTGCCTCACCAGCGTAGTCCTTCCTGGTGCACCTTATGTAATGTGACTTACTGTAAGTTCCACCTGCATATACAATCAACATGTACTGTACATAGAAACAGTATATTCTTATTTTACACAATTTTTACCTCATTAATGCACCTTAAATTTTAAACAGTGAATCATAGGTTTTTATTTATTTATTTATTGTTTTTGCTTGTTGCTTATTTGTTGTATAATCTGTTAACAGGTTGCTGTAACAATCCAATTTCCTTTTGGTATTAATAATTCAATTCAATTTTATTTATATAGCGCTTTTAACAATGGTCATTGTCTCAAAGCATTAATAACATAACGTACTCTCTCTCTCTCTCTCTCCCCCCAGTATAGCTAATCTTTATTTTTATTATTCCCACAGCACACAATATGATTCACAGCTTGTTCCTGATTAACAGTACCGGTGACATATTTCTGGAAAAACACTGGAAGAGTGTGATCAGCCGCTCTGTCTGCGATTACTTTTTCGAAGCTCGGGAGAAGGCAGGCGAACCTGATAACGTGCCTCCTGTGATCTGCACACCTCATCACTACCTCATTAATATCTATCGAGAGAAAATCTTTTTTGTCTCTGTCATCCAGGCAGAAGTCCCCCCTCTGTTTGTTATTGAATTTCTTCATCGTGTTGCTGAGACATTTCAGGTAAAAATCAGTTTCCTGCAGATAAAATGTATTAGATTCTCCACACACTTCTGTGTGTATACAGTCTATTAAAGGATCTGAACATGCTAATGCTTTATACAGGATTATTTCGGTGAATGCTCAGAAGCTACGATCAAGGACAATGTCGTAATCGTGTATGAACTGCTCGAAGAAATGCTGGATAATGGCTTCCCTCTGGCCACGGAGTCCAACATCCTGAAGGAACTTATTAAACCTCCTAACATTTTGCGCACTGTGGTCAACAGCATCACAGGTAGGGTCATCTTTTTCTTTTCTTTTTTTTTAAACTGCCTTTTGTACAGTAACAGAGCTCTTCAGAATCTGAAAATATCCTTACTTTTTACATGTAATGTACTTCAGTAATATATAAAGAGGTTGGAGAATTCTCACTTAGGTGAGCTGAGTAAACTCAGGCTTTAGCCCTGCACCTTCACATTCTGGTGATGAATAAGAGCAGGGCACCCGCTGCATGGTTACTTTCCACAAGCCTACCCTACATTCACACTAGCAAGTGACCTCAAAAGCAACATGTGACCTTTCATTTTCCACTGAGCTGCAGTTTCTGTGGAAACAGCAGTGTGACCAGTTACATTTGAATATATTTTCTCCAATGTATGTAGGTTAAAGTAATAGAGTTACAGTGTATTAGTACATGTACAATTACGGGGTATTCCAGTAACACAGCTACAAACACTTGCCCTGTATGATTCCTTAAACCAGTCATATGATGTGTGTGTGGTCCGAAATTTCTTTAGTTCTCCTCTCGGGACTGTGAACATTTTTGCAGAAATGGACTTTGCTACTGTGCATGTAGGGTTTTAAAGTGCCCTCATTGTTACTATGAAAAAAAAAGCTATTCCAAGCATTCACTTTTAAATTGCCCATATGCCCATGTCACATCTTTCATATTCTGTCTGCCCTGTAATCCTGTTAGGCAGCAGCAATGTTGGCCATACTCTCCCTTCTGGACAACTCTCCACTATCCCATGGAGGAGAGCAGCTGTAAAATACACCAATAACGAGGCCTATTTTGACGTGGTGGAAGAAATTGATGCCATCCTGGATAAATCTGGTATATTTCGGCTACTTTTCTTGACCATGAAAATGAGAAATGTTCCAAACATGTCATTTTTTTGTACATATCAGATATTAAAAGTGTGCACAGGGTTTATTTGTAGTGTCTTTTATTTTAGGCACAACAGTGTTTGCAGAAATCCAGGGAGTGATTGATGCTTGTGTGAAACTCTCAGGAATGCCTGATCTTACACTTTCATTTATGGTGAGTTATGTGTTTTTATTTTATACCATGTGACGATACAGCCACTGAAATTTACACTATAGATTAATTTGCACTGTAGATTAATAATACGGTTCTGTGCAGTGGTGGACTAAGGAGTGATACAGACATCCTTCTTCCTATACAGATACATGTTGCAGTTAAACACATTAAGAGAAAATAATAAAACTTGTAATCTATGGCCAGAACACCACAATCAGTGCTGACCTTTTGTCGAGGTTGTAAAAACAATGTGCTTCTCATGATCTTTATCAGGAGATAATGTTGTGACCACACAGTCTTCCCCTTCCTGCAACTCAATAACCCATTTGTTTCTACACTAATGCATTTCACCACATGTAATTACTTTAGGTTTCCAGGCAACCAGTGCATGGAGCTGACCAACACACTAGAGTTTCTGAGTGCATGGTTTTATAGATGCGTTTCATTTGCTCATGTATTGTTTTATTTCCTGCGGCTTATGGCTCTATCCTGTTGCAGAGAGAGAAGCAGGATATCTAGTCATGTTCATTTGCTCCCTGTAGAACCCCAGGCTACTGGATGATGTGAGCTTCCACCCATGTGTCCGTTTCAAGAGATGGGAGTCTGAGAAGGTTCTCTCCTTCATCCCCCCTGATGGAAACTTCCGACTTATTTCTTATCATGTGACTGCACAAAAGTAAGAACCATTCTCTGACCTCATAATCATGATCAAAATTCCAGATGCCATAGCACAATTAATAGGTGTGTGTTTTTTTTCTCTCATAGTTTGGTAGCAATCCCAGTGTATGTGAAACAGAATATCAATTTCTTTGAGACCGGATCCTCTGGAAGGCTGGACATCACAGTGGGTCCGAAGCAGACCATGGGGAAGACTATAGAGAGTGTGGGAGTTACAATACACATGCCAAAAGTTGTCCTCAGTGCCAATCTCACAGCAACTCAGGGCACTTACACCTATGACCCAGTCACCAAGGTGAAGCACAGTTTTTCTCCACTGAAGTGATAACATGAATAGAAATATGCTCTGAGAGAACTTTTTATTTTATCAGGTTTATAATTCATACATTCAATACAATTCATTAATTGTTTTTATTTGCGTCAGATTTACTTCCTGCAAATGTAAGGAGGCGGGTTAACAAATGCTCTTGTGAAGCAAAGATGGCTAAAGCAATACTAGTTGAATGTATACATACAATTTCTTGTGCAGAAATACCGATTTTAGTTTAGGAAAACCTGTAGCCAGAACTTATATACAGTAGAAATTGTCAGCATGTGAAATACCGTATGTTAGTGGTTTCACAGGCTGCTGTTTGTGTGTCCTGGAAACAATGCCTGGCCAAAAAAGAAATCACTATTTTAGAAGGGTCAAATTATTGGGCTGCATCACTCCAGCCGTTTTGGAGAGATGTTCTTAGACGTGCCTCAAAAATAGCCATTTTTCAGTGTTACACTTTCTCGCTTCGAACAACTATAATTTAAAATGCAAATTATTTAATTTTTTTTGAATATTGATACTAAAATTGGTGTAAGCTTCTAGAAGCATATGTCCTGTAAAAAGTGTTGCTTAAATTAAAACATTCTGTGCAAAATTAAGTATTTTTTTCCAAAATTACTAACAACTGGTATTGTTTAAATGCTCCAAATTAGACATGCACCTTATGTTATGTGGCCATAAAACATTTAAAATTATGTGGCCATAAATCAGTAAAAATTCCTTTTTGTAAACTGCCCAATAATTATTGTTACACATATACCATTAAAATTCCAGGACAAACTCAGTGTTTTGCGTGAGAGACGGTTTTGGTAAAAGCAAAAAATCTGTAGTGTCTATAACCATGTCACTTAACATGTCTTAACAATTTAGCATTTTAGAATAATACACTTTTTCAGGTTTGTCTTTTAATGTAAAGTCTAAATTGTCTTAAGTTTTATCCAAATGACAATCAAGATCATTAAAAGATTTGAATCCAGAAAAGTTACAGTACACTACATGAAAGGGCATGAAATTCTATTTAACTAAAGTAAAAAAAATATAAATGTGTTTTTAAAAAAGGAGGCATGGATCGGGAGACAAGAAGCATGAAGTATTATGAAACTGTGAAAGAATGGGAATCATTTTCACACATGAACTGGTCATCACAATGTGTGCAATAATCAAAGCTAAAGGTGATCGAATTAAATCTTAGTGTGCACTTATTGTTTTTTTTGTCAGTGTTGCTAGACCATATTGTTGTGCCTGTGTCAGGTTTCCTCTGCCTCTTTTCAATCAAACGTTTTGTTTTTTGTTTGTTTGTTTGTTTATTTTATTTTATTTCTATGTTGTAGATTTTGGTGTGGGACATTGGTAAACTCAACCAACAAAAACTGCCAAATTTAAAAGGAAGTCTGAGCTTACAGTTAGGCTCTCCGAAACCAGAGGAGAATCCCAGTCTGAACATTCAGTTCAAGATTCAACAGCTAGCTATTTCAGGTAAGGCAAAAGAAGAGGCTTGCAACAGAAGCAGTCTACTTTAACCAGTTGTGTGAAGTTTAGTGGTTTTCAGTATTTTTAGTTTTTCTGCTTGAGACACACACACACACACACACACACGACCGCTTCATCAATTAAAAAAAAGCAGTTTAGATGTTATGTACAGATCCAATTACGTATTATAAGTGCAGTTAATAAAAACAATTTGTGTTCTCTGCCTACAGGACTGAAAGTGAATCGACTGGACATGTACGGAGAGAAATACAAACCATTTAAAGGTGTTAAATATATAACCAAAGCTGGAAAGTTTCAAGTCAGAACCTGAAGCTGTCTGTAAACCTTTACAAAACATTATAAACATGGCAGCAACATGTTCCTCTATGTGACAAATCTTATTTTCCAATAATTTCAAATTACTTCATATTGCCAATGTTGTGTGTTGGTGAGGGTTGGGGAGGGGGGGGTGTAATTGAGTGGGAATTTGCTTTTGCAAAAGCCTTACATCAATTTCTTTACTTTAAAGAACATTCCTTTTTTTTCAATGTTGTGCTTAATAATAACAACAGACGTTCACATATTCACACCAGAAAGAGTTCTCTTACTCTGGCCTGCTTTAACCAGAGAGAAGCTTCATGAAGTTGCCAGTTTGAGTTTTCAAAGTTCTGTCCGAGTGACCCAGTGAAAAAGCACGTTTTACTTGATATATATATTTAACCTGCCTAAGTAATAGTGGATATATTTTCCATTTTTCATTCTTGCACATGTTAAGACACTCTGTGCCAAGCAGTTAAGAAATATTTAGGTGCCCTATCATCAGCATAGTGCAAAACTATTAAGTGGCCTTTTGAAGAAAAAAAAATTGAAGAGGCCTTTCTTAAAAATTTAGCTATGTCTTAAGTAGCTGTGCTGTTACTCATAAACACTATACATCCTAAGATTTCACTCAGGAGGGAAGAGGAGTAAAGAGCAGATGGAGTGTATTAACTCAGAACTTTGTTCTTGTTTTATGTGCAAAGTATTTGTATGAACTGCTAATGAGCTAGTATAAATAGTTTGATGCAGGTACTATGTGATAAAGGTGACTTTGAGGTCCTACGTTAGTAGTTAGCCGGCTTGCAGATGTGGCAGGTATGTAAGTTATTCAGAGTTTTGCACATTCTGAAGGGAGACATCTTTTGTAAGATTAAGAGATAATTAAGTTAATTGCATTTGACAATATGTATATATAAACCTAATGCCTTGACATTTATAAACATTTTGGCCAATGCCCAGTGTGTGTTTTTCTTTTCCTTTTGTGGAACTGATGTGGTGTTAACTTTTTAGTGTTGTAGCGTACCGTAGATGCCATGTAAAATGGCTGAAAACTATGTGTATACATACTGTGTGTGTGTGTGTGTGTGTGTGTGTGTGTGTGTGTGTGTGTGTGTGTGTATCATAGACCTACAGTAGAATGAATTGCTTACAGTATTTCAAACGCGTGGTACACTGAAAAATAGCAGGTCTTAGTTACAAGTCAAGAATAATTTTATTAATCCGAGGCACAGCAGATGTTTAAGGGACACTAAAACCAAATCAACAGTAGTGTCATCTATACATTCATACATCATAGACTTCTTGACCTGAAAAATGCTATTACAAACATACAAAATTCAGCCTTGTAAACACTCACAATGAGGCACCAAATCATTTCTCTAAACATATTCATATCTTCTAGAAATACGTGTATTATCTAGGCAGTGCATCGTCCGCTCCATGTTTAACTATGTGTGAACAAGCCACCTGGGTCTTGTATAATCATTACCCATAGTTTCCAAACACGCATTATAATAAATGAAAAAATATTTCTTAAAAGGTCGCCAAGTAACGTTTTGGGATTATAGAGACACCAGGTTGCCTGGGAACAAAAAGTCCAGTGTCACCTTGGCAACCATAAAAAAAGGCTTTTTCTTTCCCAGCTTCAAATAAACATTTTAATTTCTTGTTAATCAGTAAATAATGTAAAGGTAGTGAAAAAAATGCAGCATACACAAAAGTTTCAAGGAAGCAGGACATTTCAGACCTAAGATCATCAGCAAAGATATTGCGCCAATATAAACGCTGATAACTTTAATTTCACATGATTACAGCCATAACAATAATTATACCACAACACTTGTTGATCTTTTTCTATAAAACAGTAGTGCTACTACAGTATATTAATGTTTTTTTTAAATAATTGTTTATATAGCAACAGCTCATTTAGGAGGAACTTGTATGCTCGGTAATTATTATTAAACACGCTTAATGATAAGCTGATTAATAAAACCAGAAAATTGTTGGCATTTTGAAGATTTTTTTTATCCCTATGGAAGGAGTCTCAGGTGGTTTGTAGAATTCAATAAGTTCTCCACAATTGGAGCATCATCAGCAGAGAGGACATTGTGCCTTTCTGTTTCTGAGTAAGGGTTGAGGGCCTTGCTTAATGGCCCAACAGTGGTAGTGCTGGGGTTTGAACCTGGGTTCTTTTTGATCAGTAGTCCAACGCCTCAACCACTGAGCTACTCCATAGCATACCCTACTTGTATGTCTGTGACATCCCATTGGGAGCTTGATTGGATTGGAGAATTTGGAAGCCAGGTTGGCGGCCTTGGGCTTTTTGCCTTCTGGGCCCCATGTATGGCAGGCTGTGATGCACTGGCTGTTCTAGTGCCTTTCAATCGTGGCCAGCATTGACTTTTTCCAGCAATTTGAGCTACATTGGCTCTTCTGTGGGATCGGAGCGGCATGGAATGAGTGAACCTTGGGTGTCCATAATCCTCTCACCATTTTACTGGCGTATAGTTTGTCAAAGTTAATCAGTTCACCTAGTGGTGGTGCTAACATTATGGCTGAGTGGTGTATAGCTATCATCCATGACAGCAACAGGAACTGGTCTTGAGCCACATCACTAGTATAACTATAACTGCATAAAAAGTGTAGTTTATTCATCTAGGTTGTCTGCAAATTGCTGTGGTATAAGAGGAACAAAAAACATCCGGCCGTGCTGTTATAGAAAAATAACCAGGGGCAAGACGCAGTGCTGGGGAATGCACTGCATCACCCATTGTTGATTTCTTTCCTATAACATCATTAGCGGACATGTTTTTTTTTTTCTTGTAAGAGGTGTCGGCTTTTAATAATCATTATTGAAATGTCTTGCTACTGAGACTAAATCTTCTAATCCCTACAAATAAAAGCCTGATAAAAGTGGCAAATGTTCTCATTTCCAATATAGATTTGATCTCTTTCAGGTGATGATAAAGAACTCCCTGAGTGAAACAAAAAACAGCCACCCTGATTTTATGGCCTATGTTAATACATTTACTGTACATGCATCTTAAACATGTGCTTGTAAGAGTTTTTTATTTTTTTTATTTTTTTTTTTTTACTCCTTAACACATCTGGCTTTAACATTTTTAAATAGATGAATTTCCTTAACGACTAAAGAGCAGATAAACAGTGTAATATGCTGCAGTTTTTTTCTAGCTCTACATTTATACTTCTCAAAATGTAAGTGTAGAGGTAGTTATGTATATATGTAGCATTTTAATAGAAATTTGTACTTGGTGATGTCAGGTCTGAAAGATTTGCACAAACCTCACACAGAGCCAAGTCGAGTGTACTGATTATTTCAATTCCTCTGCTAAATAAGCTGGCTACGATGTGCATCTGTTAACTGGACATGACAGTTCAACTGTTGTGTGGATTGTGCTTCAGACATTCAGCTAAACATTCCAACCATAATTAGGTCATTTCACGTTTAAACTTTTTCTACAGTGGCCAGCTAACACACACACACAAGCTATTTTAAGTGGTGACCACTGAGTGGTAATCCAAGCCAGAGTTCAAGTTCAGTAAAGCTCAAATACATTAGAGTTATATTTCTTTCATCAGACAGTGCTAAGATTATAGACCTAGAACAGAATCTTTGGTGTCGGTATGTGAGGCAACCAGCAATCATTCATTGCAACGTCAATCATATCCATCTTTCAGTAAATCTAAATAATAAAGGTTCATTAAGAAAAGGTGAATTAATACCTCATACAATCAGCTCAAGTGAGTAAAGCTATAAACGTTCTCTCTCGTTATGCTTTTAGTGACTGAAATGTATAATTAATAATCAGGTGAAGACAGCGTTAAGAAATATAAATATATACACTCTCCATATGAAAACCTTATGACCTCATGACAGAGGTGTTCACCAGATTGACGCAATAGTCCATAGTTCAATACAAAATAGAAAAAGAAAAAAAAACTCTTCATGCAAAAAAATATATTTATATATATATATACCTGAAATTTCAATCAATTCTGGAAACCCAACATACTAAAAATATAGGTTTAAAAAAATCTTCATCCTATATAGTTCTAATTTTTAAACATAGTGAGAGATAAAGGGACAAGAGCAAACCTTAAGAACCATAACCACAAAAAATAATAATATTAATAATAATTTCTTCACAAAGCAAAAAGAGTGAGGCATGAACTCATAACATTTATGATCAGTGTCCATCAGCGTAACGTGTCCTTTCTATTTCACAACCCCTTTGATCTTAGTGTTCATAAAGGCAAGACTAAGAACATGAAGGAAGGAACTGGTGCTTTACTGGTACCAAGGGGTCTTTCTGACCCAGCGGAGAGTGCAGCCTGCGTCTGTACGGATTTTGATGGAGGCTGCCTCGGCCTCTCTCACTGTCTCCTTCACTGACTGCATCAGGTTCTGTGCGTTGTGGACCAGCATCTCGGTAGCCTTCATGGAGCACCATGACATGATCAGTTCTACAGAACGCAGCTCAAGGAATATTTTTTAAAAAGTGCTTCAAGCTTCATTCCTACCTGTTCTGATTCCTCCTCGCTGATGTTAGTGCGTCCCAACATAGTGGCCTTCACCGTGGACAGAATCTTCAGCTGAGTACTGATGGTAGGGATCCGCTCACACACCTGATCCATGAAGCACATACAGTAAGAATGCATGGGACTGAGGAAGAACAATGTCTATCAGCTCTTTAATGCTGAGACGCTTGAAATGAAAATAACATGACATGAATGAAAATCCAGACATGTAATTAACTGTTTGCTTTAATCTTGGAAATGCTTCCTTTTTGATTTATGATGATGGAGCAAGATAAGTGACGCTTCTGATGAAGTCCTTGAAGTTCATAAATCATTCTAATTATACAACTCTAACAATGCTTCATGAAGCTCAATTAATATTCTATAAATAATTATGATAAATTATAATCATGCTGTAATGCGTGTTATTTCATGAACCACAGAGAATTCTATAACTGTAGATCCTGATTTAGAAATAATTAAAAAGAAACTGTAATGTTTAGAAACAGTTATAAAACATTTAAGATATATTTAAGCAATGGTATAATATTACCAACAAAGAGTTTTAAGATATCTAATAATATAAGGGTTATCTCTATTTCTCTCTCTCATCTTCTATACTGCTTTATCACCGCTGTATTCAGGGTCATGAGGGGCCTGGAGCCTATCCCAGGAGACTGTAGGGCACAAGGTGGGGTACACCCTGGACAGGGTGCCAATTCATCGCATGGCACATACACACACTACAGGCAATTTGGGAACACCAATTAGCCGAATCTGCAGGTCTTTGGACTGTGGGAGGAAACTCAGCAAGCACAGGGAGAACATGCAAACTCCATGCGCACAGAGCCAGGACTCGAACCTGGCTGGGAATCGAACCCAGACCCTGGAGGTGCAAGGTGACAGTGCTAACCACTACACCACCATGCCACCTTGACTTAAGGGTTATAACAACTGATAAACAGTTTCATCATTTCATCATTAAAGCATCTTTCATGAATCGACCTTATTATACGAGGGACGCTCAAATCAAACTGGGATGACAGAACACAGTTCAAAGTAAAAAACACGTTTATTGCTCTATATACAGTAATGCCCTGCTACACTAATGCCCTTACCCCAGGGTTTCACTAGTGCTTGGATACTTTCAACGTAGAAAGTTTTCTCAATACAGTGTACGCTGGAGCCGTGATCAGACTGCATGCTTCACAATGAAACGTCGGCCTCCCAGGAACTCCTTTACTGCCCTAAACATGTGGAAACGGCTTGGAGCGAGGTCAGGACTGTACAGGGGATGTGGCATTAATTCCTGGCCAAGTCCCTGTAATGTGCAGGAGGTACGGGAGCGACTGCAGTGGGCTCTGAGCCAGCCCAGCCCGAATTGTCATTCATGGACCTATGGCCTTCTTTTGCACCATCTGAATGTTTTACTGTAGCTAAGAGTTTCATCACTACACTGTGCTTGAAGTCTTCTGTAAATGTCAGTCATTCACAAGAAATTAAATCACAAGTCCCAGTTTGATTTGACTGCTCACCTTTGAATCGTTGAGAAGTAAAATACTCTCTATAAATAAAGATTATTATAATAAGACCACAAGGCTAAAGACATGTGATACTTTATCCACACTGACCTGAAGTAGGTTGGTGCGAATGCGTTTGTCAGTACACTGCTTAGCCACCTCTTTAGCCAGCCGTGTGACCTCATCAGAGGCCTTGGCGATGTCTTTAGCACACTGGATCAATGCGCGCTTGTTGCCACTGCCTCCACGCACCAGGCGCGACATCTCAGCCATCAGCAAGGCCATTCGTTTAGCTGCTGCAATAATATCATTACCCTGAGGAGAAACAAGAGCCAGGCAAAACAGATTTCTGAAAAAGGCACGGGTCTGGACGGATCATGCAATCCGAGTGGAAAATCTGCTTACATAATACACGGCCAAAAAAATAACAGATTAAAAAAACCATATAAGGTATCGTGTTACATATTTTTTAATCAGAACTACAAAGGTAATATTCTGTCATGATTCAATTCTGTGGAGTTTTTTTATTCAGTTCAAATATACTTTAATGCTGCAGTGCTGTGTTCACAAAAGGGTTAGACAGATCAAAGTGTTAATCACAGATTCGTTCATTGCAATTCCATTCTTACATCATGCCTTAATTAGTAACAGAATCCTAATAAACATACATAACCTTATAACAGGATAAGCACATCAGTCCATACCCAGTTGGAGACTCAACACCTGCGAATCATGCTAACGTTTATCTTCAAAAACACACAATTCATTGACTGAAGGAGGCGTTCAAGACGTGCAGATGACCTTTGTTGAGTTAATACACGCGACATTAGTAGGTTAATTTAGATGGTTAGAATAAAAAGCAAGTGGGAAAAAAAAAACAGGCAGGTGTCATGACTTCATTGCAGTGTGACCCTGAAGTCATTGGGAAACTGTCATCGTTGGCTTCACATGTTGGCGAAAGCTGAGTGACTGGTAGCACAGACCGACACGTGAACGGCTCCTCTGTCAAACCGGTCCAGAGGCGTGACAAGCAAAAAAAACAACAACCAAAAAAAAAACAAGAGCAGCGATGGGACTTGTGAAGCCAGTATCAGTTTATCAAAGAAATGCACATCAAACTCGCCATTCAAAGAATTGTCATAAGCAACCTGAGCAACAATAAAATGACACTGGACCCAAATGTGATGCAACAGCAGCAGCTGGTTTGAATGTTCCCACAGTCACATCTGGATGCAGAAGAGATGCTGCAGCCCCACAGGGCCCGGAAGCACAAGTACCTTACTGGACCACTTGCGAGCTTCCTGGTGCAAGGACTGGGCAGCAGCCAGAATGGGCTGGTTAACGGGCTGATTGGAAGGCATTAAGAGCAGTTCAGGCTCGTAATCGTCCTCGTTGTCTGTGAACTCGTCCTCATCGTCTATATCTACGTCCGCCGCAGCGGTCACAAAACGCTCGTCTGTCACTTCGGGCTGGGGGAGGGGAGGAGGAAGGAGAGGAGGAGGAGGAGGAGGGAAAGAGGGATAGCAGTGTGGAGAAAGGAGGAGAGAGTTAGTATGAGTGGCACTGAATGGAGATCTACTGAATAGGTGAGGAGAAATGAGGAAAAGAGAGGGACACATGGGGTTTAGGGACAAGGAAGGCAGAGGCAGCATTGTGGTCCTGTTGGATAAGCTAGCAGGAATGCTCTTATAATAACTTGGATTTTGTGTTGTTATATGAAGACCTTCCAGAATTCTGTATTTCTGCTGTTTTTTTTTTCTTTTGGTAAAAACAAAAGGCAAATTAAATACATTTATATTTTAAACACTCTTTATTGTACATACGTAGGTGAAAAAAATGTCATAAAAAAACAGGTCAACTGCTCTAAAAGCATGTTAATAGACTACAGTACCATCTTCTCCTTTATATTAATCTTCTCCAGCTACCAAATACTGGACGTATCTCCCCTTCTTCACCGCAAGCTGACCTGAGTAGTGGCATGGCACAGTGCAACAGTGTATTCTGAGCACCACCAACCAAAATGAAATACAAATATAAAACCAAATCTACACCTGGGAAGATTTGTCCAGAAGCATTTATGAAACTGTTTAACCAACAGTATTCCAAAATAATATCAACCATAAACCCTGCTTTGCCTTTTTTTTATTTTATTTTTTTTTTTACAGATTCTCAGCTCAGTCAGGAGAAGTAAACAAGAAAATAAAGTAAATAAATTAATTTATATTGACATGCACATCAGACCTTTCTGTGGATGTTAGCTCACATTTACTACTATACAAGGGGGTGTTCAAGTCAAACTGGGACTTTTGATTGTTCAGAGGTCAGGATTGTACGGGGGATGTGTCAATAACTCCCAGGCGAGTTCCTATACTGTGCAAGTGTGTATACATTTCGCACAGACAGATGTGTCTTTTCCACAAGTTGTTGAGAAGTTATCCGTTCAGTTTCCAAGGTTTAGGCGTTCCACTCGCTGAATGTTTACGAGAATGACTGCAGTGGGCTATGAGCCACCTCGGTCAGGATTCCCCGCCATTTACGGATGTACGGCATTCTTTAAAACGTTTGCATCATTCGAAGAGTCTCACCACCGTACTGTACGTGAACTCTTCTGTAATTGTCAATTGATTTTACACCATAATTTTATCATGTCTTCATTTTTAGACGTTTCATCACAAGTCCCAGTTTGACTTGAACACTTCTTGTAATAACATAATGGACTTTGTTTGTCAACTGATGATAAAATATTAAAAGAAACAAGATAAATATAAAAATATAGTTTTAAGCTGGAAGTATTTCTTGCCCAAACCTGTAAAAATTAAACAGTTATTATAGTAACAAAAGGTTAGACATTAATATGTTCATTAAAGGCATGCAAAACCTTTTATAGATGACAGTTTCCATGTCTTTACTGAAATTGGAATCATCTGAAAGATTTTCCAGATTTCAGGGTTAGAAATAAAAACTTAAAAAAAAAAAAAACTTTTTATCCAACAACTTGAACAAGAACAGTGTGAAATTCAAGACGTGTCACCTCCTAATTTGTGCAGTACTGTGTTATCTTAACATTAAACATTTCATTATGTAGTTTCCATCAGGACTACAGGCATTCTTTTAAGATGAAACGTTGGACTCACCTTACTAGACCACTTGCGGGCCTCGTCATGAAGTTGCCTGGCGGCCACCATCATCGGCTCGCTCACCATCTCCCCGGCCTTCTGTTCAGGGAACTCCTCGTCCTTCTCCTCTGGAGGAGGAGGTCTGGGGGGAGGAACTTCTCCCTCTGGAAGTGGTGGTTTAGGGGGAGCCTGTTCATCATTTACCTGACACACAACAACACAGATTTTGCAGCATTCAGAAAAACAAAGCCACAAAAATGACTAAAGAGAGGACATGGCAAAGCCGCAGCACTAACATGCAGCTGATCCAGGTCTGGAGGAGGAGGAGGGAAGTCAGGTTCCTGAGGCTGGAAGGCTTCTCGAACTTTCCCAACAGCAGACAGAATCCTGTATGCTGAGTCCAGAAAGCTTTTTTGAAGACCTGCCCAAGAGAAACAGAACATTTTATTTAAATTAGAAACCAGATCAAACATATTGCATAAAGAATGTAATGAAAGATTTTTTTTTCTTCACCTGGATTCTGGATGTTTCCTGCTACAGCTTTGGCATCCATAACCATAGGCGAGATCGTTTTGCTTAGTTCGTCAGACGCTGCTTTCACCATCTCTCTGAATTTAGGGTCTTCAGAGTTCTCCACTTCTCTCTTAGCCACCAAGAGTATCCGGTTAGCCCGCCTGGCAATGCTAGTGGCTCCAGCTACCAGCATCTGGGGCTGAACATTCGCCATAGCCACACGGCACTTATCAATGTCTTTTTTGATAGCTTCTTCTGAGGCGTCCAGGAGGGATTTAGTGTCAATAGCCTCATCTACCAAACCTGACACAGGAGAGAAAAAAACAGTCTAATATACAGTACTGTGCAAAAGTCTTGAGCCATGCATCATTTCTTGATATAGAATTCAATTTATTTATATACATTAAATTAAAGAAAATAGAACAGATGTTTTACTCTGACATATTGCAAAAATACAATTTAAAAATTGGTTATTTATGTAACAACCTCAGCAGCAACCTCATTTCCCCTCTCATCCGTTCCAACCACTCAGCGTTCAGCATCACCAATTTACTAATCACCAGCCTGATCATCTCTTATCATCTACACCTGTTTCTTACTGATTCATGCCTGACACTGAATGATTCACAGGTCACTGTGTGGCTTAACATACAGAAGAATACCTCTGAAACTGCCCCGGTACAGGGACAAGACTGAAAATGAGAGCCCAAAAAGTCTTCAGGAAGCCTGAACCTGATTCTGTATACACAACCCATCCAGAAAAGAACATCTGGAGTGAAATAAACAAACACTTACGAGGCTTTGATTTTACTTGCAATTATTAATATGGCAATAACTATTATGGTAGGGAAAAAATGTGAATGACCACGATCAGAGAAGTTCACTTTAAAAAAAAAAATTTGACAGTACAACTCACAGCTACAGGGCTGTGTAAAATTATTAGATTTTTTTTATGCATATTTGTCACTAAAATGATTGAGATAAAAGTTTAAGATTACACAAAGATAACCTGAATAAATACAAAATGCAGTTTTAATGATGATTTCATTTATTGAGGGGAAAAAAGCTGTATGACCTGCCTACCCTGTGTGAAAAAAGAAATTCCCAGGAAAAGAACCCAGAACAACATCTAAAGAACCGCAGGACTCACTTGCCTCAGTCCTGCTCAGTGTTCATGATTCGACAATAAGAAAGAGACTGGTCTCACATTAGCCAAAAAACATCCGGATTATCCTCAAGACTTCACTAGGCGGTACATCGTCTATACCGCTTTATCCTGTATTCAGGGTCACAGAGACCTGGAGCCTATCCCAGGAGGCTTACGGCACGAGGCGGGATACACCCTGAACAGGGTGCCAAAATTGAGCCTGGTCAGGAATCGAACCCGGACCCTGGAGGTGCTTGATGGCTACATCTGGTCGAAATTTGGTGTCAATAACCCACTTAGAAATCCCCTTACTGATAAAAATGCTGATGTGTCAAATACTTATTTTCCCTGCTGTACGTACAGTACATGTGATTTTTTTTATTTTTAATAAATTTGAAAAGGTTTCAAACAAACTTCTTTCACGTTGTCATTATGGGGTATTGTTTGTAGAATTTTGAGAAAAGTAATGAATTGTCTTCATTTTGAAATAAGGCTGTAACATAGCAAAATGTGAAAAAAGTGAAACGCTGTAAATAATTTCCGTTTGCGCATTATGTGACAAAAAAACGCTGACAGTCAACGGACAACCTGAATGTACTGAGTGGCCGGGTTATCACATCAGTGCATTGTTTGTCTTCCCTGAAAGGGAAAGTCCTGTCCCTAATCCCATATAAGGTTTTTAAGATGTGTTGGAGAAGATTTTTTACTGAATGGTTCGACCCTTTTGTCATCAATTAAAGAGCTCCTCCAGACAATATTGCAATTGTGGACAGAAATTATATGACGATGCATTAGGTCTAAAATTGTGAATGTACATCTCAGTCAAAATGAAAGGCATACAAGGAAATATTAATATAATATAACTGTGATTTTTTTGGGGGGGCTTGGCAGTGTATATTAAAGTGTAAGTAGTACATAATACTGTGCATGTAAACTAAGCATATGTTCTGCATACCAGTCATTTTTTCAATATTGTCAATCCATTGGTTTTTCATGGTCTCAAAATGTTCGTATGCTGCCTGGTTGCCCGGGTTCTTGAGCAAAATCCGTGCAGCAGAAGTAACCTGTGCAGGACAATAAAACAAATCCAAACAAAAAGTTGAGTCTTACACTGATATCATACAGCCAAAATCAGCCCCATTAACAGAGGACTGACATTAGCATCAGCACAATGCTCAAAAACATGCCAGTTGTAGGTCAGACAATGTCACTGCTGTGTTGAGAAATAATACCTGGCACTATATTAATGCCTTTCCATTAGTGGACAGAGTGGACAGCAACAGATGTTCTACAGTCACTAACCATTTTTGTAACTAGACACCTACACTGTGTACCTATGCACTAGCTTAACCTGATCGAATGGCCAGTGTGTGTAGCAACTGTGTATATAAATGGTCTGAAACACGTAAATAAAGTTATATAAAAACATTGGCTGAGTTCCTGTCTTTGGCCAGTGATCTAAAATCAGACCTCTCACTCTTCCAATATATATACGCAGGACGTAGAGTTCACATACACACACAAGTACACACACTTTGTCCCTGTAGTGACCATTACACATACCTGAGGTGTTAGCTCCCTGGCTGACTTTACTGTTGCCTGGATCCCTTCCACAGTGCTCTTATTGGCTGTCCCTACAGCAGCAGCTTTCTCTGCCGTGGCCCCCAGCCTGTTGGCATGGTTCTCAAAGTTGGACGCTCTTTCGTCGAAGACCTGCCGAAAAAACAAGAAAAAAAACATATGCATATCCAATTTATATATACAATTCCAATTTATAGCCATCCACTACTGAGCAATAAATCGATAATAAATTCTTTAGTGCTATTTGTCTAGGTAGTTAATGTGCGTTTCACACACCTCGTCCCGGTTAGGGGCCTCAAGTGGAGCTGTAGCTGCCACAGCCAGAAGCTTGATGGGAGTTGTAGTATCACTAAACACATCTGAAACCTCCTGAGTCATTGCCTCCTGCATCCTTGCTTTTAAGTCCTAAAAAAACAGAATAATGTTTCAAATTATGTGAATCAGTAATGTATGAAATATGACGCAATGCAAATATAGATTTATTATTATTTATTATTTATGGATTTATTATTATAGGGTCAGGGTTAGCTCAGTGGTTAAAGTATTGGCCTACAGTTCAGAAGATCCCAGGTTCAAACCCCACTACCCTGTTGGGCCCTTGAGCAAGGCCCTTAACCCTTGCCAACTGCTGTATGTATAAGAGGGATGAAAATGTAAGTCGCTCTGGATAAGAAGCGCGTCTGCCAAATGTGTAAATGTAAATTATTTAAAAGGGTGGGAGTGACAATACGTGCCAGAAGATGGCGCTGTTCAATCACACATAAGGAATTTTTACGCGGAATTGTTCTCTCAGGATTATTCTTCAGGGATCTAAATCCATATCCAGATTCCATTAAGCTGCTTTGTGTCAATGTTTATTGTTAAAAGTGCTCTACAATTAAAAATGAAATAGATCAGGCATTCAGAGGGCACCAGTGACCAGATTTACTTTACCTGCATGATCGCTCTAGAGCTCTAACATATCCGGATTGACCTTTTGATTATTAAATTCCTCCCTGGCTTTTCTTACACAGTATAGTATATGACCGGGTTTAGTGTACTGATTGTATAATCATGTAGCATATGTAACCGCAGCTTCTGAATTCTGCCCTTGCTCTTCTTACTTTAAGAGCTTCAAGGAGCTGTGCGGCTACGAAGCGACCCTGAGGACTTTCTCCCTCTCCCCGAGCAGCCAGGTCACTGAGCTGCAGCATCAGCTGCTCCGCACGGTCACACTTCGCCAGCAGCTCCTGCCTGTACGGCCCTGGCAGAGAGTTGGCCAGCCTGCGCCCTTCTGCTATCAGCCCACGGATAGCAGCCTGACCTAAACACAGACAGACATAGAGACGAATACAGACAGGAAGAGACAGAAACAAAAAAAAATGCGTCATCAGTGTACTGGTTGGACAGTAGGAGCTGCAAACATCAAATTCAAAACCAGTGTCCCCACCCCACAGGGGAAATTAAAGCCGTGCCAAACTGTAATTATCCAAGTTACCGTGGTAACACGCTTCACAGGGATATAATTCAATTACTCATTTACATAGACATTTTAAACTGACGTTTCCCCAGATTTCAATCAAACCCCCTGTAACCCTCTCCTTCACTGTTTACGTCATGGTCCAACATCCCTCGTTACCAGTTTTTCGGGAAATAAGCTACTGTAATATTTTTGGTACTTTGTATGCTAATACCCAGTACATGGACACATTTAAACTTAAAGCTGATTGTGTGCCTGGTTCATGTTAAACATTACCCCAAGATTTATAGGCTAAGGGTTGATATGGTTATATTATTTGTTGTAAACTATAAACGTCAAATTGTAAAGCTCATTACGATTAAGAAGTAAATCATTAAAAAAAAAATTAAAAATGCATAAGGCAAGACCTGAACAAATAAATATCTATTATAAGGCCAGAGACACAGTGCTCAGACTTGGATCTACACAGATGGATATGTCACTTGATACGGCTTCAGGGTTTGTACACGGTGCCAAACGATCTGTCTCTTTCATTATAACACAGATGATCTGTCATTAGATAAACACAGACACCACAGCACATTGCATGGCCGTCAAATGGCACTCATTCCATTACACAAACACATGCTCTGTTTAACATGAAGACATGGAGTAATATTACATTTCCATCGCAATGATTATTACTACTAGATTTTACCCATCTTTTTGGAAAGAGCGAATAACAGCAATGTAATAATGTTTCCGTCAGTGTATTTATATAACTAGAACATTCTGCATGCCACATTCTTCCTTTTATTAACCTTAGTTTTACTTTAAATTTTATTTAAATTTTAGAAACAAATGTGTTTTTTATCAAATATTCACAATAACAGAAAAGTTATGTTAAACCCTTGCAGGCAAGAAAAAAAATAACAGTAAAAAGTAGTGGCTTCATAGTGGATTGTGACTCACTCACTCATTATCTATTCCGCTTTATCTTGTATTCAGGGTCATGGGGGGCCTGGAGCCTATTCCAGGAGATTTAGGGCACAGGGCGGGGTCACCCTGGACAGGGTGACAATCCATCGCAGGGCACACACACATACTGTACACACACTACAGGCAATTTGGGAACACCAATTAACCTAATCTGCAGGTTTTTGGACTGTGGGAGGAAACCCATCAAACACGGAGAGAACATGCAAACTTCATGCACACAGAGATGGGAATCGAGCCTTGCCGGGAATTGAATCCTGCCACTGTACCGCCTTGGATTGTGACTTCTACAAAAAAATTAGTAGGTTAATTTGGGGAAGCGGAAAATCTTATGCTGTGTCTGAATTAATGTCACATGTGATTCCCGAAACTCCACCCAGGAAAGATCAACGAAAACACACCTGTAACTTCCAAATCACCAGTCTTGGGTTAGCCTTTGCAAGGAGTTCCTTCCCCATATACACAATGATGTTGATTCATTCATTCAATTTCACACATTCGATCTTACTGTAACTCCCTTGTTCATTTCTAAGCTTTGACAAACGAGCTTACCCACTCCACGGTCATCCACACTGGGGTTGTTGATCCAGCGCTGAGCCTGCTCCATTTTGCCCTCCAGAGTCACAGCAGCTTTGGCTGGACGCATGTTGGCTACGGCACGGTTAGTCTTGGCCTGCAGGTTCTGCAGAGCAGTGCCGATCTGTTTGGCCAGCAGTCTGGCCTCAGGAGTGTCGCCTTTACCTCTGAGGAATAGATTGATATGGCCCAGTTCAGACAGTTAATATAAATCAGAGTGATAGACACTTGCTGGGTAAAAGAGCATAATAAATAAACGGAACTGAAGCAGAGTCAATATCAAGCCTATTAAAGAAACATACTACATATATAGTACTTTAAATCATATCAAGATCGCATGACTATAGACAGTATTTTTCTCCAAATCGCTCGCTGAAATCTTTAATAATATTCATCATTTTCATGGCTTGAATGACTTTGAATAACGTACTGTCTCCTAAGTTCAGAGAGTTTGGCAGTGAGACCAGCGATCTCACTAACAGAGCGCAGAATGTCATCTCTCTCCTTGGGGTCCTCACAAAGATCAGCGATGCGCTTGGCTTCGGCTAACAGAGCTCTGATATTTTCCTCTCCTTCAGGACCGCCGTGAGGATCAGCCAGCCAGCTCTGCACAAACACAGAATGCTCAAACAAAAACCATGGCTCAAGCCTGCACCTGTACATTTTCACATCGTGCAGAGGTTGGTCAGTAGGGCATGCATCACTGAGTGACCTACATTGCTTGATCTTTGACTAAGATTTGTAGTACTGACAGTTCCAATATTATTACTGAATAATGTATACTAATTAATGGAAAACCTGCTTTAAATAAATGAATAGAAGGCAGAGACATCAAAGGCTTAAGAACAAAAAAAATACCATATAAAATATATGAGGGGCTTTCAAAGCAAACCAGAGCTTTTGATTGTGTAGAATAACAGAACAGTTCTGAGAATAACAACAATTAGAAATATAATGTAGGTATTCGTTTGAGGGTTTGCCCTTATTTCCCTATATAATCCCCTGCTACACATTTGCACTTATCCCTGGGTTTCACTAGTGCTTGGATACCATCCACGTAGAAAGTTTTCTCAATACGCCAGAGCCATGATTACACTACCTGCTTCATGCTTGAAACACTGGCCTCCCAGGAACTCCTTAAATGGGCCAAACAAGTGGGAATCACTTGGAGGCGGTCAGGACTGTACGGGTGATGTGGGAATAACTCCTGCATCAGACCTGTTCCTTTAATGTGCTGGTGGTGTTAGTGAATGATTGTTTGTACAGGTCTCTTCCACAAGTTGGTGACAAGTTATCCGTTGATTTTCAAGAAACAGACATTCTACTCATTGTATATTCACAGGAATGACAGTAGTGGGCTCCGAGCCACCTAGACCGTCAGATGTTCAGGCTTCTTTCAAATATTTTCACCATTTTACTGTAGCTAAGAGTCTCATCACGTGCTGTGTTTGAAGTCTTTTGTAAATGTTAATTAATTGCATGACTTTATGGATGAGAAGAGTCATCACACGTCCCGAACACCCCTTGATATACAAACGAATAAGAACGTGACATGATGTTATTGAAGCAGATATTGTGATTAAAAAAGCATTAAAAATGGTTAATGATATATGTGCATTTCTCGGATGGGTAAACTCCATATTATGGCAAGTAGATACGATTAATATTTGTCACATGTACATTACAGTACAATATCCCAGCTGGTTTGTAAGCTAAGATCAGACCACAGGGTCTTAATACAGTGCATCTTGCTCAAGAGCCTAGCAAGTTTTACATATATGTGACAAGTGTCAGCTTTGCAGTGCTAGAGTTGAACCAGCAACCTTGATCAGTAATCTAGAGCATCAAACCTTAAGCTTTTACTGTCGCGTACTGTATGTCCCAAACAGGAAGTGACACCCAGTAACAGGAAGTGACACCCAGTAATCTGAGTAAGATTAAAAACCATAAGTCATATTTATCTCTTATATGGGACAGCTGGAGTCACGAATCTCCCCAGTTATCCTGTCCTCCCTTTTAGCATATCGCCTGCTGCATATTGTTACATTTTTCTACTCATATTGTTATTCAGCAAGTACGATGTTATATATACTGTAGTCCTGTTTTCATATAGACATGCTGTTCCTTTGTTTCTTTGATATGAGACATATGACATAAATCTTTGCTTCTGCCTTCTGTCTCACATATTCTGAATACCTGCAAGTCATAGAAGCAATATTTAATATTTAATAACATTTTTGGGGAGCTGAGAGAAATCTGGGAGAGCACAGAGCGCACCCAAAACTCCACATTGCAAGTAACCTGACGTGGAAATCAAGCCAGGAGCTGTGAGGTATCAAAGCTACTGTACCCAGTGCACCACTACAGTATGGCGCCATAAGAAGAATATAAATGTGTTGCTGGTAAACCACCTTACCTGAGCAGCATCTATCCGCTTAGCAATAGCCAGCTTAGCATTGCTCAGAGCCTCCAGTTTGCGAGCAGCATTCTCCACTTTCCCCACTAGGATGTCCAAACCCTGCGCCACCTGCTGAGCCTTCTGCATGCCCATGGGCGTAGGCCCCTGACCTCTGCAAAATCCCAGTACATAAGATACGTTTATGGCAAATACACAATCATAAACAACTTATTGTTAATGAACTAATAGTTAAACAAATGAAATAAAAATTTCTAGGAACAGTATGGTTCAAACATTATTCGTAAAGCACTCTAGTTTTATAGACTTCCCTAACAAGCAAGGCAGAGGCAAAGAGTGGAAAGGAAAAAGCTCCCTAAGCCTATGTGAGAAAGACACAGAATGTTAATACTCAATAATGTACAAACAGTATAGTATATATGATCAATTTAAACCAAACCTGGACTAAAATTTCTTGTGAATGATGGTGTAAAACTGATTGACTGATTGAGAGATGCTTAGCTGCAGTAAAACATTTTAAAGAAGGCTGTCTGTCCGTAAATAAAGTTCACAGCCGAGGGGGCTCGGAGCCCACTGCAGTCGTTCCCTTGAACATTCAGCGAGTGAAACGGCTGATCCTTGAAAATCGACAGATAACTTGTCACCAACTTGCGGAAGAGACGCATCTATCTCAAACACCACTTGCACATTACACTGACTCGACTGGGTTATTGCCACATCTCCCGTACAGGCCTGACCTCGGTCCAAGCCATCTCTACAAGTTTGGATCATTAAAGGAGTTCCTGGAAGGCCAGTGTTTCAGACTGTGATTCAGTGAATTATTCAGTGAGTTTTTTCTCAAAACTGTGATCTGTTATTAGGCATAATCAAAAGTCCCTGTTTGACTTGAACACCCCTTGTAGACGTAAAGAGAAAAGTCAAAAGTACTAAAGTTATTACCAAAGTGAAATCATACTTTTAACCGCTTTTTCTTCCTTTTTGGCTTAACCCTTTGCTGGCTGAAGGCAGTGAGCTAAATCAGTAACCTTAACCAAGGTCAAGACTTTAATGTACTTCAATTCAGTCTCTGTAATAAAACCAGATCCTATCTTTATTCTGAGAGCAATTGTCTTCATTTTTTGTCAGCCTTGAAAACACCATTCCTCTCACAATCCCTCTTCAATCCGACATCAGCTTTCCTTGTCTAGTACAACTTTGGCGATTACAGTATTTACATACACAGTATTATGGCTAATACAGAAAAGTCAAAAAATGACATCATCTACTGAATTATCTCAATAACTCAAACCCTGGAAAATGAAATATAAATATTGTAATAATCGATATTAGAAATATAATGTAGGTATTCGTTTGAGGGTTTGCTCTCACCTGGCTCTCATGTCCGACACCTGATCAGTCATCTGTCCCAAAGTCTTCGTTGTTCCCAGGATATCTCTCCTCTCCTTCCCAGCACAAAGCTCTCCCACTTTTCCGGCCTCGTCCAGAATCTGGCGCAGAGCATGCTCACCTGCTGCCCCTATACACACAGACACACAGACACACACACACACAAGCACATGCACATACATACATGACTCAGTGAACACACTGGCTAACACCACTACATGATGTTCTACATACAGTAAAATGGAGAAAACAATACATTTTTTTAACTCTGATTGGCTTTTATGTAATCCCCAAGAACTAGTTTAGGTATTGGGTTTAAAATTTTCACACAATATAATATGCAGTTACATGCTTAGGTGAGTGCATTGTAAAGTGTCTCTGTCATACCTAATGGAAGTCAAGGTAAAGAAACTGAGAGTTTAACACATAAGTGAATACTCTTGCTATCAAGCATTTCCATCTGATCCGCACACAAGCGCAGATCTTATGCCAGATGCCCTTCCTGATGCAACCCTCACATTTTATCTGGGCTTGGGACTGGCACTGCATGCTGTGGCTGTGGTTTGGGCACTGGGTGAGAATTGAACTCAGGCCTTCCACATGGCAGACGAGAAATCATTTAGCCACTAATGCACCTCCATGTTTAATAGTAAATAAGTTTGGGGAAACTATATATATATATATTCCATAGATCCATGATATTCCAGTTCAGTCTATTTCAGCTCGAAATTGTATAAAGGTTCACTGGGAGGGTGAATACTTCTACAAGGCACAGTACATAATCCCCAAGGTCAATCTGTTCACACTCAAGGTTCTTTTGTGTTGGTCTGCTCACATACCTGGTAGGCCATTAGGATCTTTGAGCCAGGCTTTAGCCTGATTCATCTTCGCCTCAATCAATGCCAGCGATCTCTTCATTGCCTCTGTGTCCTTTAGAGAGTGAGAGAGGAAACGATACAAAATCTCAGGATTTTACCTGTCAGTATAGTTATAATTACAAAAAACTAACTGGGCCATGTTTGTTTCACAGAAAAATTACTTTGTGGTTCTTGGTGGCCCACACCTACAAACACTTATATACACTTACTGTATATACATAGGTGAAGGAGTTTACATAATCAGCACTTTACAATTCATTGCACCCACTCATACATTTAGAGGAAATTTCAAGCTTGTCTGGCTCACTGCCTCCGCCTGTGTGTCGGTGTCTCTCTGCCACACGGAATAGTCTGAATCATTTGTACACTTAGGGATGTGTAGCAACTTCACAGGAAGCGGTGAAATTTGGGTTGTCAGATCTATGCTAAGGTGTGAAGCACCAGCAAGACATAACAAGCTATGCTCAATGTGCAAAATGAACCCAGTGCTAAATCATTTCGAATTTATAAAGCAGAAGAGGACAGGTTATTAATTAATGATAGACTGATGAAAGTGCTAAAAAAGAACAACACTATAAACACTGTACGACGCAGCAAAGTCTTGCAAATTTTGAAGCAAAGTGATACAGTAGAAGCCACACAGATGTGTTTCCATTCAGCCAGAATCCAATCCAACCTCCCCTTCCTCTCCTGTGTCTTATTCCCGTGTATCTAATAACAGCTGCATTCAATCCCATAGAGTGATGAGATCACATTAATTGTAAGCTGATGACTCATTTCCGTTTCTGCATGGTTATTAGGAGTCAGTTTCGACTCAGGGTGCATTCAGGAACTGCAAGAATGGAGAAGATCAATGCCTTAAGCATTAGTACCAACACAAGGCTTCATTAAACACAGCCTCAAGCATGCACATCACACCACACTGTAAACAGCGACGATGATAATGCAGTTAAGAAACTCATGAAAATGAGGATCGCTTTAGAAGCCAAATCTGATGTGCAACACCCCTGCATGTACACACACAAACACACTCACACACTCAAGCTATGTCTACAATATACCAAGCTAAACATTGTGACATTCAGAAGAGGACACCTGATCAAAGTTTTATGATGTGATCACAGGACACTTTGAACACCCACTCACTGAATAAGCAATGCAATTCTCCTACAGCGATGACAGATATATAAAAGTCACGTGTTTATCTATCAGTCATGAAGAGCGTGTGCTTGGAAATTAACAAGATATTAAGTAAAAAAATTATGGATATTAGTACAGATAAGGCAGCAAGGATTCTATTAAACTACCTGAAATTTTACATGTCTAGCTTGTGTATGTAATGTACATAATGCTTAATATTCTTGTTATCTAAGTTTTTTTTCTCTCCAAATTTATGAATGTTACAGTATATGAACGAAAATCTATGAAATTACAATATATGGCCAATTTATTATATAAAAGCTTAAAATTATGTTTGGATATGAAGCTATGCACTATGTGCTATGCCTTAAATAAAAATGATGAACATAACTCTAATTAATTAATTCTGAGTTAAAGAAGACAAATTAGGCAGAATTTACTTTTGGATCATTTTAGACAGCCACATGGGTCTCTGGTGTGAAAAAAAAACTATTTTTCATCTTTTTAAAATTGCTTCAGATTTGCTAAGGGTCGTGATGTTTTAAGGGAAAAAAGTGGTCATTAAAAAAAAATAAAAAAATCATCTTCTCGCTCAGTTCTGCCCAGAAATCGCCATTTTGATTTGACTATAGCAAACCTGGGAAGGCACTGTTGCCTTGGACCTTCAGGGTCAGGATTTGATTCCCACCTCGGGTCTCTGTGCTTTGAGATTGCATGATGTCTCTCTGCTTGACTGGTTTCTTCCGGGTACTCCGGTTTCCTCCCACAGTCCAGAGACATGCCAGTTAGGCTAATTGGTGCTCCAAATTGCGCATAGTGTGTGAATGACAATCGGGCATCGAGCTGGCAACCCAACCGCTTAAGTAACTGCCACAGAAATGACGGAAATACCTCAGCGGTGGGAAGAATCCATCGCCTGATGTGCCAGATGGCACGTGGACAGACCAAAATACCCAAAAAATATATAGAGCAAACTTAGGTGTGAGTTGAACATTAGACACCTATAATATGACCAAAAAAAACAAGATTTACTCTGTTGGTAGCTCTTAATAAAATCACCAAATTATCTTCAAAGTTGTATGTGACATTTCACATCGGACAGATTTCTAAATGATGGACAAGTTTATGGTTGGTGACTGGACTACATGCTGAGGTGGTGAGTGTTGCTACTGTGAATTGTTCACCACTGGGGCTAATATGGAAATCTAGACCCGAGACAAAGCCGGAGCAGGCCAATAGGGTGTTTATACAGAGCAAGCAGGTTTGCTAGGCTGCTAATAGCTGCTCCATACAAGACCCTTCTCCCTAGTGATTTTCTCCCAAAGGGGGAAATAAAAAAAATAAGGCATTTTAATATTTTAACCTGTTTAGTGGTGTAAAAGTTAATACATGAATCTAATGACCCTTCTTTTTTTTGTGAAGAGCTTAAGGAGAGTGAGTTAGCCATAGCGGCTAATTGCTCACAACAAACCTAGCTTTCTTTTTTTGGTGCTTTAAGATAATGAGAACACTGCTAAGCTAAAAGAATAACACAGAAAATGAAAATAATATCACTCATGAAAACTAAAAACACATTTTGAGCACAGATTAGGAGCATTACATGATAACCGTGTGTGTAAATGGTGTATCCATTGAGTGCAGTTGTACAAGTGGAGCATCTCAGCTGCTGTAGCTCAAGGTGAAGCAAGTTTGTCAGGAGAAACAGCATTCTTTTGAAGCAGCGCAAATGGTATAAAGATCTCACATAGACAGGAAGTAAGACAACAAGAAGTGACAAGACAAATTAAAAAGTGAGACAGGTTAACAAGGTGAGACTCGATGGGAGACGGCAGCAGACAGAGCATGAAAGAGACAATAATGAAACAGTGCAGGACACCAACATATAGGATGTTGGTTCTGTCTTGATTCTTTTCTTACTATGCAATCACATGTCCTGTGAGTTTACACATACAGTATACTGCAAACACACACAGATACACATACAGAGTATGCAAGTGCATGGAAGTCTTATTCGCTGCATGCTAGAACATCACACAGTGGGGAAGAGGAAGCCTTACCTTCTACAAAGAGGAAAAGAATGGAAGAGTACAGAAAAAAAGAGAATAAAAAGAAAGAAAAGCCAGTGTTTAAAGCCATTACATCAGGGGGAAGAGAAAATCAGAGGTGGCACAACTAATTAACACATGCTTCAGGAAGTTCTCAAGTAATAAATGTGCATGAGGAAAACTAAATACACATGCGAAAAGAAGGGAAAGTCAAACACCGATAGGTAAAGCTGTACTGTACTTTCACTTACTCATTTAGGATTGTGATTTCTGGACCATAACCAATTACCAAGCTTTTTTTTAAATGCATCAATGACTGGCTGTGTTTAGAAAATACTTTTCCTACACTGTTATTTATCATACAGCTGCAGCATTCTAACACTGACTGTTAAGAGAGTATGGAATATGCCTGATAATTACATTTGTATTAATTATGACAATGTTTATTCTGAGAAACACTACCAAGCATTTGCTAAATCCTTATAAACAGTATGCTGGAAGAAAATGAGAGGGAGAGAGAGAGAGAGAGAGAGAATGATGGTGTGCAGCTTGTGTTTTTACATTCATACTAAATCCTTGTTTTTTGTTTTTTTTTAAATAATTTGAAATAAAATTAAAAATACTTTGTTGGCCCAGGCGTCTTCATCCCAGGAAGTGAGCTGCAGGACTCGGATGATTTCATTAATCTCGGCACTCATCTTCTCAAAGGTGTAGTTCCTGTTCTTCATGGCTTCCTCAACGCCATGGCTCTTGGCACACTTGGTGGTCACAAAGATTTTTACCGCTGGAAAACAGCAGACAATATGCATAGTTCCAGGTCTGATTTATACTTTTTATTATATTACATGAATGAAGCTCAGCTCAGCTCAGCTCTTTCTCACTCGCACCTGATATGAGCACAGGCAGAAGCTCCTTCACCGTGTTCATAGAGTTGACCAACATCATGCGGTGCTCCTGATGTGTCAGCTCCTGTTGCCGCTCATCGATCATCTTTGCCATCTTCGTCATACCTAGAATGGGGAGCTTTGTTAATAAGCAGGGCTCAGAAATGTCCCTTGTCTTATATAGATATATAGAAATCTTACCCACATTACTCTCTAACACTGGAAAAAAAGACTAATCCTTGAATACACTATATGTACAAAAGGATTTGGCCAAACCTGCAATGACATTGTATCCAAAACCATATACTTATGTACGGAGTTGATATATATATGGAGTTGGTTCCCCTTTGCAGCTATACAGTAATAGCTTCCAGAATGTTTCCGTGGGAATTCGTGCCCATTCACGCTGTAGAGGATTTATCAGGCCAGGTTGAACGAGAAGGCCTGTATTGCAATCTCCATTCCAGTTCATTCCAAAGGTGCTTGATGAGGTTGAGGTCAGGGATCTGTGCAGGCTAGTCAAGTTCTTCCACAGCAAACTCATAAAACCATGTCTTTATAGTCCTTGCTTTGTGCACTGGACCACAGTCGTGTTGGAATAGAAAACAGGCCTTCTCCAAACTGTTTCCTCAAAGCTGGAAGCATAGCATTGTCCAAGATCTTGGTATGCTGAAGAATTAAGATTGCCCTTCACTAGGGATAAGGGGCCTGGTTGAAACACCTAAATTCAATAATTAACAGGTTTAGCCGAATACATTTGTCCATATTGTGTATCTGCCTACAGATATTTTCATAAAATTTACCCACAAAATTCACAAAATTAAAAAAAGTGTTTATTTTTATTTTTATTAAGATTACTAGAAAAATGCACTGCCTCGTGGTCTGAAATCTCTCTTAGAAACATCTTAGAAACCTCTGTTCCAAAATTATCAAAACAACATCCAAAGGACAGACAAAGAAAAAGCACCTGGCCCAAGGTTTTTAGTATACGTGACCAAGTCCTCCATGCTCTCTACCACTTCTGCTACTGTCAAGTACTCCAAGATGCCCTTACAGACACGGATGATCTTACGCACCTGAAAGGGAAAAATCAGATAAATGATTTTCTGATTAGTCAGAATATTTTAATTCATTTTCTATAATAGCACAGATCTGGCAGTACTTCTGGCTACAAGGCAAATCACATGATTTTTAATTCACAGGGATGCATGGTGGATTTTCCACATAATAAACCTAATTATAAAAAGACTTAAGTTGGCTGTAAAAGGCAATTTAATTAAGAAAATAGTCTAATCATTGATAAGATTAAGCTTTCTGCATGGAGAAGTCTAACACTTATATAAGGAGTCTAAGGTTTAATCAGTGCTTTTCCTCCCATTTTCTCCCCAATTTGGTCATCTGTCGAATCCTACCCACCAGCCAGCTGTCCACTATCATACAACAGAAACCAACCAGAAGGGTGAAGGATAACACATGCTTGCTCTGAGACATATGAAGCAAGCCAATCATTAGTGTAACACACTCAAGTGCTATTTTCTACACATCTTCCGCACACATGACCAAACCAGTTCACATGACATGCTGTCATTGAACCTTTCACAAAGGTCACTTTGACAGAATTGGAATGGGCTTCAAAGGAAAATGCTATGGGTAACTCTATGATCTCTAACTCTTATTCAAGAAACTTTATAATAATAATAATAATAATAATAATAATAATAATAATAATGGGGTTTGTATGCTCTCCCAGTGCATGGTGGGTTTCCTCTGGGTACCCCAGTTTCATCCCACAATCCAAACACATGCAGATTAGACTAATTAGCATTCCCAAATTTTCAGCAGTGTGTGTGTTTGTGTGTGCCCTGTGAAGGATTGGCACCCTGTCCAGGGTGTACCCTACCTTGTGCCCAAAGTCTCCTGGTATAGGCTCCAGGCCCCCCGCAATAATTATTAAGTATCAATTATTATTATTATTATTATTATTATTATTATAAATAACTGTTAAAATGTGATTCTATTTAGAAGTCAAAACAGTATGCAACATATGCAGAACAGGTTTGGAGTTTTGCCTTGTAATAGCATATTTTGCCTTGTAATAAATAGTCCTATGATGAGTACTGCTCCTACTTCTAAAATGATCTATGCTGATAAAAGAAACAATGTGCACGTATGGGGGCCCTTAAAATCTGAATCAAAGCAATAGCTTCAAAACAATGCAATAAAAATAACTGATAAGGTGTAATTATCAGCATCCTAGAAACATAGACATATTGCACTTGTCAGATATTTTATATGGTTTTGTCGTCATTACAAGCTGTAAACGCTTTTCTCGGAAATCCTGAGAGTTCACAAACAGCACAGAATTACAAGTACATGTCTCCAAGTCATCACGAAACAACAATCAGCTATACACATTTAAAGGGTTATTGTGATTCTTACCGCACCAATGTCATGAAATTTGGTCTTAAAGGGGCATAAATCATTTTACAAAAACATGAAGGTCATTAAATCTATAGAAAACATAGTAAGAACCAACTCTTAAATGTATTAAACAGTCTTCATTTTACTTTGGACTACACCCTCATTCTACGCATGAACCAATACATGGAGCACTGAATGAAGGTGTGAGGTGCGAGTCCAAAGTGCTGAACACTACCTCAACGTGCTGCCTAGATGGTATACTATTTATCCAACCTATTTAATCCATCACAGGGCACACACATACGTACACACTCATTCACACACTATGAAAATTTGGGAATGCCAAATAGCCTGATCTGCATGTCTTTGGACCGTGGGAGGAAACTGTAGTTTTTAGTTATAGTATTATAGTTATATGTATATTTTCTTTTTCAGTAAGTTGGCTCTTTAGTTAGAAGCCAAATGTAAAACACAGAGCCAACATCTGGCCTATTGGGAACATTTCGCTTGCCTGAGGAATGGAGGCATATGTGAGTAAAAAGAAATATAAAA